>VZSE01007196.1:501135-606919 GCA_013398275.1 Promerops cafer | reverse complement strand
GGGCGGGGGGGGAAGAAATTGCAGAACAGTCCTTTTTATTTTGCTAAATAAAATTTTGTTGCTAGTATGTAGTGCTGTGGGGGAAAATAACTCACTGAATAATGAAATATGCCTTCTGCAGGCATTTTCTAACATTTTAATTGCAAAAACTCTTATTAGAGCATGAAAGAATTAGTATGAATCTTTGAAATTGCATTTACTACTTCTTAAATGTGCAAACAAAATTTACAGTTCTGCATAAAAATAAGATGGAAAAGAAACGTATTTCATATTTTTGTTTGTTTGTTTTTCCTTTTTGTAATAGGGCTTTATTTGTCCTCTCTGTATGAAGTCTCATGGATCAGCAGAGGAACTTTTCAAACACTATGAAGCAGTTCATAATTCTGGCATTGATTCAACTCATGGAGGGGAAGGTCATCTGTCACTGGAAAGGTGAAACATTACTCATTTGTGCGTGTGCTTTTGTGCCACTGTTGAGCTGCTTCTAGTTACACTGAAGGTTTTATTAATTTGAACTTAGGCATTCAAGTATTTAAATGGTCATGTCCCATTTCCAACTAGAATTAAAAGGCAGATTGTAACTTATGTTGTATTGAAACTGATCTGACAGTAAGTGAAAATCAGATACATGTGTTTATGATATTAAGCCACCTGTTTCTGATTCAGCAGACAATGCAGCATTACAGACCAGAATGATTTTTACAAGTGTGGCAGCAAAAATACGGGTTTCTCCTAATTTCTGACACAGAGCTGAAATATCATCATTTGAGAGTAGAGAGGACAACCCTAAAGATAGAGAAGAAACCCAATTTTGTCCATAGTTAATTAGGGTACTTACTGGGTAATTACAATATCAGTATTTGCCTAAATAGCTTCCCTTATTACCTAGTTATTTGTAAATCTGAGAAGTTTCTGTATGTGCCAGTAATTCTCCTTCTGTGTTTCAGAAACTCCATGCTGATCTTCAGAAATCTTAACTAGTTTATTTAATTTTTTTTGGTCAAAACTGTATTGTTAAATACATCCCTAGGAAGAATATCAGGTTGTTTTGAGAGCAGCAGCATGTAGCAGGAACTGATAATGTGAAACTTTTCTAAAAATGTTTAACTGAGTAGTCTGAGTTGCTTTGGGAAGGTTTTTCTTGGGGGTAAAATTTACATAGGTTTCCCCTTGCTTCCTGCTAATTCTTTTTCTGTTCAGTGCTTGTTTTGCACTGTTGTAAATAGCTGTCCATGCTGCTGTTTTGTCACGCTCCCCCAGACTTCCCTGGTTTGTACACAGGAGAGTCAGAGTCAGCAGCACAGAGGTACACAGCACATGACCCTGTGGCTTCTGCTGATCCTAGGAAGTAAACAGTTCAAATGTTTTGTCACAAGCAGAAATATGACCCAAAAAGACAAATAATTTCATTAAATGAAATACATATGTTTATGTAGCTAACTCAAGAGAGGGTGGCTCTTTGGTGAGAGTGTGGAAGATAACATGTTACAGTTGTTACCCAAATGCAGATCTGTATCTCCCCAGTACTGAGCAAAGCTGGCAAGCCAGTAGGAGCCAGCATTAGCAGAGGTCTTGGATGACTCCTTCCTTCTGGATAGCTGCCTTCTCCCTCAGCTGCTGCATCAAAAGAAATCAAAATTGGGCTTTATACAGGATAAAGTGATAGGGTACTAGTGAAGTCATACTGGGCTTCTGATGTGCACATTTATTCAATAATAAATATTCTTTTTATGCCTGATTTAAGTCTTTTTGGAGTAATTCAACTTAGACCTGAAGTGATACTACTGTAGGATGATAGCATTCACATGGGGAAATTATTGGTCATAACTATATTGTTTATATAGTTTTTGAAATACTTATTTTTATGCCTGAAAACTTCCAAAGTCAGCCAGATGTTGGCTGGTGAAATTTAGTTATTTTTCCCTGACTGATGACAGTTTAAGGACAAGTAGTTTTGTTTTCTCTCACATAATTGAAAAAGTGGAAGAGGTCAGGGAGTTTTGATGGAATAAAGGGACTCTGGTGAGAGCTATTGTGTAACACATGAGCTATATTTTCCTATTAGTGTGGCATTCTTTAATGCTACTCATTTGCGTGCTTGCTTGAGAAAACTCCCATTCAACATAAATATATTTTTCCAAGCCTTAGAATTCCTTGCAATATAAAAGAAATATTGCAGCCTGCAGCAGGGAGCCACTCCACTTGCTCTCCATGTGTGAAGCTTATGTGCAGTTCTTAGGACCAAGACTGAGAGGGGAAATTCCATATCTAGTTGATAGGAAAAGTTAAGTACTGGGAATTACACAGTTTCCTCTTCCTCCCACTGCCCAGTAAACTATAATCAATAAGTTCCAAGAGTAAATCATGTAGCTCCCCTCAGTGTGATGCAGCAAGGCCATCAGTACTCAGTACTAGGATGGAGGCACTGGCATTACAAGTGGGAAACCGAGTGGACTGTAATGAAAAGGCACTAAGGATTTTCCAGATGGTAGGCTCAGATGTGCTGAGAGGAGGAAGGGATTGTCACAACACTAGCAGAAAAGGAGATTTGGTGAGGATTTGGATGATGGGAAGAAAAGCAAAGTTACAGTGCCTGTAGTGATCCATTCCACTAATTCCCCCCGCCACCCCCATGCATTTTCCACTGGTTAAACTAAATTCAGGTTTCATTTTAAAATGGTCAAGCAAAATTTTGTTGGGAATATCAAGGCAACTACTGTAGAAGGCTCCTTACGTTACTTACTGTAGAAGGCTCCTTTGTCCTCCCCTCCACCTTCCCCTCTACTACAAACTAGCTTTATACAACTCAAACACTTCAATCTATTGTGAAGACCAGAGCATATTCAATGCTTTGGTATTGCATGTCTGGTATATGTTCAGGCCAACTTCAATACAGTTAACTATTCCGCCTGCTTTTTAATTTATAATCCTAGATCTTAATCTTAGCTCATTTACTTACTTGTACTGATGAGAAAATGGCTCCCTCTTCTCCACCCACAACCAAATGTACAGGTTTTGGAATGCAGCTACACCTGCCTCAGTAAAGTTGTATTTGCAAACCTCCAGTAAATGTATCACACAGGCAGAGAATAATGTGTACATAAAAAAATTTCCTCTGAAAAAAGTAGATCTCCCAATATCCCATGTTTGTTTAGTCATTAAAATTGGTCCACCTTGGAGTTCTTGCTCCACTGGTTCAAATGCATGTTTCACTTGCTACTTGATGACCCTGCTCTGATGTTAATATGCTAATGTAGATTGAATCTATTCCTCACCAGTTTAGCTAAGGAATAACTTGCTTTGGTGGTTTCTTTTCTCCTAAGTATGAGATAATTTGAAAGAACATCTGTGGTGTAGGGGATAGTACACACCAGCATCAATAAAACTGTATGGTATAAAAATGAGAGGATTTGTTGGCACTGATACCCTCACGTATATATTCTGTATAACCCTTAGTGTTGCCATTGTACAAACAATAAGGAAGTGTATTTTTGCTTTATTTTAATGACCCTTGTATTCTTGATTTGGAGTGGCTTTATCTCAGTAGTGCAGCATTATCCTTGTGTGTGTAGTCGTGCAACTCTGTAAGGAGGTCTGTGATTTTGAAGGGTGCTGTGCGAATCAATTAATAACAGTTATAGCCTTGGATCATGTGTTCTTGCTTGGCTGGAGGCTTGAGCATGAAATTTGAGAATTTAAAATTCTGAGGCTTTAAATATTCAGACCATTAAGTGAATATGTCTCTGGGGCATATGAAATTGCTGTGTGGATGAAAAATTATGTAACTGCATATTTCAGGAGTAAGATAGCATGCTGTCTCTTAGCATGATATGGGAAGTGAAGTAGAAGAAACCTGTCCTTTTTGTACAAAGGCATGCAAACCAGTTAAATGTTCCAATGCATAGCTTTGTCATTCTGAACTCATGTCGTTGAGCTGATGCACTGATTTAGATTTACATTCTGTTTTCATGAGACTTTTTTCATATCTATTTCTTTACTTACCCATTTAATATGTTTAACATCTTTTAAGTGATGTGCAAAGTGATATTAATCTGGTTTGTTCTAAGTTTAAAAAATCTAAAAATAAATAGTTATAATTATATAAGTTATATTTATGTAGTACATGTCTATCAGTCCAATTACTTAACACACGTTACAACTTGTATGTAATTGCCAAAATATAACCACTGTGTATTCATTTTCTCCACTCTGTGGATATATTTATTCAGAGATGAAGTATCACTGCTCCGACAAGAAGTCCAAGACTTGCAAGCTTCACTGAAGGTTGGAAATGTATTTTACTTGCACTTGGTTCTTTGTTTCAAATTGAAGTGTTCCTCTGTCTTAAGCAACCAAATTTATAGTCTCTCTCCCCATCTCCTTTTTTTTTTTTTTTTGTTATCATTTTCCCCCTCAGGAGGAGAGATGGTATTCAGAAGAGCTGAAGAAGGAACTAGAGAAATTGCAGGGGCAGCGGCAGCAAGTAATTGCTTTAAAATACTTGAAGCAGGTTTATCGTCAGCATTGACATTGAAGATTAAAACCTTTTTTGTAAGGCACGTGGCCTGATTTAGTTAGTTCTGTAATTTAAATATTGACATGTTCTTGAAAACAAAGCTAGTTATCTCTACACAATGTAACTGTATATATGAATGTAAAGAACAAAGAATAGATAACGATTCTTCCATACTACTTGCTACAGTTCAGACTTTTCCTTTTGTTGAGCTTATTCAGAACTCAGTTTATTAAAGAAAGTAAATTGAATGTGGTGTTTCATCTTTTATGAGAAAAGGCTGTGGAATCTTTCTTGTAAGAACTTTTGGAAAACAGCAGTGGTATTTCATAGGTATCCAGCTGAGCTCAAAAAATAATGCAAGGCAAATTGTGGTGTGTTGTGCCCTAAGGGAAGCTCTTGCTTTTTTTATTACTATGAGCTGCTTAGATGCGGGACAGTTACAAACCTCAGAAATTGCTTTCTGACAAAACCCCCTCTCAGGATGTACTTCTTGATGTCTGTAACCTCTGTTTTAGGATAGATTTCTATATGGAGGAGAGGGAGGGGAAGGGGATTCTGACTGGAGCCTTATGAGTGGAAATCTTAATAGTGTATGAAATGAAAAGTCATCTTGGCCTTTTCCAGTCTTCCAAATATAACTGATTGAGTTCAGGTATTTTTATACTGCTGTGCAGTATTTGAGCACAGAAGTCTGCATTTCCCTGTCTTTTCCAAAAAATGGATGAACTTTGGAAGCAGTAGTTTTTTATTCCTGCTGTCTAATGGTGCATTTATTCTGTTTTCTTAAGGATTCTAAATCTGATGGATTGACAACAGCTACGTCTACAGGTGGCTAACATTTTATTTTATTAATTTCTGCACTGCTTTGGAATTTATTTTGGTTTAGCTTTTAGGTAAATTAGCACTTTTGGAAAATTAAAGAGCTAGAAAGCTGGAATGTTAAAATTACTGGCAAAAAAAGTTCATTGTAAGATCTCTTAAGAGCTGTTTATGGTACACAATAGTGTGGGGAAGTGTTCCAGGGGCTCAGGGTTTGAAATTTTTAGAAGCAAAACAGGAGTTCTTCTGAATCTGAAAGCAGTTCTTATGAGACATTTTGAACAGTTTTTAAATAATTCCATATATTCAAGCAGATATATACTATAGCACTATACTATATAAACTATAGAATTTTTCATGTATTTTTTATGTAGTGTTTTTCTGTGCTCATCGCTAGCAAAAAAAATAGTGAATTTTTTTTTGTTTTGAAGACCCATAATTTTTGCTCTGTTTTTCTCCATGAGGCAGTCATAGAATAAAATTTTCCCTATTTGTACATAAACTATCTGACTGATATTGATTAAAGCTTTTAATTACAGTTCAGGGCTTGGAGTTCAACATCATGTTGCAGTGATATGAAGGGCTATTTGTGACCAATGAAAACCAATATGTACTTAATCCTGCAGAGTACTCAACTAGTGACAGTGACATCATGCTTGCAGATATTTAACTTCAGTAAAGTTGTTCACTTTGCTAAGATGATAGGATGTTAAGGGATTTTGGGTTACACCTCTAGTGGTTAGTTACAGGCATGAGGAACTGTATTGTCCTAGTTCTTCTAGAAAATAATACTGTTCTTTTTATGGAAATAGAATCATTAGAACGGCAACTAGAAGAGATTCAAGTAGAAAATTTTAACATTAAGCAAATGAAAGACTTATTTGAGCAAAAAGCAGCACAACTGGCCACTGAAATTGCGGGTAAGTCTATTAGCATGAGATCTGATTCTCTTCTTTACTTGTGCAATTTGTGAAAGGGATCATTTATTCAACTTCTTTCTTACTAGATCTCAAATCAAAGTATGATGAAGAAATCAGCCTTCGGGAAGGTGCAGAACAGAAAGTGACAAACCTGAGACAAGAACTGCAGAAAGAGAAGAGTACAGTAGAAGACTTAAAGACCGAGCTGGTATTCACATCACATTAATATTTTTGTTGTTTTCAAGTCAAGGGAGGGGTTTATTTAAACGCTTGCAAACACAGTTTTAAAGCAGTCAAACTCTGTTGAACTTGAAGATGTCTGCTTGTGGGCTGAAAATATTCAGAGTACCATTATTTCTGAACTGCATTTTCAGTGCTTTTCCAGTGAGAAATTATATGTTGTTTCTGACATATATTTAAATTCACTGCATTATGTTGTAGTGTTCTTGTTTGATACTCTACCCTTCAGCATTTCAGCAGTGTATTATGCATATAAATGTGCTGCATAGACCTGAACTTGGAGCATGTCAATGCTGACTTCCATAGCTATCTTTAGGTCACTCTTTTTTCCATGAGGTGTTACGCTCTGACTGTCCTTGGGCAGCTGGATTTTTAAGAAATGCTCAGAGAGGTGTTTTGTGACATGGTGGCTGAAAAACTGGCAGCTGTCATCATCATGCCTATGTTAATCTCATCCCTCTCGCGCTTGGCTGATAATACCAATGTGTGTGTATTCCAGGATTTTGGCCCCTGATGACTTTTATATTCAGCCATGGCTCCAGGGAGCAATCCCAGTGACTCAGCAAGTTGGGCCACTTCTAAAGCAGTAATGCAAGGAATTTCCTAGTTTCTCCCACTCAGCTACTGCTTAGACTCTGGAGGAAAGTAGGACTTGTTTATCTCCCTTCTTCCCTGTAGCTGACTGCCCTCAAGGGCCTATTGGCCTTGCCCAAATGCTGGACCTATTCATTCCTCCCTGTTCAGTTGCTTGTCTTGCCTTTTCCTTATCTTTTTTTATGTTCCTTTTCTCTTCTAAAGATGCCAACACTCCTTTTCTCTGCTTTCTTTAGTGCTCCTAGTTGCCATCCCTCTCCTTTCCCTCCATACTGTTTCATGCTGAGGGATGTTATGGTTCTTGAGATGCAATTACCAACAGATTTTACCTGTGGGTTTGGTATGAGCCATATCTGATAGTATCTTCAAGGCACTGCCTTCAGCTGCCCTTTTGTTTTGTGTGTGGTGATTTTCTGAAATAATTCTTGAAGACAGGGGCAGTATCCCGTATCTAGCCATCTACCTACATAAAAGTTACAAAAATTAAATCTTTGAGAAAATTTTCCATTAGTCAGATTTGGTTGAAATCAATCAGCAAGTTCAAAATTTGGCAGACAAAAACTAAAAACTAGCCCTTAAATTGTGTTTTCTTTGTGAATTAAAGGCACTTCTCTGTGGTTTTGGGGTTTTTTGGGGGAGGTTTTTTTATCTCTTTTTTTTCTTTTAAACCTAGCTGTAATACTATATATGTCACCTTGTCTATAAATGGATGATTTGATAGATTTTTAGAAATGACCTTGACACTGGAAGCATGTCTGCCAATGTGATGTTGCTCACTGCTCACAACCTTTCAGCTACAAAGGCCTGGTGTGGAAGATGTGGCTGTCCTGAAAAAGGAGCTGGTCCAAGTTCAAACACTGATGGATAAAATGACCCTGGAACGTGAAAGAGAATCTGAAAAGCTGAAAGATGAGTGCAAGCACCTGCAGGCAGAGCAGGCTAACTCTGAGGTAATAATCATACATAAAGATGTGTGTTCTAGCTTTGGCGTGATTATCATATGTAAATGGAAAATAATAATTAATCATAGTGAAAAAGCATTTTTTAAAATTGAATCTTCTCACTTCAAAAGTTTTGGTTATTCTGCTCTTCTATCAGTTACGACTTCCACTTCTGTACAAGCAGAGGAGAAGGGATGCAGCATCTCAGATTTGGATCTTTAAGAAGAACTTTACTCCTCAAACTGTCTCAAACAGCTCCTGGCTAAAACACAATTTTGCTAAGTGTTACTCATAAGAAAATAAGAACTGGAAGTCCTTCATTGATACATTGGCTGTAGTGCTTGACATAAATGTTTGGCCATATTTCATCTCAGCTTTGCTCTTCAAGATCACATCAAGGACTGAAAGTTCAAAGTGGTTTTTACACCATCCTTGGCTGTTTTTACAGGCTGGCTGAGGATACACATACTAATATTCGTTTTCAAAGTGAGTATCTTTAAAATAAGGTAAACGCTCAGTATGGGTGAAAATAACAAAAATCATATTAGCCCTATATGAGCATCTTCAAATACTGGAGAGGGCTGTGAAGAATAGTATAGTCTACAATTGTCACCTAAATCTGTTGAGTGTTTATACCTTTTTTCAGAGCTGTGCCTGAAACTGGCATCTACGTCTTTCACATGAATATTCATACTGAGCAGCTCCTTTCATCTTTAGTTTTTCACTATAGTGGCTCCTGCATAGTAAATGTATTACTAAAACAGCTGCACTGCTTTGAAGCTAAGCATTGCTATGAATCTGTGCTTATTGGGATTTGTTTCGGTATCTTTTAAATCTTCATTAAATGCAGCATCTAGTCTTGATTGTTAACTTGAGTGCCAAATAAGTAAACAAAATTAGTAGCCTAAATTGAGGGTAAATTTAATAAAGCCAGGACTAGTGTTCTTTTGTTTGAGTTTTTTTTTCTCCTCCCACTAAGCAAAGGCATTAGAAACACTGGAATATTTATTAAAAAAATTTGAGGAAGTGTGCCTACTGCAGCTTTTGTGGCTGCTTCTTTCCATCTTTCATCCATCCATTTTATTTTTCTGCTTTCTAATAGAGACACTTAAATTTGAGGTAAATTTTTTGGAAAGCATTTAATTTTTATAGCAAGTTTCTGTCATATCAAGACAATTTCAAGATATTATTAAACAGACGCATTCGTGCTTTTTTAATGGTTCATTATTCATACAGACACATCAGCAAGAAAATATCAGGACTGAACATTTACCCAGGATGTATTTCTGTGTTAAGAAAGAAATGCAGGATGATCTTACTGAATTGTGACCAAGGAATGGACGTTTATGCATTTAAATTATGATCCTAGTTGGAAAGGCTGCAGTGGTGTCCTTTGTAAACTTCTGCACATTTTCTGCACTATATTCTCTCAGTATGAAATATCCATACTGTTTTCTGATAACATCCTGGAATGTTTGGCCAAAAAGGACCGATCCTAGGATGTGTTTTAACTAACAGCTCTGTTACGAAAAAGCGTTGTAAAGCACAGCATTACAGAAAGTCAGTTAACTATATGCAGTCATCCACTGTGTTCTTATGTTCTCTTTGGTGTTCCTATTTCTCTAGGAGGGTTGTAAATTGGATGGTCATTGTCTATTACTTCTGTTCTGCTTTAGTTCACTTTTGAATTCAGTATTTATGCATTTGTGTTGAAATCTCTGCTTATGAGAACAATAGGGAAGAAAACTTCTTTATAAAGGTCACTACTATATAGTGTATTTGAAATGAGTGCATTAATACACAACATGTTTTAGGGCAGCCATGCCCTAAAGTGCTTTTCTCGTTTTCTTCCATTACTGTATTCAAATACTGTGCAGACATTGATATATTCTGTACTGATCCTGTTTAATGGAGTAGTATTGTTCCTCTGATTATGCGGACCTGCAGGGTTGATATGTCCAAAAGTCACACACCAAGTTTGCATCAAATGCCAGACTTGCTTCTAGAGCCTGTTCCAGAACATTTCCCTTCCTAGAGTGGCCAAGATTTTGGCTGTGTAACTGCAATGACTGGGAAAGGTTTCGCCTTTGGCTAGAACTGCCAATGATTATCAATGGATAACCTGTTGTGATTTTCATCAGTTCTGGGTTCAACCTGGCATTTGCTCTTGGATTGAGTCAGATTTTTGTCTTCCAGAATAGAACATAAATGAATCTCAGCTGGGAAATTATGCTCAGTGATACTTCTGATGGTGCTCTGAGCTTAGTTTACAGGTGATTTTTTTTCCTAGGCTTTTTATTTGTATAGAAAACGTATTTTTATTTTGCTACCAGACATCTTGGTTTTGTTGGATTATGCATAGAAAGCTTTGTTTTAAATGTAGATTTTTCTGTTTGTCTTTTCAGGCTACCATTAACCAATTAAGAGCTGAACTTGCCAAAGGACCTCAGGAGGTAGCTGTGTATGTTCAGGAGCTGCAAAAACTTCAAAGTTTAGTCAAAGAGCTAGAACAGAAGAATCAGGTGAGAATGCTGTTATTTCCTATGCTTGTCAGCTCACATTAAAATGGAAACACATCACACATTGCCTATGGAAGCACTGAAGACTAACTTCTTGCAGAAGTTGAGAATTCCTTTGCCATTTTGTTTAACAATTGGACTATTATAATGTGCAAGCAAACACCATATTTTAATAATCATCATATCCTACAACTGAAACTCTTTAGGTTGTTATGACTGCAAATTTTTAATTGCTGTAATTTATAATTACCTATCATTAAGCAGAATTGCCATCTCACACATTAAAACTAGTACCCCTGGAAATAATACATTTCTTCTACATTTCTGCCTAAAAATCATAATTCAGAAGATATTCTGAGTTAGTTGATTTTCCAGTTTCTTAGCTTTTAGATTGTACTTTTGTTGTATTTTTCAGGCCATTTACTGGCATCATGAATGGAAGAAAAATGGAAATTAATTCCAGAAACGTCTCAATTTATATTCTTTGAGAGCTGTTATCAGAGCTCTTTGAACTTGCTGCATTTTCTATTTGTGTTTAGAAGTCTGTTGTGGGGGTAAAAATGGAAATAAAGGGAGACAGGAAACAAGGACAAAGGTGTACTGCTTTATGTTGCACGTAACACTGCGTATGAACTGGACATTACATACATGCATTTACCGGGAGCCTTGTCAGCCTTGGAAGTTGGAAAGGACAGGGACCAAACAGAGTGTATTTAATGTAATCTAATATTAAAGATTTTGCAAAAAATATAAGAAGGTGCAATTAAATTTGGTAAATGAAACTACCTTTGGCAAGATGACTCCGTTTGGCTCACTAAATCAGGTGTGGAACTGAGAAGGTAAGAATTGTCATGCTGTAATTTTCCACAGACCAGCAACAATGAATCAAGCTTTTGGCAGAAGTGTTGCTGTACAGTATAGAGCCCTTTTCTGAATCTGTTGGTATTTCATTAACAATGTGGAGTGAAACAGATTGATGCATAAGATAACCACACATTAAGAGGGAGTCCTCTGCTATGTCAGGTTAATGCCAAACACCACTTGATGAATAGGAAGAGAAGAAGTGGCAGTGAGCTACTTTTCCTCTTTCAGTTTTACTGACCTGAGGCAGTTTACAGCCATCTCTTTATGCAGCTTTATGAAAGGTGGTATCCATAAGAATTATATACTAGCTAAGGAATTTTGGCCCTGGAGGAGTTGGACCTAAACTGGAAAAGGTAAGACTAGCTTCCAATAAGAGAAATTGCTTCCACTTTGAACAGCTTGTCATCCTTGAAAAATCTGTCAGGGAGGAGCCATTAATTCATGATAGAATACATTAGATGTAGAATATATAGAATATAATACATTTGATATGAACATTGATTTATAATCCAGTTGCAATGTGGGAAGATATTTCTGTGCATTGATGCGAAGTTTTTCAAGCTCATGCACAACCTCAAGCAAGAAAGCTGTTTCTTGTATTTTCAGGAGCTATACTGAGAAGAACAGAGGTACATATAAGTATATAGGATCAGTTTTCTGAGACCAGCTGGAACTCTCTTTTCGTCATTTTTATAGCACAGAAATTATGGGACTTGGCTTGCCTTGCAGAGGCCAGTAAGGGCCTGTAGCCCAGAAGATAGCTAGCATGGAAAACTTTTCAACTTTTCCCCAAGCAATTTCAACTTTTTCCCAAGCAAATTACAATCAACTTGTAATAAAGTTGATTTGAACATTCAGGGAAAACAAATTAGTTTTCAGGATATGGAAATAGAATTTGTGTGGTGTTCTCAGTAAGAGGAAGTGAATTTATTTGAGAAAATGAAAAACAGTATTTCCAGTTGAAACTGTGTGCTGTATGGGCTCCAGAACCAACGTGTGTAATACAAGATACAGGTTAATATTTTCTTTAATAATGTTTTTGAACAAGTTTTTCGCTGTTCAGCATCAACACTTGGAAAGAAATTTGAATAATACGTTGAACAGCTGCAAGCAGAATTGTACTTGAATTGCTGTGTAACTCTCTTCACAGAGCCTGACTGAGAAGCTGCTGAAGAAAGAACAGGACTACACCCAGCTGGAAGAAAAACACAATGAAGTATCTGTGAGTAAGAAGAATGTGCAGGCAAGTTTTCACCAGAAGGACCTGGACTGCCAACAGCTTCAGGCAAAGCTGTCTGCGTCTGAAGCCTCGATACAGAGATTACAGACAGAGCTAGGTGAGAAGGCAGAAGCAAGCCAGAAACTTAAAGAAGAGTTGTCTGAAGTAGAGACAAAGTACCAGCATCTAAAGGCGGAATGTAAACAGCTCCAGCAGCAGAGGGAGGAGAAAGAGCAGCATGGCCTGCAACTCCAAAGTGAGCTCAGTCAGGTAAGTTTCCTTCAGCCTCCTAGATCATCCTGTTTGAATGGTTCCTTAAAATAATCTCGTAAGTTTAAAAAACTGCACATGTATATTTCTTATGAACATGCACTTACATTTCCTTATTTGAAGGAGAGCAATTAACCAGCACTTGTATTTTACTACTCTGTAGGAAATTTGAGAAAACTGAGTCTTGGTTTTACATTAGAACTGAACAGTGAATTTGCTGAATTTGCTTTAAGTCTGAATAATGAATATAGTAGAGAATACCTAGTGTGAAAAGCCAGGGTAATGTGAAATCTTGATATTGCTTCCTTAGTATTTCTCCCCAAACAACTTCTCTTTATGTTGCTGATAGCTGTGAGAGCACCCAGAGCATACATCCACCCCACCAGAACCTATTATTCTGCTGTGTCAAATGACTTAGAGAAGTAGGACTTTCATATAACATTGAGCATTTTGAAACTTGAGGCTGGTTGAATTCAGTTTATCTTTTTTTGGAGAGTAATGTGTTAGACTGGAGAAATATTTGTGTATCAGTAATCATGTCCAGACTTAAGTTGTAAAAAATTATATCTTTATTTGTTAGTATGACATACTTAATTTTAATCTTGCTAAAGCTTATTTATTTTAAAGTGAGTGTTTCTGAGTTTTTAACCCTTTGTAAAATCTCAAACATATCAAGTTGCAAGCTCCCTGTGTATAGTTTACCTTGGAAGAACTGTGACTGGGCTAAACCACATTTATGTGTGTATTACATCCCCAGGATGTCTTTCCTTCTCCCATCAGTCTTCCGTCAGGGTGAGAGGAGATAATTATGTTAGTTATCTGCATAGGAACCTTCATTTGGTGAAACTGCCTGGGTGACAGAAGCATAGCCAAGAGGTTGAGCTGAAATCTGTCTTCACCCTGAGAGGGCATTTTCAAGACGGATTTTTGGGGTGGGAAAATTAAGGAGGAGGATGGTGAGTAAAGCATTGCTGAATGAATTCCTATGAAAGGAAATGGAGGCATGACACATTCTCTGGTGATACCATTGGGAAGGAAGACAACCTAAGCAAGAAATCTTCAACAAGCCACTGGACTTCAGGATGTGTTTTAGAATTGTGTAGTAAAAGAATAGTGCAAGAAAAACCCCCTTTGTACCTGGTATAAAAGAAAAGCCAAGCATAAACATCTTTTCTTTTCTCTTCCTGCAAAGAAGAGTTCATTTACTATTGTAATGAAAAGACTAAATTCCTCATATTTATTCACTTGGTACTTCACTGGAATTACCTTTTTATGCATGTAGTCCATTAGCTTACATTTAGAATATGAATTCTGATTGTGGAGGTATATGTATAGTTGGTTAGTCAAATCACATTTTTTAAGAATCCTTGTCATCTTCTCAAAATTCGTTTGAATGGGTGCATGTCTGGTTAAGTTTGTGCACTTTAGAATTTGGGTGATGTGGAAGAAGTGATCTTAATGGAAGAGGCTGCAGTTATAGTGTTGGTTCCAGCACGACAGTAGGAAGGGGGGTATGGACAAGAGAGTATGGACTCCTTTAGTTCTGAAGAATTTATTTATTTATTATTAATTAGAATTGATAATAAATTCTGTTGAGAAAACTTGTATCTACTTGATGGAATCTTTTGAAGTCTAGATATTTTTTCATTATTTTTTTTGCATTCTGTAGCATAGGTTAATCCTGGATTTTATGGTCCTGTTTACTTAAATGTCATCTTAAAGTTCTTCAAAAATACTTAACTATGCCTATAATAGAAGCAACTAGTGTAAAATATTGTTTACTGATTTCCCTCTTTCCAAACATTTTCTCCCGGTATCAGCAAAGCCATGAATAGTTAATAGTTGTCTTGTTGCACCCTTTCTTCAATAGATTTTTTCCTACAGTTCTTGTTTGTATTTTTAGTGAGGAGGAAATATTTATAATGTGGTGATCCTTCAAAAAAAAGACAAATGTTCTTCATTACTGGACGAGAGATTATGGTCCCTTTCCTCACTCTGTCTTCCCTCTTCTCCTACCTCTTTCTTAACTGTACAGTCGCTGTTAGCGGTCATCATCTTGGCCACATGCCAAACAGCTTTTCACTCAGGATTTTTGTGGTTGTGGACAGATAATTTCTCTTGAGTTTTTAAGAAGTTAAGTCATGGATACATTTATTTCCCTGTCTCCAAACCCTTTAAACTTCCACATTGTTTGATAGCTTGAGCTAAATTTTGACAGATGGCCCAAAGGACTTCAGTGTTAAGTCCTTCAGTGTTAAATTCTTTGGGAAACAGACAGCAGGAGAGAGGCTTCACCTCCCGCTTAACGCCTGGGCAGAAAGTATAATGGTATACAATCACTGTTCCTTTTTCTGCTCTGCTAGGCAGCCAGTTGGTCAAACAGTGATTGCTTGCAGTGAAAAATAAAATTGGCCTGCCTTTTGCATAGATATTAGTAGGGATTTAAGGGAAGCATGAGAAGGTTTTGGGGTATTGAAGGGAGGACCTGAGTTAAAAGGTGAATGGTTCAAGGACCTTGGACATAAATGCATAGGGGAGCAAGCTTCATTCATAGCTTTCCCACAACCTATGGAAAGTTCTTGCTGTGCTGCAAGGTCTGATCCATTCTCTGGTTTTGCACTGAGTTAAAAGGTCATTGTGTCCTTGAATGTGTTCGTGAAGAAGTAGGCAGGAGGCAACCCAGGACCTGTAGTAGCAGTTTCACGTAGAGTAAGCTGATATTATGAAAAGAGCTTTTTAGAACAGTGAATTGTAAAAGGCCATCCTTGCACTTTGAAGATGGTGCAGTACTGCTTTTGGTGACTGATAAAATCATGAAGCAGGTTTTGTGTCCAGCACATCCACCTACTTACTCTCTGCTGCTGGAAGGTACTGGACTGTAAGCCACCAAAGTTGCCGTGTACCCTACACTGACTGTTCACGTATCTCTTATCTGCAGAGAATGAATGCCATTGATGTAGCCAGCTCAAGCTAAAAATTACACTCTTAATATTCTAGCAGTGCAGAACAGTATATTGTGGGAGGCAGTGGAGCAGGTAAAGGCAGGGTGCTTCAGCCACTGGATCTACAGGAGTCAGTCGGTGAACTGCATAGGCTGAGAGGGCTCAAAGCATCACTATTTTACATGATAGTCCTTATGCTTTTGAAGGATCACCCTCTTTCTGTTAAATCTCTGTAACTTGTTTTGAAGGGCTCCTGTAGATAAATGAGGAACTTTCTGGGTCCTTCCAACCCACTTTTCTGAGTATCTCTTCTTGCCTGTGCAGTTGATGCTATTTTTTAACACAGTTTGTGTTTCTGAGGTGTATGAGGTACACACATGACTTGAGGAGGTCATGGGCTTGTTTTGGTCTGGGTTATGAAAACTTTGCATAAACATTGCAGGAAATGAGTCTATATCACTGTTGGCTAAGGAATGACTGAAAAAGTGGATGACTCTTTTTTGCAGTTGCACAGTAAACTCCTAGAAACAGAGCGCCAGTTAGGGGAAGCGCATGGACGGCTCAAGGAACAGAGGCAGCTGTCCAGTGAGAAACTGATGGACAAAGAGCAGCAGGTGGCTGACCTACAGTTAAAACTTTCTCGTGCTGAAGAGCAGGTAGGAGTTTTTATACAGATTCTGTAGTTTGTTTTGGTTCTGGTGATATGTCTGTACACATACTTGTGGTGATATTGCAGTTTATAAAGTTTGTTCAATGGGAATTTCTTTTGACTAATACTGTCAAGGATTTACAGTAAAATTATCAGTAAAATCTGCTTAGATGCTGCTTGTCTTTACAGATGTATGTGTGTTTGTGGTGCTTAACAAATGAACAAAAGTTGTGCATTTTGCACTTACGTGCTTTGTCTAAGGGTCTTATGAGAAAATTACTTAGGTGCACATTGGCCCATATGGATAGTTTTGTGTGCAGATATTTTTTTAAGATAAAGCCCTACATGAAGAAAAAGTGAACATGGCACAGCAGGTTGTTGAAAGTTAATAATCAGTGTGGGGTGGATGGGCAGAAAACACTTGTTTTATTAATCTTTATTTGTTTTAAAGAATATCTTGTATATGTTGCTGATTTTCTGCTGGCTGTAGGGGGATTGGCCAAATATCTGAGTGGTATGTTGTCAAAGCTTTAAACTTTTCTGTAGCTAATTTGCAAAGCCTTGACTAGTATAGAAGTGGAGAGACTGCTAAACTGAAGTTGCTACTGCTAAAAATAATGCTAAAATAATGACTGACAGTTGCTACTGAAGTTGCCAAAAAAAGTAATAATGTTGTTTTACAGGTATCTTTATTATCAGTCATGTTACATCTTAACAACTATTGCAAAATCATACTAAAAAATTCTTATGTTTTAGATTATTTGAGAGCTAAATTACATGCATCTGATAATTTTTATAGTTCTCGCTTGTGATATAGAATCTCACTGATTAATTGTAATGAGCTTTGATTAGATTTTGATCAAGTGTTACAAATTTTTGTTTTTATGCTATTTTTTAAATATCCATGTTTACACTAAAATCTTTTATAGTTAGAGTGAACATTGAGTAAAATTGGCATACTGAGTCGTGCTTTTTTTCCACTCATTAGTCTGCTTTGTTTGGTATTTGGTTTTGGGTTTTTTTTCAGCTAAAGGAAAAAGCAGCAAGTTCCACAGAATTGCAACATCAATTAGAAAAGGCAAAGCAGCAGCACCAGGAGCAGCAGACGCTTCAGCAAAATACAACAGCAAAACTACGAGAAGCCCAGGTAATGTAGTTATGTATCCTCATGTGAAAGTGGGTTCCAGGGTTTCATTATGCTAAATACTTTTTCTTTCTAGAAGTGACTTGCAGGAATTATATTAGTTTCAATAAATTAACTTATAAATCTGAAATAGAATATGCAGAAAGTGTTCGATAAATTTATCCAATATTTTATGCATTAGGCCCAACTTTTAAGGTCCTTATGATTAAACACTATTATGTTCTTGTCTAGAATGATCTGGAGCAAGTACTACGACAAATTGGAGATAAGGACCAAAAAATACAAAATCTTGAGGCTTTGCTTCAAAAAAGTAAGGACAACATCTCTCTGCTAGAAAAGGAAAGAGAGGACTTATATGCAAAAATTCAAGCTGGTGAAGGAGAAACTGCGGTTCTTAACCAGCTACAAGAGAAAAACCATGCATTACAGATACAGGTAAGAACTTCAAGATCTGGTTCTTTTCATTCATTCTCATTACTGAATCTTGTTTCCTTTTTTTTTTCTATCTCATCAGATATGACACTAATCTTTTCTATACTGTTCCATTTCTTTAAAAGTTACTTTAAAGATCTTACTGTAAATTTCATACAGCTTGTGTTTTGGTGACTTCCATGCTATCAGCATAGGGAAAGGAATTCCTAGATATTTCATTTGTACATATGCTAGTAATGTGTACTTATAAATAGTTATACACATAACTTTATATATGTATTTGTATGTGTGTATACTTGTAAAAAACTATAAACACAGTTACAACTATACGTAAAGAAATATAATATATACATTTGTTTTACTAATTTAAAAAAGAGATTTGATTCCTGCTTTCAGCATCAAAATTCAGTTTGGCCTGCATCTGTTGTCTCCTTAGTATTTTGTTTCTGTTACATTAAGGCCAAATTGACAATTCCCTTTTGCTTCTATTTTCAGGTGGTAACCTATTTAAACTCTGGTGTTGTGTACACTATAGCTTTACTGTAATAGTTCAAAAAAGAAATGTGAGTCTCCAGAGCCATAATAAGACACACTAAAATTAAGTTTTTACTTCCTTGGACATGCTGTTCCAGCCTTCTCACGTTCTTTTTTTTTTTTCCACTGCAGGTAACTCAGCTGACAGAGAAGCTGAAAAATCAATCAGAAAGTCATAAACAAGCCCAAGAGAATTTGCATGAACAAGTGCAGGAACAAAAAGCACACCTAAGAGCTGCTCAAGATCGTGTGCTTTCCCTAGAAACTAACATCACTGAACTAACTAGTCAGTTAAATGAAAGTAAAGAGAAAGTGTCACAACTTGATGTGCAGGTAATGAATCTCTGTATTTTATGGTGATGAAGAACTCTGGTTGTGATTTTCCATTTGGGAAAAGGTGCATTTTTCTGCAAGAAGATACATACACAAGCACATGAAAAGTGCTGATTTTATTATTAAACTTACTGATGGCTATCAAAAATTTAGAATGAGCTATGGTAAAACAGATGTTTTAGTGAAATACAATTTGTCTTTCAGGTAAAAGCAAAGACTGAATTGCTACTTTCAGCAGAAGCATCAAAAGCTGCTCAGAGAGCAGATCTACAGAACCATCTGGACACTGCCCAGAATGCACTGCAAGATAAACAACAGGTATTAAGCTACACATAAAGTTTCTGTGTTATCTAAAAACTGCTTAACAGCTGAAGAATAGTGTGTTTACAAACACAATAAACATTTGAATAAGCATTGGGAAATGATCATTTAGGATATTTTAACCACGTGGTATGCATTAATTTCCTTTTGCTGCTCCGGAGCAGATACATTTTGCAGTGCAAGGAATTTACTTGGGAGTCCACTCCTTGCTGTAGGGTTATTGTTCAGAATCTAAGCTTTCTTTAGGTATTCTGGAGGTATTCAGTTCCTGTGTGTATGCTATGAAGAAAAGATTGTTGAACGCACTCAGTAGAAGCAAAAACTCTTACTAATGACTCAAATAAATTTCCTATCAGCTGCTGGTATTCAGAAATAATTCTCTGTGTGCCAGCTGACTTGAAATCTCAAAAGGCTGGTGATAAAATTACATGTTTTTTAATGTGTTTTCATCCTAGTGAAGCATTTTACTGTCTGTTGAATCAAATATTTGCATAGTTAAAATCAGTGCTGCTGTGGTCTTCATGGAAACATCCAGCAGATATTAATATGGCACCATTTTGTAGCATGGGAATGTAATTAGTCACTGTAAACAGGAGACAACTTTTTTCAGCCATTAAAGAATTAATTAATAACTAAATACATCAGCTTGGCTGGAGAGCAGTGAACTTTGATGTTGCTGTCATCATAGTGGTTACTAGGTGAATGTGTTCATGTCTCTTGCAGAATTTATTTGTTTTGTGTTGAACAAAATGTTTTGAAATAATCTCTGATATGTGGAGAACTGAGCATTTCCATATTATTTGCTTTCCTCTTTGATGGTTGATTTCATGACAAAGACATCAATAATTTTTTCCAGGTCTTTTAGTGTTATTTTCTAGTTACTGCTACACTAACTTGAGGATCTAGTGCCTTTATTACCTACAGTTCTGCTTCCATTTACAACTTGAAACACCTTTGTTAACATTTAGCCCAGAGCCTGTAAGGTTTGAAAGAATATTGAGGCTTTAAAATAATTTTTTTCAGAGAAACAGAGGGAATTTGTGCATGTGTTTGTGTTTCCCCTTTCAATTTCCTGTCCCTCAGAATAAAAAATAAACATTATTTTCCTTTTTAATTTCAACACATTACATAATTTAAAGCATATATGACATTAGTAATTTTTGAAGTTATTTATAAAGTAAAAACGTTTGTATTTTTGTTTTACCCAGGAGTTAAATAAGGTCAGCACTCAGTTGGATCAGGTTACAGCTAAGCTGAATGACAAGCAGGACTACTGTACTCAGCTGGAAGCCAGTCTTAAAGAGTACAAAGAAAAATGCCTTTCTTTAGAACAGAAAACTGAAGAACTTGAGGCACAGCTTAAGGTTTGTATTGAACACAGTATCTGGACTTACAGAAACTGATCTCTGCTTTTCAGCAGCATGTGGTAAAATCTGTGCTCAGATTAGGGGGGAAGGATTATATCAATATCACTTTTGTGGGTTTTCTTTCTCACCAATGTTTCCTGATTCACCATTTAATCCTGTTCTCTTCTTTCATGCTAGTATATCACATTAAGAAGATAGGCCTACGACACTGCCACTATGCTGTCATTTTCCTCTGTGTATGCTTCTACCAACCCTTCTGCTACCTGGAAATTGTTATGTGAGGGAACATGAATATGTCCCAAAATTAGAGTTTCAAGTTTGAACTTAAACACTTTACAAGTACTAGCAGGGAACTTGTGTTACATTGGCTAGCCCTGCTTAACATTGCCTGGTTTAAATTATTTCTGAAGCTTTTCAGTAGGCTTTTTAGCAAGATTTATTTATCACTATTTCATCTCTTGATCTGGAGTTTTGCATTCCAGTTCTGAAATCAGTTTTTATTTTAAAGTTCATGTAATTCTGGCAGAAGGTTTGCAGAACTTTTTGGTGTTTTGATATACTAGTATTTTCAGTTAAGGATATGGATTAGTCCTAATGCTTGAAAGCGTTAAAATTTGGGCTTTGACCTTTGTTCACTATTTTAAAAAAATTCTTGGTAGTCAAAATTCGTAACACACAAAAGCATATGATTCAGGGATCTTGGGAGCAGTGCAGAACTGATTTTGCAGTGTTATCTGTCTGTTCTGAGGGAGGTTAGTAGTCTTTTTGTTCAAGACTGAGTTAGGTGTTTTTCCTAGCTTTTGTGCTCTATAGAAGAGGAGGAAGATTGTTTTCCCTGTATGAAATTTTAAATCCAAAGCTATTAAAAGTTAAAGCTGTCATGCATTTCATTATCAGCATAATTATTTTGTTCTTCCATCTCTTCTTTTGGACACTGGGTTTTTTTCTTGCCTACTTTGGTTTGTGTTTTTAGTTTTCATTCTTTTGCTAAAGTTTCACAAGTAGCCAATAGACACACATACTTGGGAGAAATACAGAGCGTGCTTGTGTCTGATTTTATGAGGTTCCTGGTAGCTGAAGTGTGAAACTGAGCTGGGTTGTTGATGCTGTCAACAGGAATGCAATTCTATGTAAAATCTTGGCATCATCACCATTCTTTGAGATTATTCCAGTTGAATGTGTGGCATTAGAAAAAAAGGTAGAAAACAAAACCCGTCAGGAAATTTTTTGGAGAAACTTGGCCACTTTGTTTTATGGTCTCTGTGTGAAAGCAGAAGTGCCTGTAAAACAGCCAGTGTGTTGAAGAGTCTAAACAGTGCCCATTTGCTGAAGGCTTCTGTGTTCTTTATACTCCATGTGAGTGAAAAAGTAGCTTTGGAAAAAAACCACTTAAGGGAAGCATAGAATTTCTTCACCATTGTTGTTTGTGTCTTTGCTTTTGCTGTAAAGCTTTTTATCTATTACTTTGCAGTAAAATGCCTGCTTGGCCTTTAATTTAAAGATGCTTTCAGAATGTTTTACCAAATAGTTCAGTTCTGGAATAGCAGGTGATTAGCAGGAACTAAATAGTGAAAGATAAATTGCAAAGTAATGAAACAGGTAGATGATGTGTGAGAGTTTCTACAGTTAATGCTACTCACAGACTAGATGACTTTGCTTTTTAATGCTGTTTTTATTTTGTTGGTTGTGTTCTGATGGCTCTATCTTTTTATTTTTCTCTCTCAGAAACTTGAAGGTGACATTCTTGATGCTAGAGCAAGTAAAGACCAAGCTCTTCAGGAGCTAGAGCAACAGAGACATCAGTCGAAAGAATTAGATCTCCGGACAGCAGAACTGAGTAAACAACTTGAAGTAGCAAGAGAAGCGTATGCGTTTCCTGTATTATAGTACTTTTCAAAGTCAGACATAAAACTGGGGCAGTTTGGTCTGGAGTTGAAATTTTCTGCTTCTCTCCTGTGATTTCATAAAGTCAAAAATAAGTGCTGTGTCCCCTCTGCTACAAGAACTGTGTTGTATCCCACCTGTTGTCTTTCACTCCATCTGCCATGTTGTCTCACAGCAGTCACTGACTGATGTGATTCACTACACTTCTTTATTTTATTCACTGTGTTTGTTGTCAGCTAAATATCTGAATGGTTTGATGTAGTGAGGTCCATCTTTAAATATCCATAGCTCTGTAACCTTTTTCAAATACAAATTTGCAATTTATGCATAAGCAGCAAAGGGGTAGTTTCTGTTCATTATAGTTGAGGAAGAAAGAACCATCTCAAAACTAGTTTCTGAAGCTGCTGTTTCATCTTAACTGGAGAGATGTAATGTCCATGGATGAAAATAGAGACATTTAAGGATACAGAAGAACCTGTGAAAAAGAACTTTAAAAAGTATGTTTTTCCTTTTGTATTTGCAGGATGTCTAATGCTCAGTTGGATTTGCAGAAGAAATCTGAGGCTCTTGACCAAGCAAACCAACAAATTTCAAAGCAGGAGGCAGAAAAAGCCAGTCTCAAACAAAACCTTGAGAAATCAAATCAAGATACAAGTAAACAGCTCAAGGAACTTGATTGTAAAATGCAAGCAGCCACATCAGAGCTGCAACAAGTGAAATTAGAGAAGGACAGTCTATTAAAGGACCTTACAGATACCAAAGATAAGCTCTCAAAAAGCTCTGAATCCTTCAAAAAAAGAAAGGAGGAATTAGAAAAAGAAATTAAAAAAGGAAAAGCAGCTATGGCAGAAATGGTTAGTAGATTCTTTAATTAGGCCTTAAGTTTGGTGTATATACACGCTAATAAAATGACTTTGCTCTCTGTTTGAAAACAGTGTACATATGATGACAATGCATGAAAATTTATTACTTTAAGGAAAACCAAATTGTGATTTATAGCAGTTCATACATGTTTCCCACCTTAAATTTTTACCTGGATATTTACAGTAGTAAACATCAGTCATATCACATAACAGAAGAAACATAATCGTTTCTTCTTGCTGCATGCCTTTAACATAGTGAAGAAACTAAATGGAGATGACAAGTGGTGAAACAATTTGATGGCAAATGTCCCCCTTCTAAAAAATACATCAACCGTTTTATAACAACACAAAGTTTTAGAACCTTTGCTAAAATACTGTTGTATTGAAGAAGTTATTTTGCTGAGGCCATTTTAATTTCCTTTCTGAAGTCTTCATATATAGAACTTCCTGTGCATTTGTCTGGACATGCTGGAAAACTGCATACTGCAGGCAGAGAGAGTAACATCTGTCATTTGGGGAATGCCTAGCTTAAGGTATTATTGGAGTACTAGAACTATTTGAATTTCATAAAGGTCTTACAAGTGACAGTAAAACCAGTGCTTGACCAGCAGAGCAACCTATTATGGTAAAGAAAGTAAACTATTACTAAGGTTAAAATACACCTTTTTCTTACCTCTTGTGCCTTGGTGATATGAATGGGCACTATATGAATACAGTTGTTCTGACACCCTTGTCTCAGACGTGGCAAGGGGTGTCTTTCTCATAATCTTCTCATCTTACATGTCTCCATTTTCCAGAACCCATTCAGAGCTGCTTTTATTCTTTTCTAAAAAAAATATCTTGTCCTAGTTAAAAAAGAACATTTTTCTCTTACTCATTCACCTTTTGAAGAAAAGCTCTTTTGTTTGCCTTTTTTAGTTACTGCTGTTTAAAGATTTGTTTCTCCTAAAAACTTGAAGGATTTTCTCCCCAGTTTAGACTTAAAGATAGTACTCCAGATTCTGCTTATAGTTCTGTAGTCTTTTGGAGGCTCTCTACTGTCTTAAATGTGTAGTATTTGGGCTTAACATATGGTTGCATGTGCATGGAGGTCTGAAAATTTACTTGCTTGTGAGTTTTAGAACATGAGGGAATTTTAGATCCTGAGCAAGACCAATGAGTCTACTACTTTATCAAGAATGAGAAGGGGTGCCAACCACAGCTTCAAACAGGGAGACTATCCCTAATCAGAAAAACTCTGGCACCTGGCTGAGTTTATTAGTACAGGGCATCTAATGTGTGGCTTAGATTTGCCACTTAAGGTTTTGAGAGGTTTTGAGCTGAAAATGTCTGCAGTTGAGAAGGTAAGATTTTTCATTGAAAATGAAAGCAGTATTTTTAAGGATTTGTAACTCCTGCAAAAATACTCCATACATGGTCTTAGAAGCTAACAGGAATATTTCCTTGTCTTATGTTTTTTAGGAAAAATCCTGCCAAGAATTAAAACACCAACTTCAGATACAAACAGAATCTGTAGCTAAAGAGAGGAATGAATTGAAAAACTCACTGGAGAAAAAGGAGGGGGTAAGTCGTCCGCTTAGTTTCAAAAATCTAAAAACCAATAATAATAAATGTTTAAAAGACTGATTTTCAGTCTCACCTGCTGGGACTGATGAGAGATAAAGATGTTTCAATTCTCAAATTGTAAACTGTCTTTGGCACTGAAATAAGATGATACTAAAACTTTCCTAGACGGTAAAGTGAAGCTTTAAAATATAGGTTTTAGTCTTAGTTTTCTGTGCTCCACATAGCATAGCAGGGGATTTTAGCCCTTCAGGTTTTTTCATTAGAGAAGCAGTTACTTGGTATTACTGAGTCCCCATTTTCTTTTGTATTTCCATACAATAAAAGTTGTTATTTCATATCCTTAGATCTATTTTATTCTCAGGCTTATTCAGTATGTTCTCAGTGTAGCTGACAGGACATTTTCAGATATCCTTCAAGGATTGAATTGCTTTTTCAAACTTGTGTAAGTCACTTACTTGTGACTACATAAGGACCAAATGTACTTCTTTTTCAAAGATGAGCATTCAGACCATGCAGTGCAGCTGGCAACCTGAAGGACACATCTGCTTTCATGGATTTCTTTACCCAAGGCATCTTCTGTTCCCTAAAGGAATCAGAAAAGATTTGATCAGTGGATATAGTTTGATAGACTGTAATGGACACTTACTGTCTGAAAGAGGTTTGTGGGTGTGCAGGTGTGCTGGCAGTTGCTTTGTGACTATTGCTGCTACTTCCCAGGCTCCTCATTCAGCCCAAGTGCTGTGGTGCTCAGTGGAAAGTGCAGGAGGATGAGCTTGGTGTATGCTGCAGTTGGCAGCAGGAGAGCCCAAACCACTGCTGGTGTGAGAAAAGTTGCCTGATCTTAATTTAGGATGGATAAAAAAGACTGGTGTTGATCTATGGGCAGTAAATTTGGAATAACAGATTATTTTAATGTGCTATGGTAGTTCGTAAAATCTGCTTGTCAGTGTTCAACCACATAGCTCTGAAACAGCAGTGGCACTGTGGGATGGTCTGATTCTGTGAACAGCATGTACAAATAGTGATTTAAATTATATACAGTTAATTAATATTTTTGAATACAGATTTCTAAGCAGTTGTCTATAGACCTTGATTCAGCAAGAGCACAAGTACTGGAAATCCAGGGTCTTCTGAAGGAAAAAGAAAAAAGTGAGCAACATCTCCAGGGAAAGCTGAGAGAGTTAAAGGAATCTTTTGAGCAGAAGAAAAAACATAGTGACACATTGCAAGCTGAATTAAAAACTGCCCTTTTAGAAAAGGTAAGACTGTCCTTTTTTACTCTTACAAGAAAATGAATGTAAATTCCTCTGATAAATACTGAAGCTTTTATATCAATAACTTTGTAATAAACTCTGTTTGCTGTAGTCTTGTTGGAAATGATAAGGTCAGGATGTGGAAGTGAGGTCTTCAGATGCTGTTGGAGATAGAAACAACAACATCAACAGCAATAATGAAAAGAGCCAGTGCTGAAATATAAATTCCATAGAAATTGAATTTTAATAAAGGGATAAAATAAGCTAGATTGAATGTGGGGTTTTTGCTTTAAGAGCAAAGCAAGAGCTGCCATTTTCTTGTAAAGCAGTAGAATTTCGTGAGAGTATTTTTAGACAAACTCTGCAGTGTTTTAAAATGTCCATGGCAGTTTTAAACCAAGTCTTCTCATATTATACCAAAAGAATTTATCTGAGTGACAGTATGAAACTCATAAACCATAATGGAAAGGGTTCAAATGTCTTACAACATTAGGGAATGTTGTACTGTGTGCCATGCACTGTAAAATGTGGCTCCAGCTTTGGCTACCCAATGCTACATGTTCATATTTGTGCTTTAGACAGCCTGTGGAAATATTAGGTCTTGGTATGGTGGTTTAAGCCAGCCATCAACTCAGCACCACAGAGCTGCTCCGTGACTTGGGAAGACAAACACCATCACTCCAAACTCCCTCCCCTTTCTTCTTCTGCCAGCTCCATATGCTGGGCATGATGTCATATGGTATGGAATATCCCTTTGGTCAGTGGGATCAGCTGTCCTGGCTGTGCCCTCTCCAAATTCTTGTGCACCTCCAGATTTCTTGCTGGTGGGGTAGTGTGAGAAGCAGGAAGGACCTTGGCTCTGTGTGAGCGCTGCTAAGCAGTAGCTAAAACATCCCTGGGACAACAAGACTGCTCCCACCACAGATCCAAAACACAGCCTCCATACTGACTACTATGAAGAAAATTCTACCTCAGCCAAAACCAGCGCACTTGGAAACATTATTCCAGTTTTTAATGTTTGGTCTTAATTCGTTTCACTAAGTCTTATGTCGTGAATTAAATTTTGTTGTTAAATTAGTTATAAAATGTTACTGTAAAATCACAAATATCAAGTTACTGAACTGTTACTCCATAAGAAGAACAAAAATCTCTTCTTGCAGTAGAAATACATTTTATTGAAATGCTTAAGCTAACTTTACTGTCTGTAACTTTAACTAAAACTTTCTATGCTTATGTTTCAGGCAGAGCTGGAGAATAAACTACAACAGCAGTCTATTTTGTCAGCTCAGGAGCTTAAAGCAGAGAAAGGCAAGCTAGCAGACTTACAGAAGGCCCATGATAAACATAAAGAAAACATGGAGAAGCTGCAGCTGGATCTTTATGGGAAGGAGTCTGAGCTGGCAGCAACCAGGCAAGACCTGAAGGTACTTGCAGTCATTTTAATGTCATATGTGAGTTAGTAGATGTTAATATCCATTTTGAAGACCAAGAAACAATGCAAGAGCTGTGTAAGTGAGAAAAAATCTCTTCTGCTATATATAGAATTTAGTGCTGTTTAATCCCTTCCCCTGAGACAAAGAATATTCTGAAACTAATTTAAAGGCAAACATATTTGCCACTTTACCTGAAATACCCCTGCATTTCTGAAGCAGCAAAGTGAAAGGTGATTTGGTTTTATATTCATTATTTTTTTAATGTTGCTTTTCCTTGTTATATACAGTAGCTTTCAACTAATTTAAATAGTATAGCTAATTAGGGCAAGGTCTGCCAGCGTGTGAGTTTCTGCTGTCTTCCAGGTGATTTTACTAGAATATTCCTGACTGATGGTAGATGTTAAGAGATGCCAAACTAATAGAAACAGTTGGCTTACAGACCTGCCTGGAATACAAGCACCACGGTAGTCCTTGAAGATTTTGCTATTCCTAAACTGAAGTTACCTGGTTTTGTATATAGTGTGCAGTGCCTTCAGAGGGGTACTGCTGAGAGCTGAGCCAGTCAGCAAAGGTAATTTTGGCCTTTTTTGGTGGCCTTCTGCTTCATGTCAGTACTAAGCCAATGCTTCAGTTAGTCCCAGGACATACTGTGCCACAAAGACTGAACTCCAGGTTCAGGTTATTTTAAGAAACAGAGAAGTACCTCCTTTACATATAGGCCACTGCAGTTTTATTAGACTTACTCCTCTGTAGTATTAAATTACCTGCCACGTTTCCCTGAAGGTTATTGAAGCTTTACATTCAGTGCACCATGGTTGGATTGCTGTGTTAAATTGTGGAGAACCTCCGCATGATTAACAAGCAGTGGTGGTTTAAGCATATTCTTTCTTTCAGTTTGTTACTATTGCACATATACATCTGTGAGTTTATTTCCTGCAATGCATTTAAATCACCTTTTGGTAACGGAGTGGCCTGTAACTGTTGGATGTGTTCAGTAACTTAGGGGTTTTTTTGGTATAGTTTTCATTAAAGTGTCACTTGTTTCAAAATAGCTGTGAATAAGTATTGTTATTAAAGCAATTTGATGACCTCTGGTTCTGGCAAGTATCAAATAGGACAGTGTCTCACATGTATTTAGACCCAATGGGGATGGTAGCAAGAGAGAGAGAGAGCTCTTTGCAAAAAGGTAAAATAAGGTGATGGCAGTGGGGAAACAAGATTTTTAAGGTGAGCAATCGGGTAACTTGATTTCTGATGTAAGCTTCTGTGGAGCCTAGAGAGCCTGAAGAAGATTGGGGTCCTAAGTACTGAAGTGATATACCAATTTGGAGGTTGTTTGCTTGATTTCAGAATTTTGTAAAAAGCATATATTAATTACGATTAGTGAGGTCTGATTGATGCCACTTTTTTTTCCCCCCCTGGGAGAGGGAAGAGGTGGGGAGCTGAACTTTAAAATCATGGCTATGCTACCTCAGTACAACATTAAACTAAAGAAGCAGTGATAACTTGTCTTAGAAGACCACAAAAGAAAAAAGCACATTCAAACAGCCTCAGAGTGACAGTTAGTTTTGAGAGATGAATATCAAAACGCCACTGAAGGCAGAAGAACTTTATAGTAGAATTTCACAGCGTGTTCAGAATCAGTTGTCTGCACGATGTTTTGCCTTGGGCAAGTTACTTATTAAAAGTAGCTCATTTGAGCCAGAGCTGTGTGTTTTGACTGAAGTTTGGAACCAAAGCTGATGGGCAGGCTGACCTTTAGATTGGCTTTAATCTTCTTAGTAGGCAGTGGTAGAAGTTTTTAAAACTTGTCTGTAGGTAGAGTCAGCTTGGGTGTGTCTCAGTGCAAGACTTTTAGCAGAGAAATGAACTCCCTGCAGAGCTGTGTTGAGTCAGCACTGTCGGGAGCCCAGCATTGTCCAGAACAGGCATGGCCAGACCATATCGTGACATCCTAGCAATGGTAGATTGAAAAGGGAAAACGTAAACATCCTCACGTGGTGTGGCACCATGCTGTTGGCGGGGCCGAGGTTCCGGGCGTGGAGATGGCTCATGCAAGGCTGGTGGGTGACGCGCCTGGGGTGGTCTGGCTCCCGGGAGGGCACGGCGGAGTTGGGCTGTGCACAGAGCACCATCTGCCGGCATCTGTCGGGAAAATCTCTGCTGGGGTCGGTGGCTCCGCTCGGGCTGGGAGGCGGACGTGAGCCTTGGGAAGGGAGTGGACGCTGCGGGGCGTCCTGCAGCTGCGCACCCAGAGCTGCAGAGCAGGGCGCTGCTCGCCGCAGTGCCGCCGGCAGCGGGCAGCCCGAGCGCCTGGGTCCGCAGCAGAGCACACCTCGATGCAGCTGTGGCCAGGTGCCAACTGTGGAGCTCCGAGTCCTGCCGAGGAAACTGGAGAAGTGTTGTAATTAAAAAAACCCCAAAAAACTAGAAGTGGGAATGTAGTTAATTTTATGGATACTATTTCCTGCAAATTTACTTCGGTTTAAAAATGTCTGCAACAGTAACTTTAACACATGCTTTCGTCTTGGTGATGGAAAAAGAAATAGGGTAGGATTTGAGTGTTAAAGCTGTAGTTTTTGATAAAAAAAAAAATATATAATTAAAAAAAGAATACCACTAAATAATTTTTGTATATACACACACACATATTTATACAAATATCTGTGTGTATGTTCACACATTTTTTTTTGTGTGAAAAAGGCATTTTTTGTATAGAAGAGTTAATAAAAATGTACGAACTGTTATTTTTGCCTTGATTTTGACTTAGTGCAAGAATACTTTCTGTGAATCTGATCTCCTGAGCTCTGCCAAATATTCTTGAGTTTTGGCATTTGTGCTTTTTGTAGTCAGTCCTGGTTTCTTCTGTGTTTTCAAAAGAATGTTTCTTTGTCTCCAATGTTGGCATTGCTGTCAGCATATATTCAGTGAATGTACTGGAACAAAATTCCTACTTGCCAGACCTCAGTTCTGTAAGTCGGGAGCCTAAGTTGCATACAGTCAGTCTAACTCTTTTTCTTAGGGAGTGAAGAGAGATCAGGTTGGCATCTGTGAATAATTTTAATGTTGATCCTTGTGGACTGGGATCAGGGAGCACCCAGACTCAAAAGCTTGTTTGTGCACTTCACATAGGTAGAATGAATCTAGGTCCTACCACCCTGCTGGGACCAGTTGTGATGCTGGTGCTGTGATTTGCAGTGGCACAGCCCAAGCTGTAGTGAATCAAACTGTAATTTTTTAATATTTTTATTTATTTAAACTCTGTACCAGTCAACCTAATGTTTTTCTTTATTTACACAGGTAAGTACTGACTGGTGTCTTGTTCTGTTCCTATTCCTTGTCTCAGCCTCGGTATAGATGCAGTGAGGTAGCCTGTTCAGTGCAGACACTTTGAGGCGTGGGTTGAGAGAGAAGTACCCACTGTGTGTGGTACTTCCATCATATTTCATCATCTGGTGCTAGCAAATCTGATGTAACCATATTTCTTCTACTGGAAACAAAATTGAAAAAAAGTTGTGGCTTTACTATGTATCTTTCTAAAACTTCAGAGACTGTTGGGTTTTCCTGTGAAGATGTTATATGATGATGCTAAACTTCCTATCCTTCCTCAGTGTTAGGAAAATATAGTATTCCACTGCATATAATTGAACAGAGGGAAAAAATTTTGCTTTCTGAAATACCCACCCCACTGAAACTTTGAAACTCCAAAAGCACCTCCTATTTTTTTACAAAAAATTCTGAATCAACACCTTTCCAAGTATGAAGTAGTAAACTCTAACATCTCAGCAAGCAAGTAAAGTAATTTGTCTGAAAATTAATTTTAAAAGCTGGTGTGAGCTCTTTAAGAATCATGAGGATTGTTGAAAATGCTGTTGAATCAACAGTGTTCCATCACTGCTGTTTCAAATTAAGTCTGACTCTACAAGCAAAATACTTTAGATATTACAAAGGAGGGTCATGAGGCATCAGAAATGAATTAACTTTTAAATCAACATGGAAGTGACTAAACCATATGCATAATTGAATGAAGTGAAAATTCTGCTTATAGTTCCTTTTAAAACCACTAACCTTCAACAAGAGGTTTGATTAATATTTAAGCAAGAACTTCAAAAGGAACTGAGTTTGTCTTGAAAGAATTTAAATCCTTACTGCTGCGCTGAAGGCAATAAACTTACTACTACTACTAAATCTCAGCTCACCTTCTGTATTGTAGCATCAAAAGTTTCCATAAAATACCAATATTTTGGAGAAGCGGAGGATGAGTTTGTTTGTTTTTTTCCTTGTTGGTTTCGAGTGGAACTAGTCTTTATCTAAGCTAGAAGGTTTAAAAAACCTTCAGAATATTAACTTAAAAAGACCCCCAAAGTTTGACTTTGCTGTGAGCAAACAGAATGAGCTTGGCTTTGGGTGCAAGTTTTGGATTGTTTCTTGGGATTTTGTGACCTCTTTCAGAGAGAGGAATCAAAGTTCTTTTTCTAGCTGATGGTGAGAGTTAGAACCAAATAAAGTATCATCTCTGCATTTTGAATGAAAGTTTAAACATAATGTTTACAATGCTTAAGCAGCAGAAACTGTGAAACACTTTATTCTGATATTAGTGTTTTTATCTTATTAAAAATTTTACAGTTGTCCTAGCACTAACTTTATTAAGTCATTGGTGAAAAATAGCATTGAATGATTTTTGAAATCTTCAAAGTAGAGCTTTACTGCTTCTTAAATAACAGCTGTCTAGAGTTATGGAACAGTTGATTTGCCTAGATAATAAAATTAATTTGTGTAAGCAAATTCAAGTGTATTCTCTTTTTGTCATTTACCTTTTGTTCTCTGCCCTTCTGCATGTATTCACCTTTTGTCTTTGTAAGGATGCAAGCTGGAATATGTACAGTAAGGTTTTGTTCCTGGAAATGATACTGGCATAGTTTCTTTTTTCTTAGGGTAACCTTGTAAACCAGAAGTTTCTGTAATTGTGCTCTGTCAACATTTGAAGCTAGATATTGTGCTTTAGGTAGCAATTTTTCTACTTGGAAAATTTTTAAGTGGCTGTTTAGTATCTAAAACTTTTATACTGACAGATAACTTGCAGAACTCTCTTTGTAATTAGTCCACAGAAGAAAAACTTGCTCTAGCTCAAGAAGAAATAGTTTCCAGCAGGAATCGAATTGCTAGCAATAATCAACAGATTCAGGAACTGAAGAAAGCTAAGTCTACACTGGAGCAGGATGCATCAAAGAAAGAACAGCAGCTGGGTGAGAAGACCAAAATGCTACAAGATCTTCAGAATGACAGGGTAAATGCCTCTGCCTTTTGAAATCTCCACACAGGAGATTCCACATCCATCTCATGTAGGCACCCTTTACTATTTTCTATTGCGTCCCTAATTTGAGAGCATAAAACTGTTGTAGTGCATAACAATGACAATTTTACTGAACCTCTGGTGAAAAGACTTGAAAAAGAGACAGTTGTAGTGAATTTGGTTCAGAATATGCTGTTAATTTTTTTCTAGACAGGTGGGAAAACATTATTAGTTTTAAATGTAAAACTGCAATCATGCTGCTAATTGCATTACAAATTGTGGATAGATATATGGCAGTTGTTTCCCCATAATTACAAAGCCACCAAGTAATTTTTGGGCCCTCGATGTTTTTTGATGAGTTGAGTTTTTTATTTTGTGAACTTGGAAGAGGTAACTTTTCTAGCATTTCTATTTCTCTTCAAGATTTTGAAAGAAAAAGATTTGGCTAATGAAAAATATAAAACGGCAGAGCTCCAGGAAGTAAGGAATAGACTTGAAAAAGAAAGTGCCAAGCTGGGTGAAGAGCTTAGAGCCTGCAAGCAAGAATTTGAGAAGGTACATTGGGACAAACTAAGTCTGCTTCATGTGTTTGGTAATCTGATGAGAAATACGTGCCTACTCAATAGATGTTATCTGGAATGGCTTTGCAAAGATGGTTACTGTAAATACTGGTATTACAGGTAAGGGAACCAAAGCCCAGATTTTATTGAGCTCCCTCACAATGATGTCTTGGTTGGTGATGATCCTTGGGCACCAGGGCCTAGTGAGCCAGGTGGGCTGCATAACTTGTCTGAGCTTCAGGATGGGTTATATGTCCTGGCTTTTCTTCAGGTCCACTGTAAATTCACTCTGCATACCCCTGCTTGACTATTCTGAAATGAAAAGTGTCCCAAAGAGTCACAATGGTGAAGTTTTCCAGATATTCTAGGCACATCTGGGACTTCTCAAGGATGCATGGTTGAGTTGAAACTCTTACTGTTGTTTCTTAAAATGTCTTAAAAAGTCACAGCTGGGGAAGCCTCATAAAAAGCAAATGTCAGGAGCCTCGTAAAAGACAAATTGTCTTCCAAAATCATAACAATCGGTTGAGCTCTCTAAAGGGTAAAAGCTGGGAAGCTTTAATGAAATAATTTTTAGTTTTCAGTAAAACTAACTTTTTCTTGCCACACTCTACATATTCTGTTTTTATAGTCTCTGTAAAAACTAACACTTCTAAAAGGCTGCTGTTTTTGTTTTCCATAATGTCCTATTCACAGTTATATTTGCATCTGTTAAGCACATTTAGCTTAAATTGTTGCTCAAGTATAAATACAGGTACAATTCCCTATACACTAATAAAAAGAAAATAACATGATAACTTATGACCTTCAGATGTTCTTTTGTTCTCCATTGTTTTGAAAATGGTCTGCAATTTTTAGGTGTAAGTCTGTACTGCACTCTGTGCTTGGAGAAAGGTATCCTAATTCTTGTTATTCCTAAAATCTCTATTCTAAAGAATAAAATTTTTAAAGATGTAAAAGGTGTGCACACCAATATCAGCTTAATAGTAATGTCTTCATCTCCCCACAAGCAATCAGACTGAAAGTGTCCTAAAGACTTAAATTCTGTTTCCCATCTTCTAGCAAGGAATGGATGTATATGTATCTGTAGGGCATCCTCTTGTTCTGAGGACATGTTCTTTTCACTGTCCTTGGTTTGGTTTTAACTTGTATTGTGAATTTTGATTTATGGAAAACGGTCCACCTCTATTAGTCTGTTAGTACCTGTGCACTTGGCTGTGTAATTTTAAGGAAAATGATTTCTGTAATTTAAACTAACTATTCTACTTGAGTTCAGTTACAGAAGAACAAGTAAAGCCATTATTGCCCACTTGCTTACAACAGAGTAATTTTTTGTACACTGAAGACTAATAGAAACTAACTTTCTTCCATCAGCATTCAGTTTTACATTGTCATTACAAAGTTTTTAACCTTATTATTGCAACCAGAGAACAATGTAAAGTAAATTTTAGAGCAGTACTTAGAAAATGACAATGGATTCATCTTTTCAAGAAATGGTAGAAAACAATTCAACAGATCTTTCTCTCTACTTTAGCAGAAACACACATTAAAATTATTTTAAAAATTGAATGTTGATTGTAATATAAGTTTAAAATCTTTGGTCATGAAAATCACTGATACTTGCTCTATAAAATCATCTTTTCTTCTAGTGATAAAACTAAAAATTATTGCTGTCCTCTCCTAGGAAAGAATTACAGTATTTTTGAATTTAAATCCATTTACGCTGCAGTGTTGCTACTTTAACTTTGAGCTCTGTATCCTAACAGGAGGTGACAAATCTCAAGGATGCAAACCAGCTATTGATTCAACAGAAATTAGAACTGCAGGGCAAAATAGATAATGCGAATTCAACTCTGGAACAGGAGAAACAGAAACATCAAGCTGTCAAAGATCAGCTGAAAAAGAGAGAAGAGGAGCTGAAGAAAGAACATGCTGAAATTGAAGCCAAACTGGTTAGTATCTTAGAGAGAATGAGACTGCTGTTTTGTGAACATGCCTTTGGATTCTTCCAGGGACAGAAAAGAAGCAATGGGTTGACTTTAGTTTCACTTTACACGAGCTTTTAAATGACAAGATCAAAAATCTTTGAGGCATTTAATGGTATAGGAAAATTCAGTGAGGTGACAGCCTTGTCTAGTAGAGTATGTTGATTAAAAGTAGTGATTCTATTACAGTAAGACTCTTTGCCTCAATTAAATGTGGGGAATAGGGAAAGAATGCTTGGAAGCTTGTTTTTCATTTTTCTATTGTTTTTATAGCACACAGAGAAAAAAGACAAAGAAGAAGAAAAACGGAAACATGAGGAAAAAGAGACCAAGCTCACCATGCAGGTCACAGCCCTGAATGAAAACCTGGCTACCATGAAGAAAGAGTGGCAAAGCAGTCAAAGACGAGTGAGCGAGCTGGAGAAACAGACAGATGATTTACGTGGGGACAATGCTGTCTTGGAAGCAACAGTACAGAATAATCAGGATGAGAGAAGAGCATTGCTGGAGAGGTAAGCTGCGGTCGTGACAATGTGGAAGTGTAGTTTGAGAAATTAAATGAACTGAGGATGAAAACTTGTTTGAGTTGATTTGGGATTCTGTCTTCATGCTTTATTTAAGTCTGTATTTGTTCTTAGTGCCTGGGTTGTGGGGGCAGTTTCCAGAGTGCAAACTTCTGTCATTCCTGCCAAAGCACAGCAAGAGGTTTTGGGAACCAACTGTGCTCTTTGTGATCATTCTGTAGAAAACAAGGCATGCTTGTCAGGATCTGTACTTATCACCAAAGACACAGCTCTGTGCTTGCTCTCAAAGATTTATGTCCATCTGTAAGACCCTTCTAAATCCACTGGGCTTCTCTGAGATTTCAGGTATATGGGCTGTGGCTTCTTATGTGTTGTGTCAACCTTGTAAAGCCTGGCAGAGAGAACTTCTCTTACCTAGGCTAGCTGTCCTTCTCCATCACTCTGAGGCTCCTGTGCCTTGATTCAGTTTGAATACTTGCCCTAGTCATCCTGAAGCCTGGGAGAGACCTCTTAAGTAACAGAATTTGCGTAGGAACTCCTAAGTGTGCCCACTACTCTGTGTTAGGAGACTGAACATGTAATTGGATTAGATAGACTAAAGTTCACAAAGGAGGCATTTTTTTCCTCCTGAAAACCTGCAGTCTTATTTTCCCCAGTCCTGCTGTTGTCTCTACAATGTATTTAAGTCTTAGGTAAGCAGAGTGCTTTTCCTTCAGGCAGCAGGAGGCCTTGCAAGGCTACGGGAGCTGCTTCAATGCAGTGATTTCCAGGGTAGAAGAAACACCTGTGAGACAGGAAGCTTTCTTTGTCCTTATTTCCTGACATGTTTGATGAAGGCAGAGGGGAAAACTTCTGTCAGTACTGTCAAGCTTGGTGATTTGACTTTTGAGCAGTAGACCTTGGAAAAGGATGGGGTCAATTCAAGTGAGATCCTCTTTCTTTGGCAATCCCTTGCTGTACTGCGTTGGACTCATCCAGTAGCTTCTTACAGCTTGGCAGAAAAATACCCTTTGAAATTTGCCTTTGAGCAGCTAACTGAGTTTCATCTGATGGGAGGTGGCCTTGATAGAAGAAAAAGGTTTCTTTTCTGCTCTGTTGCCTGACCTGATCTGCAGCAGCTGGTTTGCGAGAGTGTCCTGTTGCACAGGGATATTTATCAGGGCTTGCTGTTGAGGGACTGCATTCAGCACTGTCCCTGGTTTGAGGCATAACTCCAGGTATTGATAAGCTGCACATACTTAGGAGCAATGCCAGTATAATCTTTAACTGATTGTTACAACAGAATGTTTTCCTAGTTAAAGCATCCAGGAACTTTTCAGAGCAAGGATTTTTTTGGCTGGATTTTATGCGGGTAACTTCTCAGACTGACAGCTGGCTCAAAAGACACACAGTGTACATTGTCTTAAATGCTTTGAGCTGACTATTTATTATTTTGCCCCAGGTGTATAAAAAGTGAGGGAGAAATTGAAAAGCTTCAAGCCAAACTTGTAGAAATGAAGAAAAAGCTGGACAATACAACTGCTGCAATGCAGGAACTTGGCCGAGAAAACCAGTCATTGCAGGTATAATTGGATTTGAAGCTATTAAACCTGTTGATTCTCTGTTTGGGACCTTAGGAGAATTTCAAATTTGTGTCAGATTGGTGGTGGGTTGCCTTTGTAGAGTGAATTAAGGTGTTATGTTTGTGGTGTATGAGGGTCATACTTCTGTCTGTGAGTTATTAAATCTTCTTACAGTTTTGAAGCTTGGAAGGTTTCTTCTCTGAACAAGCATAAGCCCTGAGTATCATGACAGAATTGGTGCTTTTATTTTGCAATGGGTAGTGCATGCTGTGGAAATAGAGGATATTAGAGGGAATTAGACATGCTTTTTAAAAAAAGCCTGATGCTTTTTTTACATCTTTTGTATAGATCAAACACTCACAAGCTCTCAACAGGAAGTGGGCAGAAGACAATGAGGTACAGAATTGTATGGCCTGTGGAAAAGGCTTTTCAGTGACAGTGAGAAGGGTAGGTGTGTTCTACTCTGTGTCTATGGTGATTTTCTATTTTTATTGTTTTCAAACTCTTAGATGGGATACAGATTTCAGAAAATGGACTGAATAGAACTGTGATTCTCAAGACATCTCAGAATACAGTTATTGTTTGAAGTGCCTTAACATTAAAAATAAGGGCTTTGGGGCTTACTTTATTCATGATTTTTTTTCCATTTTAACAGCTTCAATTTATAAACTGTTAAAATGCTTCAATCCGCAAAGCAAGCAGGCAAAATTACACTGGTGTAAGGATATTTACAGAAAATATGTTTATAACCAATCTGAACTAGATTTATGGGTATAAAATAAATGTAAATTGGTTGAAATTAGGTATGTGTGAAAATATGAGGCATCACCATGATCTGGTGCTTTGTGACTATACATTTGTAAACATGGATCAAATCAATTGGCAGGGTCTGCCCTTCATCAGAGATGAGCACCCCTCCAACAGGTGACTTGGCAATGAAGTAGATGAGAGATATTTGTGAGGTTCATTTTTTTAGAGCTTCCTGATACAGTCTTAGGTGACTCCCCCTGGCGTGCACTATTTTGGTGATGTTCTTTGCGTAGTCTTTGAACAAAGGCTGCTGGATCCTTTGATTCAAGGATACTTCTCAATGTGAAAGCAGGTAATTACATACAAGAAGAATGTATTTCATGTGACCAGAACAAGTTCAAGAGAACAAATTCATGAGGAGGATGAACTTAACCATCTATTTTCTGAAAATGGTATATTCTCTTGACTCAGTGAAGCACTTCTGAATGTTTTACTCATATACCCTTCAGAAAAGATTTACTCAAATGACCTGCTCTTAGCTGTGTAACTGCCAATTAAAAATGAAGACTGATTTTTGAAACATGAGAGTTGATTTGGCTGAAAGTTGACTTGACATAATAGTGATCTATTAGTGATCACTGCTCTGCCACTGATGTTCAGCATGTATGTTTCTTCTCTTTTGCAGCATCACTGTAGACAGTGTGGAAATATCTTTTGTGCTGAGTGCTCAGCAAAGAATGCCTTAACTCCTTCTTCCAAGAAGCCTGTCCGAGTCTGTGATACTTGCTTTAATGACTTGCAAGGATAACTGGTTATCGTGAGTGACAAAGAAATGTTACACTAAAATTTACTATTTCTGTTGATGCACTTCATTCAGCACTCAGACTACTATTCAGTTTGGACAATGATTGTAACACTTGGCAAAATCTAGTCTATTTTAAAATGTTTATTGATACCGAGCAAAACTATTGTATTTTTTTGTGAGACATGGGCTCAGATCATTCATAGCTTACTGACATTAATCATGGAAAGAGCTTTTATGTCTAGATTAGAAATATTCAGTTATTTGTAAATAAAGTTTAAACAGAGGAGTAACAATGTATTTTTTTATCTTTTATTTTTTTGTTCAAGAGAAACAGCATTTATGTGATATTGAAGTTTATTCTTGTTTCCTTAAAGAAAAAGGAAGATGCAAAAACTTGTGAGCATTTTATGTATCAAATATTACCTTAAAAACATAACTAATTGTTGCATTTGATTGCTTGTCTGATGGTCTTTATAACCCCCTGTGATCTTGTTTTTTTTCTATCTCTCTGGTTCTTGCATTTTTCTCTCTAAAGTTTGAATTCCACAGTGAGGATAATGGCTGGACTCAACTTCAACTCAGTTTTATTTGCCCACTTGTAGTATCAGCACCCAAGTCCTTGTCCAATACAACACTTGGGTGCTGGAAAATCTTTACACATACTATATTGTATAGTTGGTGTGTGAGTCCATCTGTGTCTCTGAGACAGTATGTGTGAACAAATGATGAGACAAAGTTTATCTGGCATTGTAGCAATATTATATTATACATTACAATATTTCATCCCATAGTGATTGATTTCACTTTTACAAATTTGGTTGACACGTTTTAATGTTCAAGAAACCCTTACATCATGTGGGTTTTAAAAAGCAAATAAACAATGCTGGTAGAAGCCTGTAGCACATCTCTGCCCCTGCCCATACCCTGGAAGCCCTGAGAGATCACTGCTGTTCTAAGGGACATCCAGACCTTGCAAGCTAGGTATCCAACTAAAAAAAAAGTATTTTTTGAGACAGCTGTAGTTTTTCTGGCCTTTTCTTCTGTCCCTTCCCTCAGCTTTTGGTGAAAGAAGCTGAACTCCTGCTACACCTAACAAACCTCACTTTTCCATTACTCCATCTGACCCCCATTACCAGGGGCTCTGAACTATTATGTTAGTTACGTGATTTAGTCTGCTTAGAATGGAAAACTGGCTTTGTTATAAGCCAAGCAGCTCTAACTAAGAGGCCAATATATATGACTATAAATATTTATTCATATTTTCTGTACTGGGAACAGAAGTTTCTTGTACAGTTCATGTAGGCTACATACTTCTTTTTTGTTGTGATTCTGTTTGCACCTCTTCATTTTTGCTTGCTTGTCTCTAACTTTTCTTCCCTTTGCATCTGGTGTTTCAAAACCTTTGAGATTATTTCTTCTAAGCGGGGGTTACGCCTTCCAATATTTAGGATTTTTTTTGTCTTAAATACCCTAATAAATTCTCCACCCCTCAAATGCTTCAATATCTTACCAAATTTTGCCAGCTGTTCAGGGAAAAAGGTTGTGTCCTGAATTCCTCCACTTCTTTCCTGAGGCAAGGAATCAAATTCTGTCACAATGATGGTAGCTTAGTCATCATTAAGAAAATTTGTTTGCTTTTATCTACTTACAGCTCTATATGTGAATGAAGAAGTGTCTCCTTTATAAAAATTGTCTTGTCTTGGTTATCTGTCAAGTAAAGAAACTTCATCCCTCTACTCCAGAAGTAGTGATCTATATGCTTCATATTCCCTTTTAACTTACCCAGCAAGTTCTACATTTGCACTGTCACGGAGTTTTCTTAAAATTCACTTCTTATTTCCCAAAATCCAACTAAATGATGTAAACTGTTCTTGTCACTGTAAAAGGGTTTGGGTTACAACTGTGGTTCATACAAAACACTGACCTGATTTTCTGGTTTGAACTTGAGAGTTGCTTGCTCAAAACAAAACCAACTGCTGCAACAATTCCATATGAACAGAGCCTCTGGACTCCCTGTTTCTCGTCATCAGTGTAACTGTTTGGCATAACAATCTTTTGAATAGAAAATATGAACAGAATCTCTGCCTCTGGGAATTTCTTTTTCTATTTATTTGTTTACTGAGAAAAACAAAAAAATTTGCTTTAGAGTCTTTGTCTGACTTTAGAAATGTGGGAAGAGTAGAGATATGACAGTCGTGTGCCAGCCTAGATGAATTCTGCCCTTTTGTGTGACACGCAAGAGCCTTGTGCAGTTCTTCGGGTGAAGGACAACCACATAAAACAGGAGGGATTTTGAGTGGGAAGGGAGAAACTTCCCACAGCTGCCTAAGATCAAAACACGTGAGGCAGAGGAAGATGGAGATCTTTCAGGGGAGCTAGGAAGGTGGTTAGAAGATTCGGCTGTGTTTAGGCGTTTTGCTTTTGATTGGGAACGTGTGAAAGCTCAGGAGAGACTTCTGCAGTGGTAGAAGCTCTGGAAGGGTTGTTCTTTATTCAGCATTTTGGGATGCCATTGTGTAAAGACAAGCAGAGTCACCTTTCTCAGCAGGCTGCTGAAGCAGTGCAGTTGTTTGCAGATCACACCTTGGAGTTCTTCAGCTTCAGGGACAAAACCAGTTTGATTTTTGAAAATTGCTTTTTGCTGGCCAGTTTATATAACCAGCTTTTTGAGGGGATGGAAATGCTTTTTGACTACACATTTGTAGAAAGAAGGATTGTTAAAATCTGGAGGAACAGTGGGGTAGAAACTTGCATGCTTGAGCTTTGATTCTGCAGCAATAGGTCATGATTTCTACAGCTTTTCACTGGAGTGAATTTATGACTCCATTGCTGAGTCTTATGCTCCTTCTTCTGTACTTGTAATTCTTAGTGCTGGTCTGTATTTGTTGACAAGTTGATGATATACTGACTCTATAATACTTGGCTTCACTGCCAGGTTGGAAGCTGTGTTCAAGCTCAAGAAAATATCCCATAATAAGGGAAACTGGAAGGTGAAAAGCTGTCTATTTACAAATATGCTTGCAGAGTCTGACTGTTTTGATGGGCATGTTTCAGTAGGAACGTGGGCTTTTTGTTCCACTGCCTTAAAATCTCAGTAACAGAAAAACCAAGTAAAAAGCCTGGTGACTTATACCACAGTAAAATAAAGGATTCCAGGCAAAACAGGTTAATTCATTGATTTTTCAGACTGCAGACACAGGAACAGAGGGGAAAACTAATAAAATGGCAGAAGAGACTGAGTCTTGGAACTGGAGGATGCACAGTGGTATGGTTTTACAGCCTCTAGCAATAGGAAGATTGCTCTGATTCACTGAGGAGTGGCCATTATAGAGGAAGAGGTGAAAAGAATGGCAAAAGCAGCACTAAAACCAGTAGGTTTGTGGGATCTTCAAGCAGACTTTGATTCCTAGTCATTACTATGGCATCAGGAATGGGACAGTGAAGTGTTGGCTTTGTTCTTGAAACTGTCCCATCTGCAGGATACTCCATCCACATTCAGAATTGCTGTGAGAGCAGAATGTGAGAGATCAGCTGCTTCATGGGCAGAGACAAGCTATGGAAGCTTTTGTAAATGTGTAAAGGACAGTTTTACTAAGGGTGGGGAGAGGTTCTTTTAACTTCCTGAGACACCACCTCTCTTCCCAGTGAAAGACCCACAGTCCCTTGCATTTTTGCCTCACAAATGCCAAATCCTACTGTTCACTCTGGCATCATGTCAGCAGTGCATCATACTGGAGACAGGTAGCATTGCAGAGGTCAGTGGCAGGCTTTTGATCTTAGATGGCTCTGCTTCACTATTATTTATTTCTTCTCCCCATGTACTCCCTAATGTAATCTTTCCCCCTCTGCAAATGTTGAATGAAGAGAATAAAAGTAATGAGTCACAGTAGGAAAAGTTGCTGTCTGGAGATGAAGAGACGAAAGGAATTTTCTGCTGCAGCTTCCAACAGAGGCAAGAGGTTTAGAGGGATCTCATTTTTCAGCTGGCTTCACTCTTTGGCACAAGAGTCCAAGGCTGTAGGGTGAAATGTGGGTTTTCGCCTCTGTTTTTGGAAGGTGTCAAGTAACCAAGTTGCCATGGAGTGTGGAGCACAAGGTACACAAGAACAATGAGTAACTACTTTTGTTGGCTTTGGGACCATTAGGGTTGTTTGTGAATCCTCACTGGAAAAGCTTTCTTATTAGTGAAGCAAGAAGGGATTTGGGAGCAGAAGCATGAAGTAACCTCTCTGTGTATTACATGAGCCAGAAAAATTGAGCTTCTCATGCTAGATGTAAGAGAAGTGACATTCATAAAGGGACCTGGAAAACTCAACTGCTTTTCTGGATTGTTAAGCGTCAGTTAACCATGTAGTGGAAACAAATGCTTGTTGCAAAACTTAAAGAAATTTATGGTCAGTACTCAGTGATGGTCAGAAAAATGCTGGAGCTGAAGTTCAAATAGAATCTAAACTATGCCAAGAAGAACGCTATCATGGTTTGAGCATGTTGAAACTGATAAATTATTCTTCCAGGTACCACCCCTCCTGCTCTCATATTCTCAGAGAACTAGGAAACAACACTGTCATTTGCACTGTGCACTTTTTGCTGTCTAAGAGAATCTATAGTAAGTGGAATATAGTAGGTGGTGTCATGTGCGTTGCATGTGTTAGCCGTAGTCATTGGACAGCAGGTTTATAAGTAGCTGGTTCAGTGTATACATTTGGCCCTAAGGAGAACTGCACTTACAGTTCCTTTTACCAAAAACACAATCATCTGAGAACACATATAACAAAAACCATGTTAGTCACACACGTGGCTTTGTAGAACTTGAAGACTATAAAGTGAGAAAAAAAAGAATTTTATGTATTTGCAAGAATCTTGCCAGTTGTCCATTTCTTTGGTTTTGAAGTCTTGACCTCAGCCTCCCTTTTAGAATAAGTTTAAAATGATTGTCCAAACATGGCCTCTCCAAAAGCACTAATTGATGTACTTTTCAAAACCAGCTATAATTGCATGTAAGTCTTGCCACGAAAATTGGGTTTTTGTGGTATTTTTTCTGTTTCTTTCTAAGGGGACACTGAATAAAAAAGTTTGCATGTTTAGAGAGAACATCAGATACCACTTAAGTTCACAATAATGAAGAGTGTAGTACTAGGTAATGTAATAAACTCTGCCCATTGTCTGTATCTCTCCACATACTACGCACTCACTATGCAGTGGATAGAGAAGTGTCTGTGCATTTAAAGATTGATGAAGCCCTGCTACCCCTTTGGATCAATGTTGTATGAAAGCAGGAGCCTGGAAGGCACGTTTTCCAATCTTGCCTCCCCTAGTGACTGAAACTTAACACTAAAACCAAATTTGTCTGTATTTCCTGCTTTTTTTGGGTAAGGAGGGGCTGGGAAAGGATGTTCAGTGTTATATGTCAACAGGCCAGTGCTGGCAGGTCCAGGCTACTGCTGTTGGCTTTATGGCAAAGTCCTCCATTGTATCACTCTGGAGCTTGATTCCTGGCACAAAAGGGATGTTTGAAAGAACATCTCGCTGGGTTAGCAAATACCAGAACTTTTTATAGTAATATGTCCAAAATGCTGCTTGTATAGAAATAGTCACTTTTGTAAGAAAAGGAAAAAAGTCACAAAAAAAAGCCACACCCCCCATCCCCCCATTTGATGCCATTACTTAAGATTTAATTTAAGCTACCTCTCAATCTGAAATTCAAACACTAGATAAGTTTAATAAAGTTTTCTCACTGTCATGTTACATAAAATTTATAGTGAATGCCAAAATTGCAAAAGTTTGTCACCAAAAAGGAAAAGAGTTGGGTTTTTTTTAATGTGTATTTGAAACTATCCAACAGTTTCAAGTTATTGTAAATTCTCTTAAATTCTTTTAACTTCTGTAGTTTCAACCTTGCAAACTCTAGCTGCTGGACAGGAAATAAATTATAACCACAAGCTTTCATAATTATGTTCTGCTGGGTGAAATAAATTTTGTTGGAGCTTTGTCGTTTGGATACAGATAGCCTCAGTCACCAAATGTACCTTTCATTTGGTTGTGTTTTTTTTCTTCAGTACTCGAGATGTGAACTTGATGAATGGTATTCTGTAGTGGATGTGTGCCACAAATTACATGGTCTCATTTGCCTCTTTTCTGACTTTTAATGATCAGTTTATTATTGCAGATGTGAATATTGTTCATATAGCTTAATTTCTGTATAATTGTATAAAATACAAATGGAAAAAATAGAAGTTTTTAATTGGTATTTAGAAGTAATGTATTATAAAAGACTTACGTTGCAGTTTTGCTTACAGAGTACTGTACTTCTAAACTGGATCATACCATCTTGGTAGGTGTAGATAGATTTTTTGCATGAGTCTGTTTTGGTTTTACTTCTTTTTAATTGAAGATTTATTCTCTTAAGTTCTTTTTTCAGTGTTTGTGTTTATTACTTGTGATCATGTAGTTGTGCCTTACATTGTGGAAGAATTTAGTCCAGTGTGCACTGTAATTCTTAAACTCTGTGATCTGGAAGGTGGCTGTGGATTTGAATGGGAAGGTGACACCATGCATCAACGAGTTCTGTATAAACTATGATGAATTGTTGCTGAAATGTCATTTTTGTTTTCTAATATGTTAAAGGAATGATTATTAATAATAATAAAAAAAATTAGACCTTTCTAATAGACCAGGTTATATCATTCAAAACTACCTTGCCCCGTTTCAGACAGCAAAGCTACTTTGGAATGGTGGATATATAGTTTTATGCATGAACTGTAGGGAAGCCTCATGTGTAAGAACAAGCTAAATGTTCCAGTTTCTTAGAGTTGCAGGGAGCTGCAACAAAGGCTTTCACATTCCTGAGGACACAGTAATAATGACTGTTTTTCAAATCTGTTTTTTCACAGGTTAAATTCAGAGTAGTCTTTCCATTCCCAATAGCTGTGCAAGGCTGCCGAGTATCCCACATTTGATGAAAGTCCTTCTGTCACTGGCTGTGTTCTGACATCATGTTCGATGCAACTGGACAATTGGCATAACTGGAAGACTCCAAAGTAGCACTTGCTTAATTTTTTTGACCAATAAAGGTCTCACTTGTGAAATGGAAAGCTCTTTCAGGGTGGAACTGTGTTGCAGAGTGAAGCCAGATGGTTAATGTGGGATCAGTCCTGTGACAAAGCCACTGTTGAATTATGGAGGCACAACCAAACAACCCATGTTTAGCTATTGAAGCAGGGGCTCTGTGTAGATACGGAGAAAGATGGAGAGGAGAGGTCTCCTCTGAAAGGCAGTTTCAATTGGGAAGTCAGTTTTTTGCCTTGACTGCTTCCTGAGGTATCTCTTGACACCACAGAAGAGCCTGTTGAGCTTGTCTCCATGAAGACAAGCCTGTGTGTAAATACTTCCCCTGGGCTGTCCTCCTTTGGAGACATGCTAGTCAGGAATGACTGCTTGTCTGGTAAAGCGAGTAGACCTGCTAAAGGTTGTTTTGGTAAAAAGTGAAATACCCTCTCCCTTCTTCCAGCACACAAAGCACAGACCTTAGTCTGTCGAGTATGACTCCTCTGGGCTTGAAGTATCTTTATCCTGTCAGCACTGTTTCAGGATGCTCTGAGGTTCTGGTGAGCCCTCGGTGTGACGCAGTGTGCATCTGAGCATGGGACTGGGGAGATGGAGCATGGCCATGTCAGCCAGGTTGTGGTGAGGCATTGGCAGCTTGTGTAATGCCCTGGTGCAGATCTGTCTGCACTCTGTTCTGCCCTCCTGCTTCACACATCCACCACTTGGCGTGGAGCCTGATGGCTGTTACTTTCCCAAAAACTTGCCCATGATAGACACAGGGGAAGAGCAGGAATTTGTGTATCACAGTGGCCAGGTTGTATCTGGAGAGCACTGGACCAGGTAAGCGCACACATATGTATACATATATACACACGCTCAGTATTAATGCAAAAAACATCTTGTGATACTATAGGTTAGTGGGTAGAGACACATAAATATCAGAAGCTATGGCTACGCAATTCTAATTTAATGAAATTTATTAATACAGTTTGAATGATGCAGTAACCTGTCTAAACTTCTCTGGTGAATGAGTTGTCCTTACCAACATAGGGGTTTTTTCTCTGTCATGCTTCCTAGGAAATGACAAGTGCTGTTAAAGCTTCCCTGGGTGGCAGGAGCCTTCCCTAGGTGAAGCAAAGGAGGATCTAGGAGCGATACATTTGTTGCATGGCTCGTTCCCCTGCTCCAGTTTATTCCTAGGTGGTGTGGTCTATGCGCCATACTTCTGTCAAGTCAGAAATCTGTTAGCTTCAGAGACCTAAGGCATTCTGAAAGAAATAACTATATTATTACCACAATAGTGTTCCACTAGCTCTGTCAGTGCAGTGGTGGCATTATCAAATTTCAGAGGATTCAACAGGGAAGCAGAAAGCAGTGCTTTTCTTGGTTTCATGTTGTGTGGTGTAATTGGAGATTGCTGTTTCTATCTGTGACATCCACGCTTTCTGTAACAAGAAAAAATATTTGTAAACCAAGACGACCTGAAAAATTTCCAGTAAGTTAGATGCATAAACATCCAGAGCCTTTAGTTTTATTTAGCCTCTCTTCAGGCTTGTGCTCATAATTGCTGAAGGAAACATGAATTATCCCACACCTGAGACTCGGGAGAGTTGTTCAGGTCACTACATGCTGCTGGAATCTGTGTCTGGGGCCAGGGATTTCCAGTGAATGTTTCCATTTTTGGTTGGAAGGTAGGATTTTAATGTTCTGCTGGTAATGGTGAAATTTGTTGCAGGTTATTTCACTCCTTTCTGTGTGATGTTTATTCGTTAGCTTAATGGTTTCCCTCCAGTGTGGGCTCCTCATTTTTCTGATAAAGACAGCTCCAGTCATATCAGCATCACAACTGAATTTCAGTTTCTGTTATTATGCTGACAGCATTCAGGTCTATGTTTGCTGTCATCCAGGTATGAGGACAGGGGGTGATGGAGACATAATTTCAAATATGTGACTTCCTTCTCTCTGCTAGTCCAGATAATCTGGTCACAGAAGTTGAGTTGTCTATGAATTGCTATTGATTAGACATTGGACTAACCCTAAAGGGATTTATACTTTGGAATAAAACATTTAAAAGGCCCTTTCAACCCAAACTATTCTATGGTTCTATTATATTGAGAAGATGGTAGCCCTGGTATGAAGGCAGTTTTGGAAAGGGAAGGTCATATTTCATTAACAGGAGAAAGTAATGACTTCTTGAGTGGTTAGCTATTCCAAGTACCAGCCAGTGACTTGAAAATGGAAAGAATTCACTCAGTGCTGCTCTTAGAACAAGTCTACCACCATTTACTTATAAGAATTAGTATTAGTGGTGGTCAAATTTCTGTGCATTAGGTATTAGAGAGGGAAATTCAACTTACATGAGAAAGCAAAATACTGTGAAGTGCCTGACACACTTTCAGATGTTATACACAGTGCTGTTACTAGGAATGTGACATGGTGTGAAAATGAGACGTAAATTTATATAACAGTGGAATTAATCATACCATCTGTTCAGTCTGAAATTGCAAAATGCATGTTGTGAATAGATGAGCATGAGACAGTTTTCTGATCTGAGTTTACTGCATGTGAGTTGGGTGTAGGGGGGGTTGTTTTGGTGTTGACTTCTCTGGAGGGGCTGACCATCTTCTGTGACACAAGAAATGGATCTTTTTTTTTTTCGCAATCAGAATTGATAATGTTTTTCAACAAGAATATGACCTGCTATCAACCCTTATAGAAAACTGGAACATGTTCAGCAGCAAAAATTCTCTAAAAAATATGTGAGCCAGAGCACTGGGGTGTTATTTTGTTTTGTTTTAGTTTTGGTCAAGTGTCACAACTGTAAGAGATTGTTATCACAGCATGACCACTTTTAGGCTGCCACCCTCCTTTAGGGAAAGCATAGTTGTGTAATTAGAGAAGAAAAAAAAAATGTGTTACCTACCTTGGCAGTCTCTGTCTGAGCTTGTAGCAAGAAGACTGCTATGCACTGCCGATACCTGTTCTCATGCTGAATTAGAAAAGCATTTCGCAGGCTGAAGACTGTGGAAAAATGTAAAGAAGTGATATAAATGCACCCCATGCAACTGTCAGTCCAATTTTATATCACACTGATTATGATCAAAGAAAAGATATATGTAAGCATCTTTTCTGATTTCTAAAAGCGCAGTTGCACCCTCATAGGGTGAGTTAATTTTGTTGTGTAGGAAGCTTTCTTATTTCAAAACATTAATTCTACTTGCATGTGTTTTAATTGCTTCATCATGGTGCAGCTAAGGTACTTTTGAGTCTACCTGAGGATCATTAAGAAATATTTCCTTTCAAAGTGGCCTATATAATAACTGAAGTTAGAGAAATATATCAAAAATTAAAAAGAGAGGTGCCATTTTTATTTTATTTAAGTAAGTCTGTATGATGGCTGGCACATGGGGAAGTGGCTGCACTCGGGCTAGTGCTGGCTTTGGGTTCCCTCTGGGCATGTGCCTGAGCTGGTGCTCCTGGTGATGCCCTGGTTGGCTGCTGGCAGCCAGGCACGTTGCCTCTGTTTTCTGCCAAGCTTCTGTTCCTGAAGATGACTGTGAGCATCATGTAGTGCGTTTCTCTGCAAGGGGACAAAGTGACACCAATGTCACACATCTGGAATAAAGGGGGGCTTAAGTCAGCTAGTGATTTTCTAATCAGAAGGTATGTTGGTGCTTACAACCTTCAGAGCTGGGTTCCTACGATATTTACATGTAAAGTTACATCTCTTGTACAAGGTTGTGGTGTTTGCAGATAGTTCTGCTTTTAGGGTACTTTCCTGGTGTTACGAACACACCATTTTATCTTCTATCCCTTCACTAATGCATAGAAGGCTTTGGACAAGAATTATCCTACATCATTATCAGCCTCCTGCCTGTTGCCAAAAGGGTATTTCTAGGATATTGCAACATACATTTTTTTTCTAGTACTGGCATTGAGCTTTTTTTATTTTCAAAGTGTTGTCAACTCTCAGCAAACTAATGGATGCAAAAGTACTTGCTAGATCAAAAATCAGGATTTCATTTTTGATTAATGTGATGGATCACATGACCTTTCTGAGAACACGCTAATATTTTAGTGCCACCAGTAATAAAAGTCTCTTTGAGACTGCAGATATATTGGCAACATTCCCCAAGGTCACACATTCCAGACAATATTAAATATTTTTCTTTCTCCTGCAAAGGGACATTTTCTGTGGACATTGGAATGTTTGCTTGTTGTTTTACACAGAATGGTGAGAATCTGAACTGCAATCTCCCTATAGTAATTTTTCTCACTGTTTTTATTGTACCTCACCCCAAGGGGTCCTGTCTTAGGATGGGGCACTCAAGGTGTTATAAGAGTACATACAAGTGAGTAACAGAGACTGCCATGGCTACAGCTATAATAAAGCTGGTAAGAATATATGGGAGAGAAGTCAAGCAATGAGGCCGAGGGTGCAGGGAAGGGTCATAAGCAGTGGACAGTGCCTGGGCTGGAATGCAGAAAGCAGCTTTTTCTATTCTGATGATTGCAGCTGGATCATAGATATAGAAAGACCCTGGTTAGGAATCTCTGTGGGAAATGCTGGCTTGGAAAAAAAACATCCAAAAATATTGTTTCCATCTCCATTGTGGTTTTTAGGTCAGTCTCTTAGGTGCAAACTGGAGGGTGGCTGCACTACCTTCTCCAGCACCCAGGAGCTGTTGGCCTTGCATTCAGCCTGGGCTTACATGGGGTGTGGGGCTGCCCTCCCCTCCACCCTGCAGGCAAGAGGTGGCTGATGCATTTGCTCCATTTCTGCTGGTTTGGTAGGGGGACTTATTAGGCAAGCAGACAGTGCCTGGAACATGTTTAAAAAAAGGTTATTATTCTTTGTGTTCATCCCCTTATCTCATCTTTGGTAATTTGCCTTTTATTGCCTACCTTTATACCCTCTCAGCATTGGTGCTGAATGCTAAGTAGTCTGGGTAAATGTATTTCAAAGTTACTGTAAATTTTACAGACTCTAGGTTTATTTTTCATATCTATTGCTTTCTCACAGAGCACTGTAGCTCCCTAAGATTTTCCTCTCAGTCTCTAGAATTAGGATGACCCTGGAGCCCAGACAATTGTATTTCTTTTCATTCTCTTTGATATAGGAGGCTCCTGTGATCTTGGCAGTGTTAGACTGAATCAGTGAATCATTAAGGCTGGAAAAGACCTCCAAAATCGTTGAGTCCAACCTTTGACTGAACATCACCATGTCAGCTAGACCACAGCACTACGTGCCACCTCCAGTCATTTCTTGAGCTACCAGGGGTGCTGACTCTGCCACTTTCCTGGGCAGCCTGTTCCAATTCTTAACCACCCTTTCTGTGAAAAAACTCAGGTGTCCAACCTGTGCCTCTCCTGGTGCAGCTTAAGGCCATTTCCTTTTGTCCCATCTCTGGTTGCCTGGGAGCAGAGGCCACCTCCCACCTGGCTACAGCCTCCTTTCAGGTGGTTGTAGGGCATGATGATGTCACCCCTTTTCTCCAGGCTAAACACCCCCAGATTCCTCAACCACTCCTTTTAGGACTTACTCCTGAGACCCTTCCCTAGCTTCACTGCTCTTCTCTGGACACACTCTGGATTATAAATGTCCTTTTTGTAGTGAGTGGCCCAGAACTGGACACAGAATTGGAGGTGTGACCTCACCAGTGCCAAGTACAGATCTCTTTCCTAGTCCTGCTGGCCGCACTATTGCTCATACAGGCCAGGATGCCTTTGGGCTGCTTGGCCACCTGGGCACACGCTGGCTCCTGTTCAGCACCCCCAGGTCCTTTTCCTCTGGGCTGNCCACTCCTTTTAGGACTTACTCCTGAGACCCTTCCCTAGCTTCACTGCTCTTCTCTGGACACACTCTGGATTATAAATGTCCTTTTTGTAGTGAGTGGCCCAGAACTGGACACAGAATTGGAGGTGTGACCTCACCAGTGCCAAGTACAGATCTCTTTCCTAGTCCTGCTGGCCGCACTATTGCTCATACAGGCCAGGATGCCTTTGGGCTGCTTGGCCGCCTGGGCACACGCTGGCTCCTGTTCAGCACCCCCAGGTCCTTTTCCTCTGGGCTGCTTTCCAGCCACTCTTCCCCAAGCTCTTGGTGCTGCATGGTGGTGCTGTGACTGAAGTGCAGCACATGGCACTTCACCTTACTGAATCTCATGCAGTTGGCCTCAGCCCATCGATGCCTGTCTAGATCCCTCTGCAGAGCCTTCCTACCTCCCAGTGGATCAACACTCCCACCCAAATTAATGCCATCTGTGAACTAAGAGTTCCCTCACTCCCCGCATCCAGGTCTTTTATAAAGGTGTTAAACAGGACCAGCACCAATACTGAGCCTTGGGAGACATCACTAGTGGCTGGCCACCAACTGGATGTGGCACCATTCACCACCAAGGTGAAGAGTGTGAGAGCCTGCTGCATCAGTGGCTCAGACCAAGGGGAGGCCTGATGTTTCATGCCTGCTCTCCAACCCAAAATCCGATTTGGTGGCATCAGGAGCCTTGTTTTGGCAGGGTAAGGCTGGTCACTCTCTCTGGCAGTGAGGTCTCCTTCACTCCACACCCAACTGCGCAGCAGCAGGGGTAGGAGGCGTATTCCCCAGTGATGCATTTAGATGTCTGAGAGCCAGGAAGCATTGATGTATGGTGTGTGATTTCCATCCTCTCAAGAGCTGGTGGGGATGTGAGTAGGAGCAGTAGCAGGAGGTAAATCTCCTCTCCAACCTCCTTGAGAATGGCTGCTGTGTATGTGGGAGGACACCCAGGAGAACAATGTAGTGGTACAGCTGAAAAAATGCTGCATAATTAGTATGGAACTGAAAATGTTCTTGGGAAAGATGCCCGGGGTTTGATAGAGTGTATTAGGACACTTAGGACAGGGGAATACTTGGCTTGTGAGAAAGAAGTCATTGGAGTCTTGATACCTCCTTTGGGGTGAATGGATAATATGTGACAGTCGCTGGTGTGAGAGTCGCTGCTGGCAGCAGGGGGCTGTGGGCTGTGAAGCCAGGCAGCAGCTCATGCCTCACAGCAGGAGCAGAGCTGTGAAGCCAGGCAGTGCTGGGGCACCAGTGTTTGCACCCCAGGCATCTGGGGGTGGTTTGTGGGCAAACAGCAGCTTGTCCTTATGCTACCACACGCACAGTGCATGGACACGGTGTTTGTGAAGGCATTCAAGGGCATGCAGGCACATACCTGTAACTTGGACGGGCTCAACATTTTTCAGTATGAGTCTGTCTAGTGGGATGGGCTGGTCTAGGACTGTGCAAAATCCCCCCTCTCTCATGAAGGACTGCAGCTCAGGAGTGAGAGAAGGACAGACAGGGATTAAGCTGGTGTCTGAGCCTCCATATTTCTGGGAATAGAAAATGGAGTTGGTTAGCAGGCTGTCTGCCATCTGCTCATGAAGTACAGGCACTAAACAACTCTAAAGTATGTGCATTCTCTTATCAAAGATACACAGACAGCTTATTTGTCTGAGGAATCTTAGAAAAGCTGACTGGTACCTGGAGCTCTCCTGCAAGGTCACACTTTGCATTAAAAAGCTACAAAAGAAACACAAGTCCACAAGCAGGAGACAGTCATAGGCATTCCACAAGTATTTTCCCCTTTCCCTCCTTATTTTAATAGCAGGGTTTTTTCTCCTTTTTTGGGGGGTAAATTTCTTCATCTGCCCTCACGTATATGCACAAGACAGAATTCCCAGAGCTCCAGATGAGTTGCAGCCCTTCACAGAAGGTTCACCAACACATGNTAAGGCTGGAAAAGACCTCCAAAATCGTTGAGTCCAACCTTTGACTGAACATCACCTGTGTTGCAGCCCTACACATGTACATGGGACAGCCCTCAGAGAGATTTGCCTAAGGGTACCCTTGAATTTCTGCTTCCTTTACCAGCCCCATTGCTAAGGGATGGTGCTGCTAATCTAAAACCTCTCACTGCATGCTTTCTCTATCTCCTTTCTCTCTAAAGCAGAGCACCTGCTTCTTAAAAAAACCCCCAGAAATCTAGGAGATTTATCACAGGTTCATTTGGACTCAGTTTACATCAGTTTCATAAAATTAATTAGCTAAATACACTCCTACACTGAAGCTTTAGGAATTTCAGGTCATCCAGTTCTTCTGTTGGTCTCTAAATACAGATATTTATCATCCATAGAACTCCATAGAATCATTCATCAAGAAACATTTTCTTCAAATGAGTCATTGTATCTCAATTTTAAACTTGGGGAAATCAAGGCAAAGAGAGGACAACAAGTAGTATAGCCAATCTTCCATCATTTTAGCCTTTCCCTGTTTTTTTTCCTTTTAATTTTTTTTTTTCTTCTTTCCAACAGTCCTGATATCTCTGGGATAAAAAGTTCTCAGGTTGCAGGGACCATTAGAAAAAGTGTTACATTCCTGAAGCTTTTCTGAGCTTTAGGAATCCAGCATATTAGAACAACATCAGGAAGATATTTCGGTCTTGTAATGTAAATTCTGCCTGTAATAGTGTTCCTGTACCATACTGAGCCTAGAAGCAGGCTTTTGAATCAGTGTTATGATTTTCTAGTCCCATAAGGAAGTATCAGCTGTTCTTCATGCTGATTAGTCATCTTGTATTTTTATCATTACATCAATCTTCCAAAGTACATTCAAAATCCATCCAAAAGTTAAAAAATATAACAACTGCAACCATGTATATCTCTAGACATTATTACCTTTTTGTTACGTTTAATTTTGGTAATTAGTAGGAAATCATCAAATAAAAAGAGGTAGACATCAAGGAGTCTTGTGCTTTCTGAGAAGGAAAACAAAAAATCAGTTTTATGGTGTGATTATTTTAAGGAATTGCTACTTGAGGCACATCTATGAATCACTGCACCTTACAGAAAGCTTTCAACAAAGAAGCTTTGTTTCCAGTATAGTTCACAACTACTCGTCCTCCTGCATTCTGCATGATTCTGCATTCTCAAGCACACTAAATCATATGTCTCAGTCATTTTGGCTACTAAATTTGTACCTTGCAGCAGCTACCTCATTCTGATAAAACAACCACTTGCTTGCCAGGAAAAAAGACAATAAACAATCATACAGACTACTCATGCTATTGGCAGCTTGGCTGTATCTCAGTCTCTCTCTGATGAACTATACAGTTGCTTTTTCTTTCCTGCACCTGCCCAAATGCTTTTGCAGAGGTTCATTCTGGACCTGCCATAACAATGTATAATTCTGTTAAGCTATCTCTGGACACCAGGAGATTCAGGGACATTACCTGCCAGCATCAGCTTCCCTTCATGAAGGAGAAGTCTGTTCACTGAAGACAAAATGTTTTCACTGCTGTTTTCTCTTAAATTTTGCTTCAAACACTTGACCCCAAAAAAATTAAAAAAAGAGAGAAAGAGAGAGAGAGAGAATGAGAGAGAATGGGGAATCATGCATAATAGATGATGAACTGGGAAGCAACCAGCAGCTAGCTAAACAAGATGAGTGTATGTGTGTTCTTACCTCAGGCTAAGTACATCACACAGCTGATGACTGAGCATGCCTGTGTTTCTTCAGCGGTGCTATTGCTTAAATGTGTTTATGCTTTTAAAATGTTAAGCTGAGTTTTACTTTTCCAAATTGAGCTTAAAAGTGTTTGCAGCCCTGTGTGTGAACAGACATAATCCTTGAGATGAGACCCACTTGATGATATTATCATAGTGCTGCTTAAAGTCTGTCTGGGTAAAGGGGTAACTATGACAAAAATGTGCACACCCAGGTATGCTGTGTAATTTTTTGTAATTCAATTTAAGTGTAAATGGAAAGTTCTTTGGCTCAACTTGAGAAGTGAAAGAGGCAAATAATTTCTACTTTATTGAATCCTGGTAACACATCTATCCCATTTCATTCTGTCCACTGAAAGCAAATATGGTAGAATCCTCCTGGACTGTGTCATTGCCCTCTCTTGGTTGCTGAGAGCAACCCGTGCTGCCATCCAAGGCACTGTTCAGCTACAGTGCTGCAGTGCCCAGGCTGCATCTGCTCCTGTTAGAGCAGAGCCATCCTCACTAACTAGAATACAGACAACCAGCCAACTTTAGACCCCACTATGAAGACAGATAGGAAACTAAACCCTCCTCTAGAAAAAAAAAATGCCCTTTAAAATCTGCTTACCTCTGGGACAAAGAACCTTTTGTCACGATCCCAGACCTGAGGCCAAATTATGACCTCTTGCAGCTGCCTGAACTTCTGAAAGTTGTCCAACCACTTGACTTTACCTTCCAGATCCCCTGAAATGTGTGAAACACCAGTTACTGCCAGGGCTGGCAAAAGCAGTCGTTTCTAGAAGAATACTGAATACTGATTTTCTCCAGTGAAAGCTGAAGTACCTCACATGTGAGGCACCAGATGAAATCTTGATCTCATTGTAAAAAATGCCTAAACTCTATTTAGATCAGCAGGGACAGAATTTCAATTCATGCATTCAAAGATGCTTAAATTCACTGCTAAATGAAAAGGTTGTGTTTACTAATCTGTCTGGGCAAGAGGAAATCATATAAAACTCAGTTAAACTGTAATCTTAAAAATGTCTTCAGAAAAAGTCCTGTCGTTCTAAACTGTCTGGTATAGTGAGAGAAAAATAATTTTTATTATATACAGCCTGATAAAAAGACTGTTGAAATTAATGAGAATTAATTTCAGAGGAAGTGTTGCCAGAAGTGACAGAGGTGGGGGTCCGTCAAAATGTGAAAAATGGGGACTGTGTCTTTGCTGATTCAAGGCCTTCATGGGGAAAGCTTTAATGGACCTGCAATTTAAATTTCAAGTGTTTGGGTGGAGTGGTATTGCAGATAATGGTTTCAGACACACCAGTAGGGGAGTGCTGGGACTACAACTGTTCTTTATGTTACTGGTTCACTAATCAAAAAACGAAGGCAGATCTTTGTCAGGTGTCTGTGAGTAAAGAGGGGTCACCCTTCTATCTTTGGTTTCCTTCATCCAGAGGTGTCTTAATTTCTGGAAGGACCTATTTATTCTGCCAGTAATACTCTCCAGACATCCCGTGGTCTTTTGGGGCCACACCTAAAACTGCTGTCCTTATATATATATAAGTATTACATATTTTAAAAAATGCAGGGAAAAATTAATATCTGGACCAGCCACTTGTTTTCCGCAATAGCTAGAGAAAATCTGTAGCTGAGACAACTTTACATAGTAGGACCCTGTCGTTAGTGAAAGGTCATGGACATAATATTCCCCTTGTGAGTGTAAATTTATCCTATTAAGGATCAGCCCTAAAAAAATCCTCCTTAGACATAAATCCAACTGAAAGACTTCTTTGTTTGAGATCTTTCTTGATATGTTCCAATTTGAGATCTGCTTTTAATTGTTTGCCTGTCGCTGCAGATGGTTCTAAGAAAATACAAGTGACTCACTGATTTGGGAGTCCTGTGACATTGCTCAGAGAGGCTTTGACAGCACAAGGTGGCCCAAATCATTCCCTACAGAATGAGGGTCGAGATTGTAGGAAGGCACACGCATCCTTGTTGCTTTTCTGCAGAGACACTTGACCATTTTAGACTTCAAAGGACATGCACAGAAAAGCCATGTAACTTTCTAATTTGTAACTGTATACTTGACTTTTAACCTTTGTTACTTACTTATAGACTTTTCCACCTTCTCTTTAAGTGACTGGATAAAACTTTTCTCTGTTTCATCAGTGCTCCTCTTCCAGATGTTGTTGAGGAGGAGGGGGTACCGCGTCAGTCGATGCAGAGGAGCAACCAGCAGCTCTGGGAGATGCAACCTCTTGCACTGTTCATTTTGTTCACACCACTGCTGAAGACAAAGAAAATGTGCCTTAGGCTTCAGCTTCTTTCTGGCTAGGAGGTAGCAAACAGTTTTCTGCATTATTAGCTGACTGTAACGAGACAGGGACAAATGAAAGAGGAGTTTCTCACTCAGTGAGAACAAGGGCAGTATAAAGGCTCTTGTCATAGTTTAACCCAGCAAGTATCTAAACCACACAGACACTCATTCACTCTTCACTCCCTCCTGTGGGACAAGGAAGAGAAATAGGAAATAAAAAAATAAGGTTTGTAGTTTGAGGTAAAAGCAGTTTAATAGAACAGAAACAGAAGGGAAAAAAGTAACAGAATATACAAAACAAGTGGTGCACAATGCTCACCACCCACTGGTCCATGCCCAGCCAGTCCCAGAGCAGAGGCCCTCCCAGGCAGCTTTCCCTCTAGTTTATATACTGAGCGTGACACCATATGGAACACCCCTTGGGTCAGTTGGGGTCACCTGTTGTGGCTGTGTCCCCTCCCAACTTCTTGTGCCCACCAGACTCCTTGCTGGTGGTGGTGAGAGACAGAAAAGTCCTTGTCTTAATGCAAACTGCTTAGCAACAAGTAACATCAGTGTCTTATCAAGATTATGCTCATCTTAAATTCAAACCACAACATTATACCAGCTACTAGGAACAAAATTAACACTATCCCAGCCAAGCCAAGGACAGCTCTCTACAGGAAGAATTGCACTACCCCCCCAGATTCACTTTCTGCCTTGCTGCTTACCATTCCTTACCATGCTGTGGCTATGCTGTCATATCAAGTAGGGCTCTTATTTATTGGCTGTTTTAATTTTCTCAGGAAGACCTGAGAGAATTACCCTGAGTTAGGTTTGAAAGCTACCTTATATTTTAGGGTCGCTACTACTTGCCACTGGGGAGCATTTTTCCTAGGTGTGAATGTATAAAATCCTCATCAGGGAGCAAGCATTGTGAAAGTCCAAGGCCCAAGCTGCAGAGCTTGCCTGCCACAAAAAGATGTCCTTCCAGTTTTGAGCTGCCGTGAGAAAAGCCCACTACTTCAGGTTTCTCTTTCTAAGCCTGTAATGTTGAAGATTAATTTTAAGTATTTAGAGGACACGCTGGTCTGCTAATGATGTCAGACAGAGCAGAGCCTGAGATCCCCACCACTGCACTGGCTGGAGTTGTTGCTTCAGGCAGATGCAGTGTCAGCAAAGACAGAACCTGCTGTAGTGCTGCAACTTGATAAAGAGTCCACTGATAGCTCTTTCCAGCCTTAGAGGGAGGTAAATTCTCCCTCACTGGTATTGTTTTGATGCCAGAGTAAAACATTTGAAATTGATTTTTGTGTCTTTTTTTTCCCTGTAACCATTTCACTTTGTTGAGGTGGAGGTTACTGAGTCAAGAGATTATGTGCAAAACATATGAAAGAGGCTAGTAGTTTGTATTTTCTGCCTGCAAAAATGCAGCCCAGCTCTTCCCCCTTCTGTCCTAAATTACAAGTAGGGACTTTCACACATGCAGGTGAACATACACTCAGAAGGGTGACTTCCAATCAGTGGTAGGCTCTGCAGTTCAAAAAATCCACGTGAAATGAGATCTACAGTTTTGCTTCTAATGAGCATTCCTAGTTTGCTGTTAAAATCCTGTCATAAGGTAGGAAGGCTGAAGACAACAACAACAAAAACAGCAATAACAACAAAACCATCACTTTACCTTCAGGTAGATGCCAAAATCTTCTCTCTGTCTCAGTTTTTCCAAGTAGAAGACAGCAGAGGTATAATTAAGGCAATAAATCTGGTGTGTCTGGCAGAGGTCACCCTGGAAAAACTGCAGAAAAGGTTTTGAAATTTACCAAGAAAGAAAAATATAATGGCAGAGAAATAGGAGTTTTGGGTTTGTAATGTGCATTTTATCTGAGATTTCCTTGTACCTAGGAAAATGGGGAAAGAGGGAATAAAAAAAGTAAAGGGCGGTTTAAACAGCAATAAAACTGTAAAGCAGTAAAAATACCACAACAATGCTTTAGTAATGCATGGGAGTACAGTTTTAGCAGCTCTGCAGAGGTGTGACACATTCTTAGACTTTGTTCTCATTAGAAATAAATGATGTGAAATTCACATGGAAGTTGAAGATGAAACCCACTGTTTCTGGAACAACTTTGATGACTTCATGTAGCATGGTACTTATATCTGAGTATGCTCTTAGAAATAACAGGATAGCCTCATTCACGTTGGAGATGTTGAATGTCATGCATGATAAAATGCAGTTTTGTCTGGGATTTTGTCTGTCTACACAAACATTATCAATAAGAACACCTGAAGTCAGAGGTCACAGGGGTAAGAAACCAAGATCTAGCCTGAATTTCTCTGTTAAAAATCTTAACAGTGAGGTAGGGTCTTTTAGTATTTCCCAGAAGTTTTCTAATGGCCTCTACTGCTAGGGAAGGTTCTGGTCAATCAATTGGATTTCTGTCTTCATTAATATTTCCAGCTTTACAGGCATTGGGAAGTTGAGCAGGAATTAGAGCTCCTGTAGACTGCTGTTCAGACAACTGCCTTGTTTACCACACAGACTGACCAAGAGGGTTGCAGGGCAGGCAGGGCTTGGCAGTGGTAAGACAGCTGTGACTGCACCTCTCTCTTGCTTAACAAGTACGGGCCAAAGTGTAATTTCAGTGTCAATGAGCTCTTAATTTAGCAATTATAAACACTTGTGGGTCTGGTCCATGGAGTAAAGGAGGATTGGTGTGAAGGAGTGGAAGGAGGCAGTGATGGGGCTGGGGTCTGGTCTCAGGGAAACATCTTCCATAGGGTGGAAGCTTGCCTCTGCCAGTGGAAAAGTCTCTTCAGAGTCTGAGCTGCTGTTCCCCAGGAAGGGAAGATCTTTCCACACTTGGTTCCACTTACAGAACACCTTTCCATGCCTGCTTCTAACATGCCAATGAATAAAAGTAAAAACATCCTTCTGATAGGAGCAACCTGAGGCTGAGACCAAACTGCCCATGACAGATGGCATGGACTTGACTGACCTGATTGCTCTGGAGCACCTGTATGCCATGATAAATGGTCTGCTGCTTGTTTTAAAAGCAAGAATACTTCTAATTATGTTACCGTTCTGAGTACGGAGCTGAAATCCATAGGAGAGTCTGACTTGCTGACGTGCTTCTTCACAGTTTCAAAAAATGTTTTCAGAAAACTGAGACTTATCTAAGTAAGGGGGAAAATAAAGATAAATTAGCATCAGTGATCTGAAGTTAAGATTAAAGCAACTTTATTTCCCATCCCTGGCCTCTCTAAAGGCTCCAAGTGTAATGGGTGCCTATACCTACCTCTAACATTGCCAGAATTGTCTTCAGAATTATGTCCAGAACACTTTAATTAGTCAGAAGCTAAGAAAAATCTATACAAATACCCACTTACATTGTGATAATGTCTGATGACAAAAGCTTTGAAACAAGATTAGTTAGTCCATTAAACTGGTCTTAGGGTAGCAGCCGTATTTAACATGGATTGACATTAAAAGTGACAATAGGTGAATGGTATCTGCTGGAAAACAATGATTGTGTATGACAGAGCTGTGGCAGTTAAGGAAGCCCTCACGGTCATTTGAGGAAGACACCATCTTTCATGGTTTGAGTTTGTTTCATGCAATTGAAGGTGAAGGAAGTATCTATAAAATACTACAAAAACTCACACTATTTTCACGCAAATTCATGGCCGGGCTAAGTTGTTGGCCAGATGTTAGGCCAGAGGGGCACATCAATCCACTGTGGTACTGCTGCAGACTGCTTTGTTTGGTGTATTTTTGGGAGCGAGGATGCTTACAGGATGATGCTCATTCTTTAATTTTGATCTTTACAATTTTACAGCATGTATTTTTTCATGGATTCAGCTTGCTGTCAAGAGGATATGCATACTGTAAAATGTATGTAACAAGGCACCAAAGACATTGAGAGCAGCTTCTTTCTACATTTAATCAATATTTAAAGTATGCATAACAGATGATCATTTATTATCTTCATCAATAAGGACAGCAAAATTAGCAAGTAAAGCAAGACATTTTTCTAGATAATTTGCTCAAGACATGACCAAGGTCCCCCCAAGCTCAAAGCTAAGTGAAACACAGCAATGTATCGTGCTCCCTTCCCAGAACAAGAACAAGGGAATCAATAACCTCACATCTGCTGAACTCTAGTAGTTGCCTGCCTGTACAATTTTGGTCCACAATAAGCCAAAGGTGAAACCTGTCCTTGTATCTCACAACCTACTGGTTGATCATTCAGCAGCTCATCAGGTGTGAGGTCTGTGACTGAGCAGCAGGGCCTTGCTCGTGTGTTTTGAGTTCTGGCTAATTGTCCTTGCTTTGAAGAGCTTTCCCAATTTTCTTGTTTTGGCTAAAAAGGGAGAGATTCAGTATTAAGGCAAATAAATGGAGCTCAGCAGCTACTTTAGGGCATGTGATGTGATTGTGAGTAGTTGTTCAATTAAGGCAGCTGCAGAGTTCTTTCCAAAATTCACTTTCCAATGAAGGGTGAGGTGTCCTGTGAAAGGGCCCTCAAGCTAAGAAAAATAGTTTTGTTTCCAAAATAATGTGAAAGCTATTTTTGACTTAGGGGTTTTTAACTTTCAGGAGCTGAAAATGGTCTCCCAGCAACTGGCCAAAAGCAGCAAAGAGCTGGAGCAGATCACAGCCAAGCCTTGTGGCCTCCCTCCTCCTGGACAGTGCAGAGTAAGTAGCACCTGAACACAGAGCATCCAGTCTCTGTGGGAGACATCCTTACACACATGCCAAGGGAAACCTCAGCTGGAGAGAGGGGGTTAGCATTTTGTTTTAACTTGCTCTTTTGGAGTGGCATAATAGCAAAGTCTTTGTGCCCATCTGTTTGCAAAAGGGGACTTGTTATGTAGTTATTTTGCCAAGCTTACTGTTTTGGTGTAAGGATTGGGTGGGTTTTTTTCTTCATCTCTTTTAAAAGGTCGCTGCTTATGAGAATTAGTCTCAAACTTGTGTTTACTTCAGAAATAACTGCCAAATGAGCTCTCCCCTGTGTTTAAAATGCCATGTATCTTTGGCTGGAGATATAAGAGGACGATTTGCACTGGTGGTATTTGACTCTCACTGGTATACCACATAGAAAAGAAGAAAAGGTGGATTATTTGAACAAAGTTCCAAATGTAAGCACTGAAACTAAATGGAAGCTTTTGGTTCGTTGTATTCTTTTACTGGGCTGATTGATTTCTGATCTGAGTAACACTTCTCTTTTTCTACTCACCTTGTTTAACTCCTCTAAGTTTGCAAAAAGTCTCCACAAATCCACATCCAAGAGAAATTCATTACTCTGGAGGTATTTTAGAGTGTTCATAAATACCTTTAAAACCAAAACAAATCCATGTTAATTACTGTTTGTGCCAATTCAATAATTTCCCCCTCCCAAAATAACATTTTTCGTGAAATTCATATGAAAGGATTATTTGGTTTAGAGAGGGCAGAAGATGGCATTGTGAGAAAAGTTTCCTGATCTGCCTGAAGGTTAAACGTTGGCTTTTGTGCAGAAGAGGGTGTGAGTGATGTCTCTGGGGTTCCTCTGTGGTTACCATGGAGGTAGCTGTGTCCCTGCTGTGCCCTTGGGCAGAAGAGGGGCAAATGAGCCCCCTGCAGATCCCTGCAGGAAGGACTTAGTAACATCAGAGCCACAGTTAAGAATTCTATTACCTTTCCAAATGCTTTCCTTTCTACCCCATGCATCTGCTGCTATCTAAATTGTTTAGAATTACTATGAGGAAAAAAAGATATTCTTGGATTAAGGTAAGTAGAGGTCCTATGGAGGTTTTTCATTTCTTTGAATTGTTTTATTAACCTGTATTGAGTGAAAACTGCATGAGTATTTACTGGCTTAAGATTTTATATTTTTTAAGCAGATTGAGCTGTACTGAGTCTGACCTAAATCTAAAAAAGGCTTAAAATTTATAGGTTACTGAGTAGATTTTTTTGTTTATGTGTCTAAAGCATCATGAAAAAAACCTGTCACCCAGGTGCCAAGACTGAATAACTAGTGAGAGTGTTTGCTTAGCCTTGAGTAATTCTTTAGTTACCATGACCAGGTTGTCCTGAGAGCTTAAAGGGGATTTATGGTGGTCTTAAAGCTCCCTGTGGAGATTCATTAAAATCAGTGGAATATTTCAATACTTGGAAGTAACCAGGTATCCTTAAAACTTGTTACCCAAATGCAGTGGCTTCTTCAGCAGGAGAGTTTGGGAAGCTGGCATGGACTGAATAGTTCATCATTCATGGGCCTTTCAGGGCTGGCTAAGGCTTGTCTGTGGGTTCCTACATCAGACTCACAAGGAGCCTGCATGCCTGCTGTTATCATCATTCTTCCCAGTATTCACCACTTTTTAAACTTCTCAGATATCTAAACAAAGTGTATAGAAAGAAGGATGCCCTTCTCCTGCCTTGAACCAATAGCTGGTCCTGCTATCCCTTATTCTGTCTCTTCCTGTTCTGCCCCACCAAGGAGGAATTTAGCCCACCCCTCTATTTATTTCCTTTACTTTGCAGTAGTCCTTGTATTGTCCAGGATAGTTTTTCAGCAACATGGAAAATGTTTCACAAACCTGTTTTCTTTGACTTAGTAAAAAAATCAGAAATTGTCTGTGCTGAGTAAGAGAAAAATGATAAGAAAATGTTTATGGAAGCTTCCATCCTTTAAAATGGATTCATTAACTTTTGGTATGTGGTGAATATAAATAGTGCAGCTATTCTTGTAACAGTGTGTAATACTCCTGTCCATATTTCAAGCTCTTAAAATTCACTGTATTGGAGGGAATACAGAGTTTTTGGGAGAGGATTTGTTTTTAGTATACTTGTTTTCATGTAACATTAAAACTCCAGGTCTGCTGGATTCTGAGGTTTGCATGCTCCGGTCAGGATAATCTAACCACAGCTCTATATGAAGTTAAATGACAAATATAATGTTGCACACTAGCAACATTAGCAATTGGAATAGTCCAGTACAGAAATAACTGGTTGCAGCATGGCTTCAGTACAGTGTTTGTGAGAGGACTAATGGAGTATCAGCTGAATATCCTGGAAGGCTCTGCAGTCAGATGGTAATTGCAAAGCACTAGAGTGTATCACTCGAAAGTGATGTTTAGAAGGAGAGATACCATCATAAAGACAGAAAAGGGAGCTATGGAAACAGGAGGAGCAGGCAAGGTGGGAGGAAAAACCAGGTGCTTAAGTCATTCCCCCACAAACCTCTAATGAGAGGTTTCAGGTGGCTTTGTGTCCATCACAGCAGAACAAATAATGTTTCATTATTTTTGTGAAGTGAAATCTGACATTACCATCTTGAGAACCAACAAATGATCCAGAAAGTAAGTGCATTCGCTTGTGAAAAGTTCCCACACTGCTGCTTCTTTTTTCACTTCTAACTGGCTGTTGACATTTTTCTGCTCAGTCTGTTGCTCATTTATAAATTCGTGCCATGATTTACTCTATTGATTGAAGAAGAAAGAAAACCACCAATTGTTGCATCAGCTGCTTCAGACCTTATGAAAAGAATCTATGTCCTGTTTACTGTGTAAATCTCATCTACCAGTATTAGCCATTTTTCTTCTGAAAGCTTAAAAGTTCCTTTAAAATATTTTAAAACCTGCCATTCTCCTCTAAGATACTTACAATATAAACACAATGAATTTGAAAGCAACACAATCTGATAGTCTATGTTTAAGTATGTTTTGTGAAAAATTAGTGGGCAGCTTGCAAATGCTAAGGAATTTGATCTGTTGTGCTGCTCTTGGGTGGATGATATCTTCTTATTTTCTGGATCATAAAACCAAGGTACCAAAGGACTAGGTCTTTATAGTCACTTGGAAATTGGTTTGTTTAGTCCTAAGGTGGCCACTATCACTTTGTGCTCCAAAGTCAGATGTCCATGTGTAAGTTAGGCACTGTCAGGAGCCCTCAGCAACTGTGTGTGGGGAGCTGCAGACAACAGCCTGCTGAGAGAAGCAAAAGGTTTGTTTTGGAGAGGGGATGCTGTTAGGTGGCTAGGTGCCAGAAGCCTTGTTTGTCTGGCAGACAGGCTTTGGTGGCTTTTCTGCAGCCAAACCTTGGTGTTGTCACTGACCTCCCTGTGGCTGCCTCTGAACGCAGGGTTGGGGTGGCTGTGTCCTGTTTGGCATCTCTCTGATGCTGTAGTTTCTTTCCCCAGACCTGTGGGTGCTGCTGAGAGGGTTACCTTGAGACCTTTTTCTGAAGGTGGTATCTCCCTGATCTAGGGCAGTCTGGAACCCTGGCAAAATCCAGATGTTTTTGAGATCCCTTGCTAACCTACTCTGACCCTCAGTTTCCCCCTTGCCCCTCCATTTCAAATGACAAAAATATACCATATACTCATGCATTAATTTAACAGAAAGGTCTGATATCCAGATTAATGAACTGAAAAATGTTAGCTTGTAAAGAACACAGAATTCTTCCATCATTAAGTATCCTTGACAAAGTATACTGAGTATTTTGATACCTTAAAGCAGAAAAATTCATCTGTGCAGCAGTCTATGATCTTAAGAGTTGAAAGACAATTTTCCAGATCAGATGCTTGCTTCTGTTTGTCTTTGCCCTGTTGAATGACAAAAAACCACCCCTGGTTCATACAATGTTTTAAAGCCTGTTAAGAAGTTTAGCCAGTTCTGTAACCTTGCCCTAATCCACAAGGAGTTTGCCCTTAAATGAGTGATGTCTTTAAATTTCCAGGCTCTTCTACACAGAGACAAGGCAGTGATGGCAGGTTTCTTTGTAGCTGTGGGTGGGGTGTGTAAATGCCTCAGGTTTGGATGTGTAAGATCTTATTTACACAATACACAAGTCTTTGACAGGGCAAATCATTGGTATGGCAACAGGCAATGGGCTACCCTTGGAAGACAGAACAAATGAAATGTTCTGCTTCCCTTAGCACTGTCAGAGATATGAGACAACAGATTCATAGTTGAAATCCTGTCATAAGTATACAAATTTATGTGTTTATTTATTTATTTTTAATTTTTTGAGCTACGTATGGAAAAAGCTCCCTTGGTCATCTGCAGAGTAGTGTCTGTAAAATGAGCTTTCAGAAAGCTAAAAGAACAGCAGGAGTTTGTGTGAGGGACCTTGAACCAAAAACAATTGCTTTTGTTTCGGCTTTGTTTATTCAGGCCTTGTAAAAAATTTAAACATTATTTATGAACTCTAGTTTAGTGCTGTGGGCACAGACTTATAAGGTGTTTGCCTAAGTTTTATCTGTTCTCTGGAACAGTATATTCCCACTTCATGGATTTCTATTGTCTGAACCTTAGGCACTGAACTCAAGCCAATTTTGAAATATGTGTTTGATTACAATATTTGAAACTTAGGGTTTAAGTTCAGCTCCTAATTTTGAAAGATAGATTGAAATGGAGCAGAAAAAATAGTGCAGTTAATATATATGCACACTGAACCAGTGTACCAGCAAATGAATCTTCATGAATTAAATTTTATGGCATTTAATAGTCTTAGAAATCACTTTTGTCTAAATATCAAATGCTTTTTATTGCAGATTTAAAATATTTTGCTGAATTTAAAAATCCTCAGGTTTAGGTCATGGTCCTTCAGTGCTATGAAACTGCTATCAAATGAAAAGGAAATTCTTGTACATATAACTACTTGAGTACTTGCATTGGTTCTGTATGCACAAACTATTCTTTGATAAAATGCAAAAAGTACTGGGAAGGGACTGTTATTAATTACATGTTTAGGGAGAAAAAGTTATCAAGACACTTGTAAATAATTTTTTGAATGCTGAGCAGTACACAAAAAGGAAATTCAGACACCTTGGTAAGTGAAAGTTTTCATAAATGGAAAAGACAAGGAATTGTCTTAGAAAAGGAAATTCACTGAGTTGTGCTTTCACTGGTGAGTGTGAGGGCACCCATGAGGACAGGAAAGGCCTAAGAAAGTGTCCTGGAACACTACTTTTATAGGTAAAGCTTGGATCCCTTCCATGTGAGTGGGAGTCCATCACATTCTGCAAAGCCCTAAGGCACACAGAAAATGCAGGATACACAATGGTCAAAGCAACAATGCAACTGATTTGTCCACTTTGTGCTGCTTTGCCCTAGGGAGATGCACTGGGCCTGCTGCCACTCCTGAATGAGATCCCCTGCTCTCATTGCCCATCCCAGTCTGCCCTCCTGGTGCCAAGGACACCTCTCCTCCCACCACCCACAGGGGTGGGGAGCAGTGGCACTGACTGTGTTTTCATGTGCATCACAGGCAATGGCTGCACTGGAGCCACCCAATCTTCATTGCAGATTAATGTGCAAGCAGTCCCAGGGAGGGCTGAGACACCTCTGAGTTCAGGTCACCTGCTGGCTGCCTTTCTCCAGGGGCAAGAAAGTAAAGAAGCTATTTTTACCCAGGTTAGTTGTGGGAAAAGGCAAGGTCAGTGCAAGCAAAAACAAAATGGTAAAAATACTCACGACTCCTCTTTTGGCAAATGGCCACCTTGACTTTTTGGACTCTAACGGGTAAAACAAACATTATCAGTAAGGAAACAGATAAAAAAGAAAACTGTTATCTATATATGCAGCTTGATAGACTATACTCTGCTTGGCTCATATTAAATACTTGAGTTTAGGCAGTTTGTGCACCAGACTTAAAACCCTTTAAGCTTTTTGGCTTCCTCCCATCAAGAATTATGACTATGTGTGGTGGGATCTTGGATGATGCTGAACACTCCTACTTGTTGCAGGTGATCACTACGTGATTGTCAATTCTTTACCTGGGAAAACTATCATACCTCAAGCCAGTTTTTGAAGGTGTTGTTTTAAAGCAAGAATTAGTCTGTGCTTTCTCATTATGATAAGTTGGAGTTATGCAGGCATTTAAATCTCCAGTGAATAAACAATCCTATGAGCCCTAAGCCTCAGATCTGTCATGGGGCTGGCACAGTGAGGCAGACTGTAATTTGTGGTCCTTGGTGAGGCATAGGGAAAGCTGGGGATCTAGATTTAGGAACGCACTGGTGACTTGTGAGCAATGACTGTGTTCAGCAAGAAATCTGAAAAGGTGTTCTTTATGTGGCACCCATCTTCAGCTGTGTGTCAGGGATTCACAGTCAAAACTTTGTGCTTCTGTGTTTTGAAGGTCTTAGCCATTTTGGGAATGGCTGGCTTATTTGCTGTCATGAAAATTCTGGTTGTGACCTTGGCTGACTTGCTTTTTGAGAAACTTTTGATCTCTGGCCACCAGGATCTCCGTCAATCACGCTCTACTATATTCTACAGTAGCTATTTGTGGAAATTGCTTGCAGGTCTGCAGTTCAGTTTTGGAATGTCTTGTGAGCAGCCTGTAGCCATGAGTTGGGTTTGCTACCCTTGTGATCAGAACACTACTGCAAAGGGCAGCATGGGCCGCTTTTCTCTCTGCGTGCAGCTGTGGAGGTACGAAATTGTACCTCAGCTGCTTCCAGATGGAGATCCTGGCCTGGGCTCTGGTTGCTTCTAGCCTGTGGAGGAGCAATGTGATATGTGTCCCACCCTCTCACCTACTGGCATTTTGCATTCAACAGTAAAATGCAGGGGAAAAAAACAGGAAAAAAAAAAAAGAAAAGAGGAATATTAAAATTGGCAATGAAGTCACTTTGGTGTGGGGTTACAGGATCCCCAGAGAGGCTGCACCACCTCACATTCTCTTTGTGTACACCCTCCCTCCCACCCCACATGCACACGTGTTCCCGTCCCGGCTTTTGCTGGGCTCAGAGGAGCAAACCCCACCCTGTGTCTGACCTGCACTGAGCAGGAAGGATGAGTAGGGCAGGCAGTCCATGGCACTGTCTGACACCAGCAGGTCTCCAGGGAACACCTCGAGTCCCGGCAGACTCAGGACCAGGGAGCTGCGCCTGCGCTCGGCTGATCTGCGAGACACAACAACAACAGCACACATCATCGCTGTCCGCTTGAGCCCGCAGAGCAAACGTCTGAAGGGCTCCTTGCTGATACAGGAGGGAATCAGCTAAAGAACCAAATCACAGGAGCTATGGCATGACAGGCTAAAAGAACAACGAGTAGAGAATTTCAGCGATTGACAGCAAATACGTAATTGTCTTTCCAACTCCGCGTCGTTGCTGAGATCAAGGTTCTTACGGTCATGGCTTGCCCCAGATAATAAGTAATTAGAGCATTTAAATATTGAAAATTCCTGGTTTCTTCTGAGGTTAGAGAAAAAGTGAGTGGGGAGTTTAGAGTCCATGTTTTGGCAGTGGAGTTTAATGGAGCAATTAAATACTGTTTTGAGCTGACATGTGACTTGTTACTTTTAACCTTCCTGTAACTCAGGTGATTTCAAGAAAAGACAGCACGTTAGTGAAACAGTTAAAATTTTGTGTTTTAAAGAAGTTATTTAACCTTTTGGCTAGTTCGTGCTGTTTTCTTTCTAAGTATTTTTGGCATTTTTTTCTGCTATTTCAAATATTTTGAATGTACTATGACTCAGTGGGCCTACTGATCGAAAACAAATGTCTCTTTCCAACTATTGTAGTTCCTAATGGAGAACATTGTCCAGGATCTAGATCCATTAAGAAAAGTGACACAGGCATTCTGTATCCAGCAGCTTGTTTGTGCCAGAGGCTGCTTGCATTCACATACAGAAAGTGTTGGTGCACATTAAAAACCTTTTTGTGTTTTGCTACTAACTCACTCCGACACCTGATGAATTGTGTTAGTGTATGCTGCAGAGGGACTGCTGTCTGCAGCTGCTGTTATGTTGCCTTCAATTGACTGATGGATGAATACTGCATTGGGGCTCAAAGGGTCAGTAATTCAGTAGCTGAGGGAGGAGGCACAGAGTACATGTACATATATAAAAATCCTATTTTTCAGTCACCACCTATTGTGCATGGTATTTTTGGTCAGTTAAGCATGATTCTTACTGAGATCTTTTTTTGTCTAGGCAGTTATCTTACTGTGAATATCTAGCCATTTTACATACTTGGTGTGAAACCTGGCAGGTGTTTTTTTCCTTTAAGTGCATGAATAGTTACTTGACAGCTTATCAACTGGCAGATGAGCTCTGAGGTAGAGAACTGGGGTTTGATATGTATAGTAAGACATGGAGATTATGCCTTTTTCATGGCCTGATGCTGACACTGCTTGCAATTGCCTTAGCTAAACAATTGAATGGTCTAGATGAAAGCTGCTCCTAACAAGAGAGAGGCTATCAGGAGGGCCAGGCCTGTGACTTTAAAACATGAACCATGGACATATCGGGGCTTAAAAAACCTCTTGAGGAGGTTACAATGTGCAGTGCAGGAGTTCTTTAAAAGTTTTTCTGCTAGTCCTACTGAATGGAGAACACAGGATCTACTTATTTAGCTTCAGGGTTTACAATGAAACTCTGTGGTTTCTCATGAAATGGAACCCTCCGTGTGTGGTTTGAGAGCTTTAATGGGTGGGGAGCCTGTTTCTATGGGCTGTCTGAGCCCATACCAGTGCAAGGGAGAGGAGGGTTCCTCTCAGGAGTACCTTCCTGAGACGTGCACTGAGTGCTACCCAATGCAAATTTTCAGTGTTGGTAATGATTTTTTTAAGATGCCACTGAAACTCCAGTGATCCCATGATGCAGTCTCTTGGGCAGCTGGGCTATTATACAAGTCAGGTGCTGCAATATACTACAAGGATAATCCTCAAAGGTGTTATTACTGTACTAGGAAATTCAGGAGATTTATTTCAGGTTGGCTTCGCAGTAAAATTTTGCCAATATATTATTGATTTTTAAAGCATCTAGCCTACTACTATTTTCACAATACCTTTGAAGCTGCAGGCTAGTGGCTTATGAAGACTAATAATGGAAGCACAGAGTCACTGTAACTGAGTTAAATGACATTATTTGCCCAGATCAAAAAGGCCTTGAACTTCAGGCACACATATGGCTGAAAAAGCTCTTCAAACAGGTGCACAAGCCTGTGACATGTGGGGGCATGGCAAGATCACTTGGGTGTCTGTCTACAATATAGCTTTGCAATCTGATGAGCCTGGGCTGGTTAATGGCTTACATGTCTAAATAATATACTCATGCTTCAGAGATGGAAGCACAGGTATCTGTGGTTTCCTGGCCTGATGCCTGTAGACATATTAGATACATCAGATGCTTCTGTTGTTCTTTTCTGAGAAATTAAATTACTGAAGTTCTATGTAGTAAAATTTACTAGGTTTTAAGTCTGCAATATCTTAGCATCATGCCTTCAGACTCTGTAGCTTTGCCTTTCTCTTTATTTTTTGTTTGTTTCACTTACTGAGGGCAGAGGACTGCAGTGATGGAATGAAAGAAATGCTTGTGCTTTAGGGACAGACTCAGGCATCTGAAGAGATATCATCTGTAATAATTCGTTCTTAAAATCCACTTGTTTTTTGAAACATGATAATGTAATAGATTTACATGGCAAAGTTATGGAAAATTATTAAAGATATTGAAGCAGGTCATGGTCTGGCAAAATAAATATTCTGTGTATATATTTATTTCTAAGGCATAGAAACATCTTCTTATGTCCCTAATCTTAGCCTAACTAGCTATTCCAGGGATCAGACATCTATGTAGATCCCCTTACTTAAACAGCAGATATAGTACTTAAAGGAATACCCACTGCATGTGAGTAAAAGCAACAATATTCAAAAGAGGATGTTACTAAGGTAAATATTACAGGGTGGCCACAGTATTGAGAACTGCCAGGCAGTGACACTGTTTCCCAAGCCACTCAGGGAGGGTGTTTGCACTCCTTGATTATAAAAAAGTTAGCATGGAAAATGACCTATTTTCCAAAGTAAAATATTTCTATGATTGCCTAAGGAGTTAGGTTTAGTATAATGGATGCCATCCTGGGATGTGCTCTAGGATGACCCTGCTTGAGCAGAGATGTTGTAACAAATAAGCCACTGTGGTCCTTCCCAACCTTCCCCACTCTGTGATTCTGTGACGTTGTGACATTTTACAGCTGTGTGAAACATTAAAAGAGGAACGAGAGTACTTCAAGATAGATGAGCCCAGCTCCTCCAAGGCATTGAATATGAGCTGTCCTGGCAGTTACTATGAAGGCTCTTCATTAGCTGATTTGCTGTAGGAAATAGTGCAGTGCAGTTTTCCACCCAGTCTCTGATAATGCTGAATGGTGCAAGGAGAAAAAGAGATCAGAGTAAACTTGAGGTTTTGTTTTATCAATGTTTTCTTCCATGGCAGTGTTGGTTTGGCATCTCACCTTCTCTCCACCACATATATCTCTATCTGTCATGCCCCTCTTGCCCTTTTTGTTTATTTATTTTGGATGGTTCTTTATAAACGGCATCAGTTCAGCAGGTTGCCATGCTGACAGGGATGTGCTGGCATTCTTGACTGAGGACTGTGTGGGAGAAGGCTGTTTAAAATGAGTATGAGTGCATTAAGGAAGTTTTTTGAAAGTACAGCTTGAGGAGAAGACTGGGGAGAAGAGATGTTCATTAAAACTGCAGGACAAAGGTATGATTTTACCTAGGACAATATGTAAGTCAGTCTTGGAGAAGAGTTGCCAACTGTCCTAATGTGCTTCTAGATGGAGAGAATAATCTGACATGTGAACAGTTTTTGCTGGCTGTGATAAGAAGGGATTAGCTGTTAAGGAGTTAGACTAATGATCTTAATAAAGGAGGAGCTGAGTACAGGCTTAACTCAGACCTTGAACCAAATTAAATTTGACAAAAACTGTTTAAAGCAGAAACTGGTGCATTTTTTAATGTATTTTTGCACATTCTAATATTTAGCTAGATAGAATTCATAATACACCATTTCATCCACCTTTTGACAATCTTTCCTGCTGGTGCCTATGGAAAAAATCTTGGATTGTTTCCTTGGGTTGTGGTTTCTTGATTTTAAAAAGTGTCTGGGTAGAAGTCCAAAGCCCATACCCTAGCTGGCATATAGTTACTTCCCTCTTGAAGCCACTATAGGCAAGCAGCACCAAGAGAAGGTGTGTGCACTAAATGTTCAGTGTTCTGTTAAAGCATCTGCATTCAGTATCTTCAATTTTTCCCCTGAAATTTGTTACATATCATGCAAATCTTCATGCTGACTGTGAGATATGTTTATGTATTCCTGTTTTGAGTTGGATCAGGGCAGACTCTTCCCACAAAAGGTACAGATCACTTGTTTTCACATGAAGATGAAAAGGTCTTTCCCTCCCCTTCCCTCTCCATCTCAATTGTAAATGCAAAATGCTGAAGGATGGGTTGCAAATTGCAACAGTTCAGAACATCTAGGAGGCCTCTTCTACAGTGAACACGTGATTTCAAATGCATGCACACATCACTTGAATCTCGTCTAGGGAACTGCATTGTGTCAGGACTCCTAGACTATATCAGTCTGCTCCAAACCACCCAGTCCCAAACATCCAGTGCAGTAAAGTGAGCACTACTCCATCAGTGAGAGAGGGGTGGTTATTAATGGAGGTACTATCTCCTGCTTCCTTGTTATGTGGGGAGAAAAATAAAACATTCCTTCTCTTCTGTAAACATTTGAACATCTTAAAGAAGGAAACATATCTTAATCAAAATAATTTCTAATAGAACTTTTACTTTCTGATAATTGTTTTGAAGACCTTGACACAATCCACTGCACCGGTCTGTGGTATGCAACACTCTATCTTGTCTGCACTAACTTGTAAAATCCATGTATTCTATGTACTCTTCTTAGTTTGTAGGATTAATAATCCCCCTCTCCAGTAGCAGTCCTAGATCTTCTTGGCTTATGTATAAGAACAATATTGAGCTGTTCTGCTAGCTCCTTTGCTCCCTTTTCCCTTCCACAAACTTTTGAAGAATGCCACTCAAGATTATGAGATATTTCACATTCTTCAAGCTGAAATTTGACACGGCTAAGCCAAACAAGCAGACTTTTTGGCAGTTAGTTCCTAGTGCAAAGCTCCCCACTGATCCGGATGAAATATTGCGTGAAATGTAGCTAAACGTGCTAGGGAGAGTGCCACCTTTGAAAGAAAATCTCATTAAAAAGTTTAGTGAGCTGGTGACAGGCATTTCACATAGCAAATCTACAAATTAAGGTTGAGTTATATATACATGACTCAATGTTCAGTTTTGTCTTAGAGTGAAGCAAATTCATGAAAAACATAGGAGAGTCAAGCTTGGAGTCAAGCTTAGAATCAGATAAAATAAGTATGAACATACCTTTGCATGGGCAGTCCACTCTCCTGAAAGAAAGCGAGATATTCTTAGTTACTTGGTCAGAAAGCAAGCAACCAGTCTGATTTTTTGTGAAAAAAGAACTCATTTGCGAAGGGAAATGTACTAATAATAGTGTAATAGGCTTGGGCATAGGCCAGTTAATTTCACTGTTGTGGAGCAAGGAGAACTCATTTGATATCCAGAATATTTTCTATATTTGAAGGGGGTGGGGGCAGGAGGAAAACAGCTTTTGGTTTGTAGTGCAAAGTTAACCAGTAAGTGAAGAGCTCTACACCTATTTGACACCATCCACCCTCAATAAATCGTGTGTGTAGGTGGTTTGCATGAGGACAGAGTCAAGCATGTGTGTGAATTTAACTGCCTCTGCACACAGTGGAAGGTCTTTGAGAGCAGATCTAGTAGCAAACCTGGCTTGTACAAAAAGCCTCTCCTTTTGTCCTTGTGGAGAGCTGAACTGTAGATTCCTGCCCTTGAAAGATGTAGGGTTTCTCCTCCCTTGCTTATTTCTCTTTACTGATGCTGACACTCACTGGACTAGGGTTTCTTTTTTTCCAGAAGAGATTGCACAATTGCTTATTTGTTTATGGAGCTGGGCATAAAAAGGTAGGTGTGCCAGTGAGTGGCAGAGCTAGGTAAGTGGAAATAAAGGGAATGGTACCTCTTCCTTTGGTGGTGGCAGACCCTAAATTTGACTCAACCAACTTAATTCTTGGTTTTAGTAGGGTTAGTAATGCCATTCAGTAAAACAGAATAGAGAACTTCCCTGTCTTAGAAATAATCCTGCTGAGGGCTTAAAGAGTGGGTTGAAAGAAAATAGTCTTCTAAAACCCAGTCCTAAACAGGATAAATTTCTTAGTCTTGTTCTTCCATATCCCCACCAACAGTTGTACTGGCCCACCAGGGTGAATGTACAGAGGTGGGAAAGGGTGGCCATGTACAGGAGTGGACTAAGCTAACCTGGTCACCAAGGGACAAGGCTGGAACTGCTGTCTCTTGCTGATCTGGAAAGAAAAATCTCCCTTCCTGTTAAGTGTAGAAGCTGGTCTGCTGTATTAAAGGATCACTGCCCGACTTGCAGTTCAGGTTAAGAACTGGGATTTTATTTGTGCACTGGCCCATGATGGACCAACACTGAATATGAAAGACTGAAAAAGAGGTTGCATCCTCCTGTTCCTCTTACCTGGACACTTGCCCAAAGTGTAGGGCTCGGGCGAGGGAGTCTCGTGGGAAGTGTAGCAGAGTTGGCTCTCCAAGAGTTTCTGGGTGGCTCATTGGGACTGCCATTGCTGAGAGGATCCTCTTTGCTTGGAAGCTTTGATCTGTGTAGGTCAGACTCTGGAACTGCTGTAGTTCTCTCAGACTTGGCTTTGGACGACAGTAATTTTGCATGGACACAAGAAGGCAGCGACAATGAAGAAATTGTAATGCACCGAGGTGGACTCTTACAAATGTGGTGGAGAGAGCCAGTGTATTCCTTTTGATTCCCCAGCTGAGCTGTGTCAGAACAGTCCTGAAATGACAGTGCTTGTGAGGCAGAGGCCATCCTTAGACGCCTTAAAGTTGGAGAAGTGGAAATTCTGGCCCGAGCGTGACAGTCGAACTGGAAAGGTGCATGGTGGATCCCAATGCACTCCTCTGTAGGAAGCCTCGGAAGTGAAGACTCTGTGTAACCTCGTCTGAGAATGCAGTCCCCAGGAGGCAAGGTGGTGTCCATACAAACTGGTGCTGTCTGCATTTCAGAGGAACTGAAGACATCTTCTGGGCTGCTGCTTTCAGACAAAGCAGCATTTTCCTTACGGAGATCAGCTTCCTTGTCTAGAGGTTCCACGCTGGTGCAGATTTCTTTGATCAGGTCTGGAGAATAATCAGAGCCTGGCTGTTGCATTCTTAATTTGCAGCATGAAGATTTATATCTATGCGTACCTAGGAAACATGATCAGAAATAGTTCTTGCAAGTTTGCCATATGAATTTTTAAGTGGGAAAATATGCAAATGGAAAAGACTATCCAAACCAAACAAGGCAGATATGTGCGCTAGTACAGAGACAATTACCTTTGCATTGAATCCTGCTTAAATGCAGGTTTCAACAGGTTCAGGACCCAATTTTGGCAAGCTGTTTAAACAGCTGCTAACTTTGAGTGTGCCAGCAGTGTCAGCATCAGTCAGTAGAACTAGTTAGATGGTAAAGAGTAACTGTGTTTAGAAACTCTGCTCATCTGGTACTGCAGCCGCCTGATTTCCAGTTGCCACTCCCCCATCAATAAATGAGATTGTAGCACTGCTGTACGTGGGATAAAAATGAAGTCACTTGCTCTCAGGACTTATTGCAAAATTCTTTGTGTACAAATACTAATTTCTTGCTGAATTCCTAAGCAAATACAAATTTAACACTTAGGTAAGGTATGTCTCATCACTTTTGCTTTCTTACATTTTTCATAATGTAGTAAACATTATGTATATATTGTAATCAAATAATGAAGAAAATTATTTGTATTAGTAACTTATCTGCTGATTAATCAGTAAATAGTCTTATGTTTTTTGATTCATGAAGCTTTGTTTTAACACATTTTATGTTTAGTCTCTCTAAAACTGGACTGACATTTCAAGTAATAATGAAGATTATGAATTCAACCTCTAATTTAGCTTCTTTGCTAAGTGGAATCTTAAATCTGTTCATGATTGCTAGCTTATTTGGAGAACTGTCATTTATCAGAATTAGTTTATTCAAACCTATGTTAACTTCTTTCTTGAATTATTGAATATCACACATTGAATATCTTTTAAAAAATCTAATTATATAGGTCCATCAGATTGATTTACAAAGTGATTAGAAAGAAGTGGATTTATCAAGTTTGCTGGTTCAAAGTATTGCTTTTTCCAAAACCCTCAGAAGATGATCATTCAGAGTCTTACAGAGAGAAAAGCAGATCTTTATGATAGAAATGGCTTCTTTCACAACTGTAGAGAATAGTCACAAATGTATTAGCATGTATTAATTTCTCTTTAATGGATAAGAACTAATTAACACATATGCTTATTAAAAATCTCATTTAATATATTGCTGAATGATAAAGAGAAATTACTACTATTTTCCCCTTTTGAATGAAGATATTTCATACCATTACTCTGAGATTTGCTGTTACTGCTTTTTAATATTTCAAGACTTTTATTTTGTGATGTGTTATTATGTTTCACTGATTGTTGTTTGGCCAGTCATTCTCATTGTTTTTTTTTTAAAATTTTTTTTTTTTTTTTTTGGTAATCCTCTCTTCTCCAGGCAGAATTTTGCAAGTTGGCATGCAGTTTCCAGATATTCATGTGAATAGTGATCTGTTCCACAAGTAGAAAATTTAAATCTTTTAATTGAATTCTTATATTAAAAATAGGACCCTTTTTTGCTTTTCAGTTTAGCAAGCTTTTCTTTAAAGAAGTAAAATTTTACATATTTCTTTTTGGATATTTCTATGTTACATTCATGAGTAGAATTTCTCAGCAGCAATATATTTGTAAAGAAAATACACTGTTAAAAAAAGTGCAGAAATACATCACACATATGCAGAAAAATTACATGATCAAACTTACCAAGATAGCTAATTGAATATGCCGCATCCTTTTAAATCAAATTTTCAACAAGTCCTTGATGAACTGATGCTAGTCTTAACAGTAGCATTTTCTGTCTTAAAGCCTCCTTACTGAACGCTGCTATAGGGAACAAGTTTTTTCTTGTAGATTTGTTTCTAGGGGATTTGTTTATCAGGTCAGGTGGAAGTGGCTTCAGGATCAATGCCCCTAAACAAAAGGTAACATGATCCATACATTGGATGAAATTTCATGCCTTTTATATTTCTGGACTTTTCACATTATTGTGAAAATTCAAAATTTTCACAAAATTTCCTCAAAATTTGGGAAGACAGATCTCATGCAAGCATATAATAATTTGCAAGAGCAGATTAAATGCTTCCACTCCTCCAACAATCTTTCTTTTTTTTTCTCTCTTGTCTTGATTCATTCAGCTGGATATAACTATGCATTGTTCATCTTTCATGGAAGTATAATAGTGGTATATCCCTTGTTTATATTATTTACAATTAGTTTTTAATTTTAACAAGTGTGCTAACTAGTTAAATAATTTTGAACACAAATTTTAGAACTGGAATATTTGAGAATTCATCCAAACATTGATAATTCATAGTTTTGTTGTGTTGTAGAACTGATTGGAAAATACCAGAATTGATTAAGGCATTCTTTGGTTATATGAATTGAAAGTGAAACCTGGGAAAAGTTGGTTTATTTGATAGATAACTTGTGAGGAAGCACTAACGTCTACAAATGTTCAACTCTGCTGTGTAATTAAGGCACATTTTCAGAGGGCTTAGTGAACTTGGAAATGCAGGCAGCCTCTGCAGTACAGTGCTTTCATCTTCTGTAAAGGTTAGTTTGTCAAAACTTGTCCACAAACAAAATCAAGATACCCCTAAAGTGGTGTAAGTGCCTTTGATTTTTACATAGCATTAGATGTGACCGTGGATTGAGGGAGGATTATTCTGAAAGAAAGAAGTGGGAAACAAACTCAAAGACTTTGTTTGCAAAACCATGGTGGTGTTACATCATTTTTATTAGTACTTATCTAGTTTGATTTCTAGGAAAAAGAGATGTGCTCACCTTGTCTGATAGTTGGTAGTACAAATGTATTTGCTTTAAGAAGCACTTTTAGGAATGTAAAAATTTTTTTCTCTCTCTTTTTTGGGGGGGGGAGGGGTGTGGGTTATGTGTGTGTTTGTGATACCTTTTTTGTTATTGTTCTTTGGTTTTTGTTTTGTTTTGACTCCTTATGCTGCTCTCAAGGTGATATTGGTTTCAGGACCAGATGAAATGGAACAGACCTTGTTGCCTGATGAAATGTGCAAGTGTCTTCAGATTTACAGTGTTCAAAGCTGTCCTTTCCTACCCCTCAGGACAGACCTGGGCACACTGAGGTGGTGAGAATCTCCAAAAAGAAGTACACTCTCAGGGGAAAGGGGTCAGACAGCCAGCAAGCAAAGCCATACCCTTCCCCAGAGAAGGAAAAATCTAGGTCTTAGCTTAGGGAGAGTAAGCAAATGAAAATATGATCTATAGAAGAAAAACAAAATGGAGCCAAAAATACTGCCTATTCATTGCTATTAATAGAAAATAATTCTAAAATGCTATGGAGTTGTCCATGGAAGAACAATTGCCTTTGGAAAGATTTAGGAACATTTGCTCAGCTAATGATACTGGATGGAGTAAAGTCCACAAATTTACAGTGGAAAAGGTACCTCATTTTCAAGAAAAAGAAAAGCTAAAAATTAAAGATTAGAACTGATATAGAAATAGCTCTTCCTGGACTGCAGGGCACTGTAGTTTTTTGCAAATTGATTTTAATTGATTAAAATATGAGCATTTGGAAAACATGTAATTAAGAAAAAAAAAGAACTTCTATTTTGAAAGAAATAGTCTATGCTTGCTTAGTATAAACCAAGCTCCCTGAACCTAAAAACAATTACAAACTAGATAGGATATAATTAAAAAAAAAAAAAAAAAAGCCAGTCCAGGGAGTAATGAAAGATGCTGTTCACAATTCACTTATCAATTACTTTAAAGGCAGCTTGGTTACAGGGAAGTAGAATCAAGTGATAGAATGGGACTGATGTAGAGTCAAACACCAACAATTTCATGGTGTCTGTGTAATTATTGTCTAAGAAGCATAGCTTCAAAGCAGAAGGGATTAGGCTTTTGAAAGGTTATCCTCAACAGAGAATCACAAATAAATAACAAATCCAAGGGAAATCAAATACAAAGGCTGACATTAACCACTAAACACCAGGAAATGCCACAGTTCAGTCTGCCTTTGTCATTGTGCTGCTGCTTTTTCCTGTGCATTATCTCACAGGCTGATTACATGGATGCCTGAAGTGCCTCAAACAGAATCTATCAGATATGAAGACCTCACACAGGTATAAACCTGTGTATGTGTTCAGTGTTTCTCACCAGTATGTTTGTAGCCAGTGACAAATTTGTGGTTATCGGGTGGATATAAGAATGCATTCAAATGATGACTAAGAGGACTCTGGTAAAATAAAAGCCATATCTCTCCATCATCTCAAGAGCCACAAAGAAGTCTGTAAGGGAGTCTCAGATCTGGAATAGAGATTGAATGCTCATGTGGAGGAGTATAAAAAAAAGATATGTCTGGACACTGCAGTTTAACACATTGCTTTCCTAGAAATATGAAATCTAAGTTGAATGTGGTATGGGACCACGAAGTCCTCCCTCAAATGGAGACCAGCAGTTGAGATTTCAGAGCTGGCCTCCTGCTGGGACCACTTAAGAATTACAGGTAATATTCACCTGTGACAGTCTCTCAAGTCTTGCAGCCATGGCTGACACCTCCTGCTCTGCCTGTCTGTTGCTGTTGCATTCAGTTTTGGCAGGCTGCACCAGGTCCCCTAAGCTGAATCTCTCATCTTTCCTGTTTCTCTGATAAGCCCTCCCACAACCTGAGCTACAAGACTTAGGCAACTATAGCAGAAAACTTTTGAGTGTATATGTGCCTATGTATGGGGGGGGGGGAAGAAGAGAAAATTCCAGAAAAGGACAGCTGTCTGGGAGACCAAAGGATCATCTCAGGGATACAAAAGGGGCAAATGAAAATTAGGTCAGTTAACTTCCTGAGACAGAAGGGATAACTATCTTCTTAAATTTACAGGTCAAGGGACAGTTATGCCTCATTTCTAAAATGGGTTTTGGATCCAGACACAAAGTTCTGCTTTACTTGCAGCATTATACTGTTTCCTGACTAAAGAATGAAGCAGAACAGCTGCTATGTTTTAATCAACAGTTGAAGTGTCCCAGTATGCGATGTGATTTCTAGCTCTGCTTTCTAGCTATACAATATAAACTCTTTTTGGAGCCTAGAAACTGTCCACAGCACCATCCCAGTTGTTCCCCTCTCTTCTCATTCTAGTCAGATCAAAGTGGATGGGATTTTCAGGGATTTGTGTGAGATTCATGGGGTGTTATAAGCCCTGGCACAGGGAAGGGGCTTTCTAAGATGTAGTGGTGTCAGTCACAAGCTTTCTGCTCTCCTTGGCCTTGGTCCTCAAAGCTAGGTCTGAAGTGAAGCATGCTTGAGGAGCAGAGAGAACTCGTGTGTATGCAACAGTGCCTCGGAGGGGTAGGGGGAGGTAGCTGAGACATTTTGTAGGGCACCTGTAGTGAGAAGGCAGGGGACATAACACTTACAGATAGACTGGGAATCAAGAGAAACAGGAACTCATAGTAGCAGTAGCTGTGGTAATCATCCATGTTCTGAAAAAAGTGCCTACAGGAAAATCCATCCTTCAGCCATGTACCCGTTCTCTCTTTTTTTCTGAATTTTCCTATTTTCAAAGTGTCTTTGATGGAGTGAGGGCTGGGTAGAAGTAGCAGCAGGCTTATGGGCCTGTGTAAAGAAACACTCACTTTTCCTCTGATGTGATAGTTCTGTGTAAGCTGCAAAAAACGGGGTAGCTTCTTCCAGTACCCTGTGACTTCTCACCAAATAGCTTGTCAAACTTAATATATTGTTTACCATCAATTTATGCATGTGGCACTGCAGCCAGATTTTACATTTTTGTAACTGGTTTCAGTGTAAACTAACAGGAAGAAACAACTGAATGAAACTCTGAAGCAGTGTAGAAGTACCTACTGAAATTTGGATGAAAACTTCCATTGGCACAATTCTTTCTGCTTTCCAGCTGCTGGCAGTACAAAGTGCTAGATTAAAGAGTTTGCCTGCCTGTGAGATATTCTGTGTTCTCAGAATTAAAAGTTGGATGAGAAAAAAAATCAATGTTTCATGTAAAGGCAGGTGTTTGGTTCAGTGGGAACTTAAAAGCATGTTTGGAGTAATTCCAGGAATTTGGAGTCCTGTCAGTGTGCCCTACCTCCCTTCTTGTCATTCTTTCCCAATGCCACCTAGGACTCTACATTTTCCTAGAAGACTGGTTTTGATCTCAATTAATTGGTTTGCCAGCTGTATTTTCAGCTTCCTCCTGTCAGAGAGGCAGATTTAGAGAGAGTGGGTCGTAGTTACTCTCACTAGAGAGAGTTGTGGAGGTCTGGTTGATGCAAGCAGTGTAAAAATACAGACAAGGGCTGGCAGCATTCACAGATGGGATGGTGCAGATGAGGGATTTGCTTTGTCATGGATGGAGGCAGCGTGCAGAGGAGTATCAGAGCCAGAAGTACTACCCTTCATTGCTGCAAATCCTCCTCACAGTATTTGGTGGCAAGATGCTCTCCAGCAGCTTTATTCTTGTTCCTGGACAGAATAGGGAATGCTCCTTCTCATAAGACATAGGACATTTACTTCACCAGATGCTTTTTTCAGCAAATCAGGAATTGGGGGTCTGGGGGCAAGTAAGTTGCCTGTGGGGATAGGGGAACTTGGCACACCACTCAGCAGAGGATGTGCCAGGCCCAAGGGGACTGTTTATACCTTGGTTTATCTTGGTAAACCAGAGGGAAATGCTCTTTCAAACATGTCAAAATTTGCTAAAGCTTTAGAGAGAAAAACAGGGTCTGGGTAACCAGATGTTTGGACTGGGTAAACAGGCTAAACTCTGGCAGTCAGTAATTAGCTGTTATAGGACAGGAACAGCAGTCTGATCACAATAGAAATAATAATATGCTGATCTTTTCTGTTTTTCTGTGTCCCACCCTTCTCTGACTGCCTGCTTGTGCCCCAGAGATATCAAACCTTGACCACAGCAGTTAGGAACATGTGGTTTAAACAGCTGTCATTTTGCATCCTGCTGGCTGTTTAGTCTCCTTTCATCTTCTGTCCCAGATGCAGGATTCTTTTCATGAATGATGTACTCGCATGGCCACTCTGCTTGAAATACTGACTGTCCTTCCTGAACAAGTTCTTTCTCAGTGTTATGTAAGACAAGAAACCAACTGCTGTCCCAGTAGTAGTTAATCATATTGTCAAAAATTTTTGTTTGTTGATCTTTGTTTATTGTTAAATACTGGCAGCTGAGCAGCCATTGTCCATGATGGTGTGGGTGAATCTACACAGGCACAATGGGCTGCTCTGTGACCATACATTTTCTCTTGTGTTTTCTTTTTCACTGGCAAGTTAAAACAATATAGAGTTATATCAGTCCCAAACCCTAAATAAAGGATTAAGAATTTAACAAAGAAATACTTCCAACTCTTGTAAGGAAAAGCAGCTGAACAGCATTCCTGTAATTAAGTGAATGACTTCGTCTGAATTGGCAGGGACCTTAAATATCATCTAGTTCTAACCCTGTTGGCAGGCACACCTTCCACTAGACCAGCATGCTCAGGGTCCTATCCAGCCTGACCTTGAACCCTCCCAGGAATGGGGCATTCACAGCTTCTCTGGGCAACATATTCCAGTACCTCACCACCCTCACACTAAAGAATTTCTTCTTAGTATCCAATCTAACCCTACTGCCTTTCAGTTTTAAACGATTCCCCCTTATCCTATGGACTTCTAACCTTCTGGATTTACAGACAGAAGTAGGATAAAATAATAGTCTACTAGAAGTTTTACTGCTGGCTACTATCAAACAAGTCTGATTCAAAGACTCCAAAGGCATAGCTCGTATGCTAGACCTCCCAGATAGGCTTTTTCCAACTGAACACCTTCAAGGCTGTGGCACAGTCAAGGCTTTGCTGGGATCAGATGACAGCAGTTAGATTTCTCATGGATTTATAGTCCAAATCCATACTGCAGCACCTTGATATTGATGGGTATTTCACCTGTGGGTATGGGTGAGTTTCCTCCCTGAAGTGTTAAAGGGACATCTTCAGTTTTGACAACTGTTTTTAGTAGGTTTTATTATGCCCATGTCCTGCATGGCATCTGGATGAGCACTGCTTGCTTGACAGTGCTGCCACTGAAGAGACCACCTCAATTACTTCTCCTTTACACTTAAGGATATTGAAATGAATGCATCTCCAATGTCTTCCTAGTATTTGACCTCACAGTAGTTTTTTTTCAGGATCTAGAATGAGGCCACTGAGCATTTCTGTGAATGTATACATGGAGTGGGTTCTTCAGACTAGGAGAGATTCAAACAGACATGTTACCTTATTACAGATTTGGGAGTCTCAAAATCAACTGAGACTTAGAGTGACAGAATGGAAGATGTTCTGGGAAACAAAGTCTGATAATCTCTCTGTGACTGTTATCTTTCTTGTTTGTATACAAGAGGGGTATCAGACTTAGGTGATCCTAGTACTTTTTGGGTTTAAAAAGGCATATGTCTTGCTTTTTGTTTTTTGTAACAAAAGAGGAGGATAAAGAGCAGGGGGGAAGAATAAGGAAAGGAAGTTAAATTAAATGAAGTAAGGAAAGGCCAGTAACAAATACAGCAGGAGTAAAAGGAGAGCTGCCTTCCAAGCTCTCCTTTTCCAGCAGAAACCTTAACATGCTCCCATGACTGCCTAAAGCACAGATTTTCCTTGTCAGAAATAAATAGTAGAAGATAAAAGTTTCTTATAATGAACAAAGAGTTAATATGTTAGTGGGAAGTTCTTACGACCTCAAAACTGAAGTGGTAATTCATATTATATGTATCTAATTATTATTGTTTGATTTAAACTTTTTTTGTTAATTGCTGCAGCAGCACTTTGGCAAACCCTGGACATAATGCCTTGAGGACAGGCTGCAGTGACTGAAGTCAGTGAAGCCATGAGAGACAGCATCGTGCCTCTGTCAAGTACATTAAGCTAGCTCATTTTTATGACTTTGGGTAGCAACCATCATAAATGTCTGAAAAGAGATGCTCAGGGAGTTAAGTAACTAGTTCATCCATTTATCATACTAGATGAATAAGTAACTAGTTCATCCATTTATCATACTAGATGAAGTTCTACAACTTCCATTCTTTTGTCCTGGGAATACAGGGACTGCAGACACTGACTTTCTGTGAGGTGGAACTGACACACCTTTAGTCCACTGCCATTTCATAATGCTCATATGATGATGATGATGGAATTAATGGAACCACTTCTCACCAATCTACATTACCACCCCAGGATACTTTCTAATTTACTGAAGACTTGTCTGATGGTCATGTTATCTACTGTATTAAAGAAATCCATGGCCATGATAGCATGGCAGCCTTGAAAATACTCAAGAGGTTTATAACTTTTTTGGCACCATACTAAGCAGTTAAGTTGATAGGAACATTTTACTGATTTCAACAGGTTTGAAGGTAAAAGTGTGTGGTGTCCTAAAAAAAAAAATGTTGTGATTTGAGTGGTGCCCAAAGTTTTGAGATCAAGTCTGAGCCTTAATTCAGTACTTTCCTACCTCCTACAGTTTATGGACCTTTAAGTTTTGGCCCATGAAGATATAAAACCTTCTGAATACTTTGCATATATAGTTAATTACAAAAGGGATGGGCTTTCTTAAAAATGTGCTCTTTAAAAAATCTGGTTTTGTGGGCACCTTGGAAATAGTTCACAGGACTTTGAGAGATCTGCAAACCAGAAGCTGAAAGTTCAAAGCTACAGGTTTAAAACATAAAGAATGTTGTTCAGTGAGCCATCACAGTAGGGACAACATTATCTACTAATGATGAATAGAGAGCAAACTTTTTGTAGTGGTAACATCTCTAATATATACTAATTAACTATTTTCTTTTAATGTCACCCTGCAAGGTCAAATGTTTGCTGCAGAAGAGTTTGTCATCTCTTGTCTTGGCCTCTGTGTGTGTGTGCTGCTGTGCAGTGATTGCTTCACAAGGAAAGCTAATGTCTGTGGAGCTACCAGAGGAGAGATTTTCTCTAAGCATTGATTTTTGTACATTGTTCAAGTGCAAGAACCAATCCTGACATTGTATATAATGTATTCATTGGGTGGGAAGGTTATCTGCAGCAGGTGGATATATTCCAAACTCTTAGAAGCTACAGCACTGTGGGAATTTTTCATTGCCCGGATGTGTGTGAAAGGCATTTGCAATGTTTGATTAGTAGCCCAAGAGTAGGATAAAAATCCCTCTGGCTTCTCAACAAATCCCATTCTTCATGGTGTAACTGTAAAATTTGCTGCTTGCTGGCGAGGACAAATTTGAAATGAAAATTATAATTTTCCTCTCTTTGTGAACTCTTAAACCATATGTAAAATATTATGTATGTACTCACATATTCACACACACCTTCCTGAAAGTTTTTGTCCTTGCTTGTTTTTTGTACAATGTTGTTTGTTGTTGTTTAAATATCTGTGAGGTATGAGCTGGTCATGATTTTTGCTCAACGCAAGGTGGCAGTAAGACATTGTCCAGTGTCATACAATAGCTTGGGTTGCTTGTTTTCCCTCCTGTTTACTTGCCCTTCACGTAACAAAAGCCCTCCCCATGAATGAGCATTGAAAGCAAAAGAGGTTGTAATAACAACGATTTAAAAGGTGCACAGATAAAGCAAATGCTCCGGATAAGATCCCAGCTGATTTGTTGCATTATAGTAAGCTGTATTGTAGTGTACTGTGGACAGTTTCACAAAATGCTATATTGCTCTCTTTTCCCCCCACTCTGTTGTTATTGTTTTCTTAGAATTTGCACATTAAATATAGGCTGCTACTGCAAAGGTGGAAATTTACCTGTTTTTCAAGTTGTAATTTAAAAATAACCCAATATTGTTTAAGATTCTACATGTTGGAAGGGACAAAGCTTTCTACCACAGCTGATTGTCTGGAAAACTCCTGTATCGTTGCATTGAGTAGTAGCTACAGTGATAAACTCCTTTTCAAAATGAAGCGAAAGGGAGAAATAGAGAGCAATGTGCCAGAGTATTCCACTGGCAATATTAATAGAGGTTTTTTCCTTGCTTTTGTTGGATATAGCTCATATGCTGACAATCCTGAGTGCAGAGCAGCAAGTTGCAAATGTAGATGCTGTTTCTTTTGTTATTGGTAGTCATATTCCAGCAGGCCCAAAGCAGATTCAAAGCATGGCTGGGATACTGGATTTGCTAATATGATTAAAATTCATCCTTGTGGTACAAGTCATAGTATTTTAACTCCATATTACTCCCAGCTTCTCAGAATACTATGAAGCATTTGTGCATTGTGTTTTTGACCAATTGTTTGCCTGAAATGGAGTTCTGGCAGCATGACCCCAACCTCCCCGTGGCCACTTGGTTTGTCTGTAGCCTCTGTAGGCACTAGCATATTTGCTGAGAACAAAACAGAAATCATGGATGTTTCAGACAGGCTGATTGAATGGAAACTCTGCCTCCTTGTTCCACAAGTTATGCACGTGTGGTTTATTTTCCAAGAACTGGCTGGCAGAGATCATGTTATTTTGTTTTCCATCAGAATGATTCACTTACAGCTTCTAAAAGCCAATCCCACTGTTGATAGTGTGAACTCCTCTGCACGTGAATCGCTCACACACAACTTGGAATATTAGTATCTATCAAAAATCTATTAGCTTTCTGGTGTTATAAAATAATAAATACTATTATAAATACTGTTAAATAACAACGTAGGCCTACTTCTTCTCCTGCTTACCACTTACACTCGAATACTTGCCATCTGGAGATGAATTACGGGCTTTGAGATTATACAAAATAATGCAGTTTTCAGGAAGAAAATTCCCAACTATATAATTTTGATTTTATGCTAATGGCTTTCATAATGAAGAATAGCCCCTACAGAGCACCTTTAAAGTGGTGTTAGCACTATTCTCAATGTGTGATTTATGCATGACCACAGGGTTTGGTGTAATAAAATGATGTGTTGTAAAAGTTATCATCTTCTTTGGCTATGTATGACTACTCGAGATAATAATAAAATTGAGGGTCATAGGGACTCTTCTGGGAGTCTTCTTAGGATTCAGCTATTGTCCAAGGACTCTTAGCTAAATGTTTTGTGTGAGTTTCATGATTCTGCATCATAAAAATCAAAAAAGTGTTGAAACATGTTAACATATTGTTATTATGTGCTGTGCTGATAGTTGGGTGTCTTCTTTTTATAGGACTAAAGATAAAAATGCTGCAATACTTTGCTGCTAAGTAATAATTATTTGCAGAGAATAGGGGCTTCTGCTTCAATATATATCTGTGGTTTCCTTGGATGGAAGTCCAACAAATCTGATACTGGTCAAAACGTGACTCTTCTAAACATAAAACAGAGACTGCAATGTAAAGGAGTCTTCTCTGAAAATCTCTGGCTAGTTGTGAGGTCTTTCTAAGAGAATTTTAGTATCTGGTAACATTCCTTTGAAGTTTTTATATTACCTTTATTTTAATCTGATGCCACCAACCATGCCATTGATTTAAGTTTGTAAGCCTGAAATAGCTGTGCATTTTTGACACCCTCCTATTACATTGGAATGGCTGAAACTCTAGTAAACAGAGCTATTATATTGAATGCCCAAGGGAGGGACATGGAAAAAAATAATTAGTAGCATGCTCCAAGAAAGAAATCTGAGGTCAAACAGTTTTCACAGGAGACAAACTACGTGGCTGGGATTATCCTGGCTAATTGTGGGTTACAAAATCTCTCTTGAGAGTTTATCATGGCCAATTGCTGTATTAGCTTTCCTTTTCTACATCTGTTTGTGGGTGTGGACAGCACTCAGAAGTGACCCTTTCCTTGAAGGCTTTTCATACAAGGAACATGGATGAGATGCTAGGACAGACTGTCTGAATGGACTTGCTGTGCTGTTCCTAGGCTTGCTGGCCATGTTCACATAGACAACAGCCAGGTTCTCTGCCTGTAGGCTTCTCCACACACTGGACAGTTCTCTGGCATGAGCCATGCTTTGCATGCACATGAGAAGCAACATGATCTCTGCTGAGAAGCAGTATGAGTTCAGGGTTAAAGACACTTTGAGGAATTTGAAAGCAAGTAAGGTTGTCTGCATAAACAAGGGCATCCTGTCAATGAAGTGTTCTTTACTTTCTGCTTCTAGGACACGCAGTCCTATCTTTTTCATACAAACACGTGATTTCCAGCTCTTTTCCCAATCCTATTAAAACTGGTACAACAACCAGTGGTTTTAGCTGGGCCAGGACTCTAGCATCTGTTGTTAAGACTTGCTGTGCAGTTCTAAGGCAAACCAGTCTGAAAAGCTTTATGTCTTAAATACCAGTAATTTCTGGGACCATATAAAAATTATACCTCTTTCTTTTCTGAGTATCCAATTAAATAGCTTATGTGGTACAAAGTCTGGACTAGAATATGCCTGTTATATTTACTGTGACATTCACTTCTTGTACACAGAGGCAGGACTTCTCCTTCAGGAGGCAGAATTGTGGACAACAAGCAGCTGAATAGTGGAATGATGGTGCTTTTTGGGAAACAGTTACTACTCTGGTTCATAATTCTGCATTACAAAAAGGATCCAGGTGTTACAGATTCAAGCTTTAGTCAGAGGTTCTCCATGCCTTCATGCAGAGAAAAGAACAACATTTTTAAGTGTATCCTAAATGAAAATTGAAGAGATTGTGATGAGCTCTTCTTATTACAGTAGGTCAAGAACAAAATATAGCCTAAGCAAGTGGAGAAAGACACAGATTTTGGAGCAGTGCAGGTGCTGGTATTTAATCAATCCAGCATTACAAAAGAGACTTTGTAAGTGAATTGTAAAAATTTAGCATACTATGAGCTGCATGCTCCTCTTATATCATTAGTTGTTCATAAGCTCATTACTCATCCCTGAAGGCTGGACTAGTTTTCTCTGTGGTCTTTATACTAAGTATTTTGTGAGCAGCAAAGTAAATGAAAGAAATTCTTTCTGATTTCATAGTAGAAGAATCTTAGATCAGCACTGAGTACCATTTGTATCTTGTCGTTGAGAGCCAGCTTTACTCTGGGCATAAAGCATGACAACAAGACCCCTGTTTCTTTGATTTAAAAAACAAACTATTTGAAGATTAGATTGTGTCTTATCCTATGAAATCTTTGTTTTTATTCCTAAATGCAGAATTATTCTCCTCCAAGTGTGTTGGTAGTATTGTCTAGCAAATACCCAGTTCAGAACCACAAAACAGGTTCTCAGAGATTCACAAGTGTGCAATGTGAAATGGTGACACTTCCACCCTCTCTATTCCTTGTTTGGCCCCTGGACTGGCACCAACAGCCCTAGCTTAGAAATCAGTAATTGCTATACACAAAAGTGGAGATTCAGGTGTGCCCAACTCTTTGATATGTTTTTTTTGTCTGAGACAAAGTGAGACTTTGCATTTGATTTCATGTAACAATTAAGAGTTGCATGAAACGTTGGCATGACGCAGAGGGCAGAAGAAATTTGATTTGGGGCCAGGCTAAAGAGACAATATTTCCTCAGCTTTTCCTGCCTTTGATTCTTGGGTAGAAAATCAGGTATATGAGGAGAACAGTTTATTTGTGGCAGGGAGAATAATTAATACTAGACTGGACTGTGATCACAAGTGATATTTTGTATGGGGACCAATATTTTATATGAGATGCCCAAATATGGGGCTAAAGTTTCTGTTCTACCAAACAAATCAGTCTATGATCTACTTCATTAAGCAGCTCGTTGCTTGTTCAGGTAAGCATTTTTTTCATATTTGGGTCCTTCATCAGAAATTGACTGCCATAGATTTGTTTTCTGTCCATGTGCTAGTGGCCCCATACAATTTTTTGTTCTCTTTTTTACTAGGCAGAAGTCATGAAGTTTGCTCTTTTGTAATGCAGTGCTGTTAAAGAGTTTTTGTTGGCTTTACATAAAGGTCATACCCGTAAGTAGAAAGTTGTGGTTTTAAATAAACCAAGAAAACAGAGGGAAAGGAGTAAGGCATCCTAAAAAACCACACCCACCCAAACTGGTAATTTTCCAGGTACAGGTGGCTTGTATATCCATACTAGAGAACAAAGTAGCATGGGTTCTTGTCTCCCCTGCTACTGGTGCTCCAAAACTTTACCTTTAATTCTGCCTCATTTACAGTTATTTAAAAAAGACATTAAAAAGCTGGCCAAAGCAGGAATTTTAAGTTTTCTAAAGCTTCAAAGATCTTTTTATATTATTGAGGCTTCAGTAGTGGTAGCACACAGAATTTTGCAGTTACTATTGGTGCTAGAGAAGCCACAGAAACACCATAGGAGTCCTTGTGATTACTCATTATGGGTCACTGCAACAAAACTTGCCTGTTGTAGGCTTCATCAGGCAACATGAATGAGTAGTTTTGTTGACAATCCTCTCAATAATTTGATGTCCTGGTTCAAAAGTCCACCTCTTTCTTGGCTGGAAGGAATATCAAAAGCCTTCCCTAGGGAAGTGATGCTACTTGACATTGAGTTAAAAATACTTATTTATCATATTTGATACATTAATAAAAAACAAAGCGTATCCATGCCAGATTCAAAGTGCAAGTTTCAAAGTAGTAATGAATGTGATTTCAGGGGTATATGATTCCCAGTTGCCTGACTCTACATGTTTCACTATGCAGAAATGGGATCATCTGGATCTGTAACCAGCAAATCTCCCCTCACCTTATATTGGTGATGTGAACAGTAAACTGTGGGTTCCAGATGCACAGAGGAGACCCAGCAAGTTTTAGAAAATGTAGCTGTTGTAGTCTCTAGCTTGTACATCTGGATTGACAGAATAGGAAAAGGGGTTTCTGCTCCCGAGCTTCCCTGTCTTTCCCCACCCTGGTACTCTGGGTATGGTACAGTGGGGACTCCTGCAAATGCAGTCCTCATGAGGTGCTGTGGCAGGAGAAGGGAGTGACAGCCATTCTCTAGCTTTAGATTCCAGGCACTGAATCTTGCTCTGCAACTGCAAAGGACAACAAAGGACTGACTGTAGGAAATCTCTTCCCTGTATGGTTCCTCGTGCATTATGGCAAGATCACCTCTAATTTCTCCTTTGAAGAATTTCAATGTGATTCACTTACCAGTCTCCCTGCAAGAAGATTTTTTCTGAAGACCAGGCTCTTTTTGTAACCCTTTTTTGGATTCAACATCTCAACAGTATCTAAAGGATAGAGCAGTTAAGAATACATTTAATTCCGATTTTATGTTTTTGATTTGGGTGTGTGAATCCCCACAACACCAGAAATAGTTGTGATCTAATAGCAGCTGGAATATACTTGTATGTGTCAACTCTGCCACAGAAACGTTGGTCTGTATTTGCAAAAGGTGGTTAATGCTTAGAGGATGAGGTTAAAATGCTTGTGAGGTCAGAACCTGAGGGGAACCTTGTACTAGCAGCTTATGACAGATGTATCCACATATAATTTAACAATAGCACTTTCTACTAAACAGCTTTCTTCCATTAAATAACATTGTTCTCCAGCATGATCTGATTGAAAGGATTAAGTATAATGTCAGAGTCTGACTGAATTTTCTGTAGGCACCTGTAAGTCCCAGCAATGGCAGCATCAAACAAACAGACTGATTCAGACTCTTGGAATCATTAGCTTTAATAAAGAAATATCTCTTAAATGCAATACTGCCTTCCTGAGAGTTTCTTTGAGACTTCAGGCCAGGAAGCATCTGCCTTTCTTCCTTCAGTTTGGATGGGAATTCAATACAGATTCAAGGCGCAGGTGAACACATCTTGCAGCTGCCTGAAGATGGGATTGCTGTGCTCCATGTGAAACTTCAGGAGGGGACTGAATGCATCTGTGTGCTCAGGAAGACAACAGCTCTGCATCCACTACTCTGAACCACAGCTCCTGTGGAATTTTCTTGCCCTGTCTGAGCCTGGTGGTACAGTTGAGAACTGACTTCTCTGTGGGAGGAAGGGGAATAAGGGAAACAACTGTGGAAGAAGAAAGACTGGTTTTATCATGGTTTAGTGAGCTGAATTGCCTGTCTCCAGGGCTGAGTGCCAGAGTATGCTGAAAAGAAGTGCTACCCAAAGTGCAGATCTGGGAGGCAGAGCCACACCCTTGGCTCAGCAGCAAGCTGTTAGACTGGCAGCTATCTTTCATTTTTGACTCTCCGCTTTGTCACCTACCAGGTCGCTTCCTTCCCTGTTGTAGCACACTCTGTCTCATCTCAATTTGATTTTTGCCTCCTCCTCTGTCTCCAGTCACGTTTCCTTACCATCTCCTCCTCTCTGCCAGTTCCTGTGGCCCACGCATGCCAACCCAAAAACATGGTACCTTCAGCAGGGAATAGTCTAGCTTCAGCTTCAGAAGAAATTATGGAAAATGGCAGGTGGACTTGGAAAGAACATTAGCATTCTTCCAGTAACTCAAAGATATTTCTCTGCTGTGATCTACAGTGACCTGAATAACCTTTCCTGACCATTGCTGTGCTGCATCACTTTAGAGCTCCTGATTGCCAAAGACCTCTTGCTGCTGATAGATGTGGGTTTCAGTAGTCGTGGTTACGTGAAACTCAGCATTCAAATTCCTCGTGTTTGTGCAGTGTCCTGTGTCATGGCCACAGAATAATCACAGGTGTGCCCTGTCTCCTCCCTAGGGGAATGCTTTGCTATTAAAAGTGTCACCACTTTGACTTCCTCTGAGTCAGCTGTTTTGGCACAAAGGCTGCAGTGATCTGGCAATCAGCTCACTGGGGCTGAAGCTTCAGGGCCAAAGGTTCCTATTCTAGGCTGTTTGTAAGCATTCAAAATAAATAAGAAGTAAATAATGATTTCAGCTATGGCACTTTACATGAATTTCACAAAAGAGGATGAGCCAACAGAAACTAAATTTGCAATTACCTTCTTAATTTTAGCCTATGTATTGGCATGTCTCTTCTTGTTCATATCACACACAAGTTTTTATTCATACCCAGAAAAGTGAGCAGTGTTTCATGCTGCCAAATATTCTTCTGTCTAGGATACCTCCTCAAATACAGACTCTCTGGTGAAGAACAAAAGCTGGTCAGTGGCAGCCAATATGTGCCATAGGAAGTACATCATAAGTAGCCAGTGGTCAGTAATTGTGACTCTCACTGCTCTGTGCCCTTCAGTGAGGCACCCAGCCTGCCTTCATCTGAGCTCATAACAAGTGGAGACAATAACCCTTAGACCCAGTGTAAATATAGGGTGATGATTACAGGATGAAAAATATATGAAATTACATTATATTGCTTTTCCTCTCAAGCATTACAAAGCATTCTTCACATTACAGCACAGTCATCACTAAAAGCTGCAATTTCTAATGGCTCAATTTCAAACCTTAAAGTACAACACTTTTACAATGTGTGACCTATTACTGCAGTTGCTGACTTTTGGGGAAGTTCTTTCTTCTTTTAATACGTATTTTTGGAAATTTGCTTTCTCCAGATGTAAAATCTACTAGAGAGTTAATTTTTCCTGTAACAGTCCCCTCAGCATTAAAAACAGCAACAACAACCAAAATATGGATCCAGTGACCAGATACTCTGACTAGGTTCAAAATTCAAGACCATGTCAGAAGCAGAGGTGATGTCACAGCACCACTGTAAGAGAAAAGTATTTCAGTTGCAAAGCAGAGGAAATAAGCAGAAAACATGCCAATTTAAAAGAGTATCTTTACTTTGTCTAAAGTTTCAGGTCCATACATTAGTGTCTTGCCAAGTATTCTCACACTTCAGGTATGTCTTTTCAAAGATACTCTGAAAGTTCTCTCTTACCTACTAATTCAGAATACATATTTTTCATAGTAAAAAGATGACGTGTATAATAAGCACTCCCTCCCTCCCTACCTGCTGAATGGAAAAAGCCCTGTGTCTGTTGGATCAGAGCCCTTGGTCCAACACTAGGAAAATGTTGCACCATTTCTCTCATTTTATGAAACACATCTGTTCAAAAGCCTGGTTCAAGTTGTCTGAGACTGCCCCTTCCTTCTTTTTCTCTAGTAAAAATGTGTGAGTTAGGAAAAACATTGGGCACAAGAGTCCCTTTTCCTTAGATTACACATTTTGCTATACTTCCATATGCTTACTTTCATATGATAAAGACTGTCAAGTTTTAGTAGCTGCCTCCTAACAAAAGAACTCTTTATGTGGGAGTGTACCAAAGCAGTCATTGTTTTATTTGCCTTTGAGCCCATGCTGTTCTCTATAAAACTCCAAACCAGGGTCAGAAACACAGACATATAATGAGGTGAAAAGGCACTCAGTGCAAACAGAAAACCTTAAATAAATAGCTTGTTTTCAACTCATAGACTGACCTGTTTAATACATGTTGTGAAAACTGCCTGGCAATAATATGTTATTACAACCTTGTAGAAGCCTTACTGCATAAGAAAGGCAATATATGTTTAATATTTTATTTTAGTTATTGGTAATGAGATCCCATGGCAAGTATTGTCTTAGAGGCAGAAGACCAAAGAATGAAACAGAATAAGGTTGATGAGTAAGATGTCCAGTTTTCCAGTGTACTGAGGGGTGATTATAATGCATTTTGCCAGGTGTTAGTCCCTTGACGAATCCAATCTTTTTATAAACTTGCTCTAGACCTCCTGATTGCTCTGCAAAAGTACAACTTTTCTCTGAAATTAGTCACTCTGTTTCTTGGAGCTCTGAGAATCAGGCTGTGGCAAGGCCTGGCGGTGCCGCGTGTGCCCGGATACTCCTCGTGGGGAGCTGTTGGCACCTGTGAACTCTTCACTTGTGCTGCCACCTGTGCCCTTGAACTTGGTCTCTTCTGCCAAGTCACAAACGTCCTTCACTATATCTGTGCACCTTTCTTCTCACACTCACGTCACAGCCACCTTTTTCCCACTCTGGTTACAGTCGGTAAGGAGTCTTGAAAAGTCTTGAAGGAAGCCAATGAAAGCTTGAGAGGAGATCACAAAATGCTGGAAGACGTGGAGTTAGTTGGCAGCAGGGTGGCACTTTTTTGCTGGGTGAGGAAATGAATGCTTATGCTCCATCCAGTAATGACAGACTGTTCTTCCTTTCCTGACCTGAGGGAACTGAGCTTCTGCCAGCTCAGGGGGAGCACAGGGACAAAAGGAGGTTCACAGGAAGGCATCTGAGTCAGAAAAAGGAGAACCAAAAATCTGGGAGAGCATGGGCACTCTTTCAGAAAATTTGGGAAAGGTGGCTTGAAGTTTATAATGCTTTTATATATCCCAGACTACTGAAAATTGCCTCACTGCTTATCTTTTTTCCAAACCAGGAAAAATCTCACAAATGGGAAACAACAGTATTAATCAGAAATAATTTTCTATCTATCATCTGATTTCCTTAATGTACCTGATTGTTTTTCTGCTTGATAAAATCAAGCTCAGCATGGCAGGGTCCAGAGGCTGTAATCAAATAGCCCTCAAAAATGTAACAATTAGCACTATTAAGCAGATCTAAAAAATGAATTAATAAAGTAAAAGTCATGGCTGTGATCTTGATATGTTTATGACCTCATGATTTGACTTGCCATGTTCATCTGTAGTCACTCACAAATCCTGGACTATTTGGGGAGGTTTATAAATATGGTGATGGGGCAATGACTGTCTCCCACTCCTTGCATGAATCCATACAATACTCTCACAGGAGGGAATGTAGAATACTATCCACTCCTCTGCTCCTGTTGCTACCTACAGAAGGATTTCTAGAGCTTTATGCAGCATTTTTAAGCATCAGATTTCAAGGTAAGTCCTGAAATATTATTCATCTTCCCCTTAACTGTACTATTTCACTGTTTTATCTTTAAATACTGTTCATTCACTTGAACCTCTCTATTAATTCCATTATTAACAATAAAGGAGATAAATATTGGCACAGACAATTGCATCTACAAATGAAGTCCACATCATCTTTTTTGGTTTTGATGGCACTTATTCCTCCCTTTCCCTTTTTAGTAGTGTATTTGGATAACCTATATTTATTCTTTGAGCTGTGACAAATACCAGCCAGATAACACTGGTAATTAACAAATAACTATTATGCAATTTGAACATGTGTTCATTATAAATTAACAGTTATTTTACTGGTAGAATGAGAAAATGAAAATAGGGCAAAACCAGCAATGCATTCTAGTGATAGAGGGAAACAGTAGTTTGAAACCCCCCATATTCATGGGAAAAGAAGACTTTAAACTAGATTACAGGTTGTGCAGCACAGTGGCAGCAAACACTGAACAAAGAGAAAAATTATATGGACTGTGAATTGAAATTGGGTAGTATTCAAGGAATAAATAATTACTCTGAACCTAAACCCCTGATTTCAGAGGTCTAGAGGAAATATTGGTTTCCATTCAATTATTGGCAGCTCATACCTCCTAAGAAGTAGATCTTCAGTTCAGCAGTGAAATAAATTCTTATTGTCCAAAGTAAGGACCAAATGAAATAAAGTAAACTTGTCAAAAAATCAAGAAAAATTTATAACATTAACTCAGTATGCATTGTAAATCTAATGTATCTAAGTGAAATTATTGAATCTATGTTTTAACTGTACATAGCCCCATGTCTCTGGATAAACAAAAGAAAAACTTGAAGATCACATTTTCCAGAAGTGAACAGAAAAGATTACTTTGTTCCTTCCTCATGTACTTTTCAGCAGTCCAGACTGCTCTGGCATCATTTGAGTTTGGGCTGAATGAGCTTATACTGTTAGTACCCAACTTACCGACAGCCAAAATAATAGAGTTCATTACAAATACTTGTGCAGACCTTCCTGGGTTCCTGCAGGCTTAGTAAGGAATTTTTTCTTTTACACTAAAGAGAGTGCTTGGGGCTGGAATGGAGATAAACAGAAAAGGCACTCCTTTGTTGGAAATTAAAAAGAAGAGAGCTAGCTCAGAAAGATAAACTCTCATTGTTATTATATTGCCTTCTTCAAAAACTTATTAACTTAATAAATACTTGAGTGATGGAAGTAAATCTTTATTTCCACAGTATCTGCAGCTTATGAATCAGTGAGAATATTGCTTCCCCAGCTGTGATTTCATCAGAGGCAAAGCAGTGGTAAGAACACCTCACTGTAGATCCCCTGCTGATCCATTAGCAGCAAAAGCACATTTAGCTCACTCACTTCCAGCTCTCACATCTTTTCACTGCCAAGCCTTTGTAGTGTTTTTCCACTGCCTGGTGAACAGAACCCAGGTATTGATTGTGGCCATGCACATTGCTGTCTGTCTCTCTGCCCATGGGGACTCTGTGCTGGTACAGCGTTCTTGGCTTATGCCTCATGGGTGAGGCAAGATCATTCTTGCTGCTCTGCCTGGCTGGCTGAAGGAATAATGTCTGGAGCACCTTGCTGCTCTGGGAAGTCTGCTTCCAGCGCTCTCCCAGGAACTCAGCTCCACCCTGGAGACAGATTCCTCTTTTTTGGGTTGTGGCCAGGGAAAGGAGGCAGGATGCACGCCAGCTCTGTGCATGCAGTAACACTAGGGATCCCACATGTGCGTCTGGACCCTCTTGGACAGGCACTGCGGGGACGAAGGCTGACGTCTGCATTGCAGATCAGAGGCTGAGGCAGGTGTAAATCATCAGCTGTAAATCACCACTCCATACTGGCTAGGAGCAGCTCTAGCAGGAGCAGCTCTTACAGGATCTCTGGCTGACAGAGGGCTGCAGGACCTGCCTTTCCTCCCACCTCACGTGGTGGGGGCTGGATTTCTGTCTGTGCATTGCACATAGTGGCTTGTATCCATTTGAAGCTGATGGCAGTGAAAGAATGCATGTCAAGGTGAAGGTGATACAGAAGTAGGCTCAGTAAAGCTGAAAGCAGAAATGGATGAAGTTTTAGAAACAAAACCAAAAACTAACATAAAATAACATAAAATGACCCAACTGCTGTTTTATGGACTGACAGGCAATAACAAGGAAGGATGTTGTTCATAACAAACTATAAGCTGGCTTTCTCTTAGGCAGCTGTTTACAGACATGCTCCCAAAGTTGTGAAACGTTGCACGTGAATATCCAAACCTGCTGCTTTGAAGTTTTTTACAGGTCTTCCTGCCTTCAAACTTCGGTTCCTCTGTCCCTCCTTATTACCACAGCTGCAGGATCCTATTGTGAGGAGCATGCTGAATCTTTTTCATTTGCCTTCTCTCATAATTTCCTGCTTACTTCCTATCTTTGTTCATTTTCACAAAGTATCTTTCATCTGAATGGAAAGCTATGGACAAATTGTAGTTTTATTTGCGGCATTAATTCTCTTGTGGTAATGCTTACAGAAATAGTTATGAGAGGAGTGTATAAGTTGTACCAAGCCTTGAATAGAACAGGAAAATTAAACCATATTGAATGTATTTGGTAAGTGTGTTTAATTAAAATTTTTAAATAAATATAGCTGGTCTTGTAACCAGAAAAATTAGGATGTTTTCTTTTCCTGAGAGAACCTTTCAGTTAGTTTATTTTTCAAAGCTCATGTTTTATATTTCCAGTGTAGGAATGACTTTGGTTAATTTAATGAGTTTTTCTCTAAGCCTGGAATTGTTTAAGGAAAATAGATTTTTTTTTTTAGAGGAAGCTCTTGTCCTTACCACGAAGGGAGAGGATTTTGTTGCTGACTTCATCCATTAAGTTCCAGTGAAATCAATCTGCTCATCATGATCTGTCTGGTGCAGCTAAACTAGAAATTCCCCATGTTGGCATTTATATAACATCAATCAAAATATCTTTGTTACATTGGCATCTTGATTCCAGTGTGACATATGGTAGGGAGGGAAAGAAAAGATATCTTCAGATGTTACAGAGCAGAATGGAAAAACTCCAGACGAGAAAATCTTTAGACCACTTGAAGAATACAAATGGTCAAGCTCGAGTGCCAGACTGCGTCTTTGTTTGACTGTGGATATAATCCAAAAACTGCCTGAGGCAGGAAGGCAATCCACTCACCAAGCAGCAAGAGGGAAGGCACTTCTAGGACACACAGTTTTTCCCCCTCGGAGCAAGGGAGAAGGTTTAAATTAGAGATGGGTGAATCTGGTGATGTGAGGTTTTGCGAATTTCTCCAGCATATCTATTTTTTGGTTCACAACTGTAGCCTGAGTTTCAAATTCTTCTATTGTGTAATTTAAGCTCAAGGCTTATTCTACCTAGAAAAACAGCCTGCTTTTCTTTCTCTCTTTTGACAAGTGTGGAATCTATGCCATTATGTACTGTAACTGAGACCAGCAAAACTGATTGTCTGGTAGATGTCACAAGTGTATTATTGAACTTAGATTTCAGGTACATTTTCCTTTCTTCCCTGTCCTTTTGAGATGAGGTTCCCTATTGCTTCTTTTAGAGATGTAGCTTAGAATGAGAAACCCAGGATGAAACTACACCTGTGTGACAGCAGTAAAGAGCCAAACCACTGTGACGCCAGCTCAGATGGGTTCTCCTGAGTGTGTGAAGGCAGCTGTGGAAGTGTCTCTAGATACAGCAGTCCTTTGTAGGGGCTAGCTGAACCTCAGGGCTGTGAATATTCCATACTCTCCTGCTCCAGGGCTCAGCCTTGACTCACTGACATGGGGCCCATAGCAGCCCAGCAAAGTGCATTTCCAAGTCCTTTTACAACCTCAGCCACAACAAACATACCTAAGCCTGTTTTACTCTGCCCCGTGCTTACCTGGGCTGAAGAAACTGGCTTGAGGGGAAGAAGGAGAGTGGAAGAAAGAGGACTTAAATTTTAGTTGCTGCTTTCTTTACCTTCCCAGTGTGTGAACCAGAAAGTGAGCCCACCCACCCACTGCTACCACGCACAGTAAAAGCAAATGGGAAGTTATTTTGTTTTCTTACTTGTGCTAGCAAACCCTTAACTAAGATTTACTGGGCTCTCTGAAAGGTTTTCTTGAGCCAGGAAACACCCACATTTTTGACAGTAGTTTCTTCAACATTAATCATTGGGTTCAGTGTTCTTTTATAATAGCATTTCCCAATGCTCAGAAACAAATTGCCACGAACGTGGAGCAGCTGGATGAGAAAACATTTCAATGTTTGCTGGGTATATTTTATAAACTAACTTGGAAAATCCTATTCATTGATTTGGGGGCATGGGGGGGAATAGGAAGGGCAAAGTCAAGGAATGAACTGATCTCTGTATTAGGTGTTGCAGTTCCAGCTGCCAAGGTTGTGGTGAGATACTCATAAAGCAGTAATCAGCTGTGTCAATGCTAAAATTAATTTCAAGTAGGGATGCATGGTAAAAGAATCTAAAAAGGATTAGAGTCCTAAATTTCTCTGTAGTTTCTGGTTGTCATGAGATAATTCAAAACTCATTTAGAATTGCTTTCCCAAAGGAAATATTATGTTTTTCTGACTAAAGTGCTTGGCATTTTGGTTGATGGTGAAACATATGATCCCCAGGGCTGAACAGTCTTTTTTCTCAAACTTAGATTCCTGGATATTGGTGTTCCTCTATGCTTTTCACTTTGCTCCCTTTGCCTTTGGTATTATTTATAAATATTATAAGTATTTATTTTACTTATGCCCTCTCAGTAACTTTCTTAAGACTCTGACCTGACCAAAACCCCCAGCTGGTCTGTAACATTGCCACTGTTGCTCTCAGCAGTGAGCAGGCTGTGGATTTTGCCCCTCCTCAGCCCTCTGCAGCACTTGCTAGATCCAGTGACACTGCAAGCTGCCCTTCAGGGCCTGGGCTCCAGGTGGTCATTGCCTCTTCCTTCTGTCCAGAAAGATGGAAGCTCCTAAATAGTCCCTTTTCACCCTAATCCTTAATTTAAGATGGTAAGGATTTTCAGGTGGAATTGACAATCTGGAATTCAGCTTGTAGTGGGTTTCCAGGCTTCTGTGTCTGACAAGTCTGATCTACTTTGAGATCATTTCCTAGAGCAAGGTGATGAACATTTCACTATTAGCCCTGAGGACTCAAAAAGCTCTCCATGTTTGCAACGAGGTTGCATTTTGATGCAGAATGTCTCAGTCTACACCATTTCTTCTGATCATACCAATTACCCCTCCTTGCTGTTTGTGGCACCTGTGTTCCATAATCTCTACTTTCAGAAAAAAAGTTAGGAGAGCTACACCATGAAGCTAACCCACCAGGACATGGAAGTTTTCCCCTGATTCAAGGCTATTCCTCCTCTTTGAGATACTTTCAGATCTCTTTCCTAGGCGGCCATAGGAGACACTTCCCTGGGTGAACTGACTCAGTGGCAAGGAGCAGAGGGATGTCTGAGAGCATCCAGCTCAGCAGTGCACCCAGGACATATGGCAAGGTCTGAAGCAGAACCCCACAGACATGCTGGGATGATCCAGTGTGTGCCTGCTGCTGAGCCAAGAGCCTGTGCTCACCACACACACAGTGCAGTGCTTTAGGGTGTTTCCATTGCTTTTCCAGCCTTGCTCCCTCTTCTTTTTCATGAGCTGGTGTCTTAATACATTGCCACAAAGCCACTGTGCTGTGCTATGACTGGTGCAAGCCAGGCCCTGCTTTTTGTCTTACCTGCTGTGCATTTGTCTCAAACAGAGAGAGAGCAGAGAGCTGGAGGCTGCTAATGTGGTAAACCACTGCACTTAGCTCCTTCAGAGCAAGAGCACTTTGTTCTTCAGGGTAGTTTATATTAGTTTGAAAGGAATTAATAACCAAAGAAAGCACCAGAAAGGAAATGTCCACATTCTTACTTGTTTCAGGGAATGAAATTTATATTTTCTGTATGTATACATCTTTCTGGTGTGAACCTTGCTTGCTTTAGATTTTAAGGAAAAGTGCCAGGGTGCTTTTCATTAAAGGGAATGTTAGCAGGTGGAGCAGAAAGAGTCCTTTTTGGCAGTCATATTAGCTAAAAGAACCAGATCCCTAAAGTTATTTCTGTCTCTTATCTCCCTCCCATCCTCTTTCCCATCCTCACTTGCAAATCTAATTTCCTCAGAGCTTCTTTACATCTGAGGGCACTTCACCAAGCTCTGAACTCCTTGTAGTGAAAAGCTCTAGTTCAAGGCTTCTTAGAAACACCCCTTGTTGCAGCTAAGAAAGGCTCCATTAATGAGGCATACATACTGATAATGAGCCTAAGACGAAAACTGATTTTCTGACTCCTTTTACTCTCTGAAGCCAAATGCACACAGGATTTTTTTATGTAGAAGTTATTTTTTACATTAATATCTCCAGTATGTGGAAAATTATTACTTCTTAAGGGAATACTGAACTAACAGCCTTATACAGTGTTCGTGACAGTCTCCTGAGATGAATTTTGAAATTGAGGAGATTCAGTAAAGTTGTAACACCATCTTGAAGGTCTTGGGGCTCTTTCAGTTTTTGTTACCAATTGTACATGATTCATTGCAGTCTGACTTTTCTCTCTCTAGACTACCTCAGTTTTTGAAAAATGGTTTTATCAAAATCACTCCACAGTCATGCTGCTGGATGGGGTTTTGTTTTGGAGTATTTCTTATTTCTCCTCTTTGCTCATGAAGGGAGTCAGATATGATGAGTATAGATTTAGATGTCTAAATCTAAGTAAAATTTTTTATTCTATACATACAGCATGTAAAAAATATGCATTATATGTTTATTTACAAATCTATGTCTGTGCATGGACAAATATCTTTATGCACACTTGTGCAAGCTTCATGAGCACGTGTGTGCTCATGTAGATGGTGACTCTGCAACTTACACAGCCCTTATGGCTTTAAACCTGAGACCTTCTGATTGAAACCAAAGCCCTCATCTTATACCCCATTATATTTTCACTAAGAGAAATTCCTTGCTCAGCGTACTTTACAGTCGAAATGAGCAGAGAATAGGAAATTATGGAGAAGCTAAAACAGTTAAAATGAGACCTGGTCAACATGTAAGTCTTGGACACTTGAGACAGCTGGTAGTTAATTTTTGGCTGATCAAGCTTTTACTCCAAATCCTCAGCATACGCATAAAACTTCCAGAAGAAACAACTGAGCTTGTGGAAAAAAATGTGACTTACAATTCAGGGAGAGGTGGGCAGTGGCCAAGCACAGTGCCCCCTCTCAATGTGTGTGTATGTAATTTATATCTGTTAATTATTCAGAGTCCACTTGAGTTGTGTTTATGTGTTCATGCAATGCTGCTGAAGAAGTTTGCAAGGAAGTCAACACTGTGAAAATATGGGGATATTGGTAACTGGAGGAAAGACAAATTGATTAGGGAGAGCTTAAATAAGGTAGTGAAAGTTGGATGTTCAGAAATTTAAATCTAATATACAAATCTGTTTCCAACATTATTACAGCTTTTCAGCTTGTCACCCTAGTTTCTGTTTGGGCTTTTTTACATATACTCCAATACAAGTATCAGTTTTTAGGTTTTCAGGCACACATGATCTCAAAAATTTTCAAATATCCTAGGAATTTGCATATATAATTATTTGTAATAAATTTCAGTCATCACCTTTCCAGTGTCTGTTAGGGCAACTATTAAAACTGACAACCAATTTATTTCATTACAATACATTGCAATATACATCCTCCCTTAGCAGATAGTAATATTCCAGAGTGCCAGTGTGTTTCAAACTTCATCAGAATTCAAGTAAAATTGGGTGCTGCTACTAATGTGACTGAAAACTGTTATGACTTTGCAGATCGTTCATATGTCAGTCAACGTTTGGACATTATTATAACACTGTGTTGTGTGTGATATCTCAGCAGACACCTTTAGAACATTAGCTGGTGACCAGAGAGGTTGTCACTGGTAAATTCTTCAGGCTACGGATTACCTAGGTCGTCTCAGAAGTTAAGCTCCTCTTCTTACAAAGACCTGTAATTATCCTTAAAGATAACCCAAATTAAAAAAAAAAAAAAAAAAAA
>VZSE01007196.1:358059-501129 GCA_013398275.1 Promerops cafer | reverse complement strand
AAAAAAAAAAAAAAAAAAGGAAAGAAAAAAGGAAAAACTCAACCTGTGTATTGGGGTAGCTCTGTTAAACTGGAATGTGGCATGTGTTGAGCTGTATAGTACCTGCAGCCTTAGCTGTGTCCTAGAACTTCCTTCCTGTTTCCACCTTAACGAAGAAAGAACCAGAGTGTATAAAACCAGCCATGGCTGGTCACTTAGCTGATCACGAGCAGCTGTTTTGCAGCTGGCATTCACATAAGTCTTGGAAGATTTACTGGGAGAGGAATTCAATGAGCAGAGTATGACAATTTCTGAAGTTGCTTTTCAGATATACAGGAGCCCATTTTTCCTGAATTTTGTGATTCTTGGATTTAAAGGAAGGAATAACTGTTTTTGCACACTTTCTTTGTTAGAAAAAACCAGTTTTTCCTATTTTTCTCTTATTTTCTAAGTTTCTAGGTTTTATATTGGTTATTGTGCAGTAATAGAAAATTAATTTATTTTCTAATCTTAAACATGAATGGTAAACATGGAAGCTTGAGTGATTTCAGATGATCGTATTTATTTTTTCACTCTGGTTATTCCTGATAACTGGAATATTTTTTTTCCTGAACAATGTGAATGACACCTCTCAGTTGCTTCTTTGTAACGCCCTTGTGCCATCACTCCATTTTCAACAAAGCTTGACTTGTGAGTTGCAACTGAAAATGTTTAGATCTAAACAAATATATCTGCTATGTGAATTCAAGAGGTTTTCATTTTCTGCTTTGTTCAACACATTTCAAAACTGATATCCTTTGCTTTGTAATTTTTTTCTGGAGTTATGCCAGCCTTCAAAGACCATTGTTTTGACTATGTGTTTGGTGTTTGACTCGATCGTGCTCCCAGATAGAAATAGGCTTTATTTATTTTTGGTTGAATTGTTCATACAGAGCAGCTCCCTATTAATAGAAAAGTGGGCAGAACGCCTACCTTTCCTCTCCATGGAAAAAAATAGCCTTTTTCATGTTCAAAAGGGGAATGTGAAGGCAAACCTACAAAAGAAAGCAGGTCTGCATCTGATTGCAGTGCCATGACCTCTATAACTTCTCAAATAAAAAAATAATCCTGCTGGACTAGCCATACTTTCACACTGATTGCTCATGTGTAATAATCTACATTCCTTTGGTGGTGCAGGTAATTACATCTTATGTGGAATTGGATTACTGCCTTAAGAAATGAAAAAAACTACCCTCTGGAATGCCAGGCTAATATTAAGAGTAATACAAATGGTATTAAAATGTTAAATTGCAAGCTGTAAAAATATACATTTTTGTTTTATTTGCTTAAAGTATTTTTTTTTTCTGTTGGTCTCAGTATTGGGGTAAATACTGTAACAATTACTGAATTCAAATGGCTTATATTCTACCTTCACCAAACCAGGCAATTTCATTCATTTAAAATGGTTATGCCAAGTAATAAATAATGAAATATATGATTTGTCAGCAAGCTACTTAATGCATCATTCTAAGGAGTCCCACAAATTTCTGAGGAGTCTGATTTTTACTGCATGTTAAACACTGAATTTGATGGCATATTGAGATTACATTGATTTGTTTATCTTTTTTATGGTTTCTTAGGTCTGTCATTCTGTGTCTATCAGGCCCTAAAGGCATTCCTCTTGCCAAGCCTGTCTGCCACCCGTAATACATTAGGAGGAAAAGCCAAAGAGAAAGAATTCAGTCTCTGTTTTCCTGAGAGAGGTGTTTCAGAAGCTTGATGCAGTCCTTGGTAGCAAGAATAAGGGGGAATTTAGCACTAACCCTGATGTTTCCAAGGCTTCTGTATATCCAGAGGAACCCTCTCAAGGAGGAGCAGTTGTCTGATTCCAAGTTATTTGGATGATGCATATTGATGGCGGGCAGTCTCCTTCTAGTCAAGGTTCCTCTTCACCCTAATAGAAGTTTTTAGGACTCTCTTGATGAGCAAATAGAGGAGCTACTCAGGAAGGCGAGTTTAATTTGGAAATGAAGGCACTAGCTTGTCCTGTAACCTGGCTCTTAGGTGTTTAAGCATGTATGGAGATCAACTTCAGTCTCCCTTTATGTGTTGTCAAACTCTGACACATGTGAAGTCACAATTTTTCTTGAGCCATTGCTAAACATCATTTAAATCTCCATTCATTCAACTACAGCTTAAAATTGCTGAGTTTCTCTTTTATTCTGTAAGAATGAGGAAAGAAAGTGATTTTCTCTCTCAGACCATATTTCTGTTGAAATGATGTGTAGTCTGGGCTTTGGTAGAGGCAAGCTGTACCTAGGACCATATTTCATGATGACTTCTAATGTTGAATTCATTATGGCTACATTTAGAATTCCAGTCCCTATATTCTTAAGTCAGTAAAATCCAGTGAACTGGGACATTTTGGGGAGTTTGCCTGGATAATCTAGCTTTGTCACCCTCGTAGAGTTTTGTGTGCCTTCAAAGCTGTGTTCTTTCTGTTGATTTACAAGGATATATTTTTTTTCCATGAAAAAATTTTATTTCTGCCCATTTCTCCAGCACCCCATGAGTCATGAGAGATGCCTCATGAGAGAGAATATCTGTCCTGCCACCTGTCAGCCAGCCAGGCACTGACAGAAATTAAATTATGTCCATTTGTCTGTCTGAAATGTAAAACTATATCCTATATACACTGTGAGGAGAAAGCCCTACAAATAGACTACAGGAAGCCTCTACCCCCTACTAGAATTACTGAATTCCAGTGAATATAACAATATCTGTTGATGGGAAGGGGAGGGAGAAGGAAAATTTTTCTCTAAAGCTGGAGACAGTCTTGCAATATTTAAGTTAATACTATGAAAAGATATCACAGCATACATAAAACATGAAATGCCAAACAGGAAGACTTCTAATGTTGCAGTAGCTTTGCAAAGACAGATGGTGTAGCACAGACAAGACACAATATTGCTTAGGCATTTGGTAGCTCACAGTCCTTCCCTAAACAATAGAGTTAGTTTAAAATCTACCAAAACCAAAGGAAATTCTGACTGCCTCCTGCCCAGGTTAGAAGGAACCAGCTGTTTCTCTTAAAAATGCCTTGTAGCTTATCCTGTGCAAGATATCTTAATGCCCTCATTTCACAAGTCAGACATCAGATTTGCCTCCAAATAAGTACCTTTTCCCAAGCAGTCAAGCAGTCCTCATGATCAGCATTTCAGATGCCTGAAGGAATTTAGTATCTGGATGGATGTTTTAAAGAAAATGCTTTTAAATAAAGCATATCAAACCACATGTTCAAGGCTACTTTAAAAAACCCCTCAAGAGAACTAAGTCTAATGCTGACATATGAAACTTTTCTATGCAGGAGCTTAACATGGTTGTGGCATTTAAAATAATTGTTTTCCTTGTGGAACGGGGTAGTCAGTTCAAACCTTAGCCTTTTCCTTTGTCTTGCAAATAAAATGATTGTTCTTGAAGTTTGGAAATATCCAAACGTCTTCCAGATGGATATTATAGCCTATATAAAACCTGTCAGCATTAACCCTGATGAATGTAAACAGTCAAGTGATAACTTTTTCCATTAACTCAATCTGAAAAAAATGTAAACCAGTTTGTTATATTTCTGTATTTTCCATCCTAAGGTGTTGGTAGATGTTCTTCTGCTTGCATGTACATTTTTTAACAAATGGTTTTAATAATGGAAGGTTGGGCCCGAAGCCTCGTATCTCTGCAAACACAAGAGCACTCAGATATAGCTGGAAAGAATTTTCTAGAGAAGGATGATTAGGGATCAGTTCTGATAATACTCACTGTCACAGAACCTTCCTGGTCTATATGTGTTACATGGAAAAATTGTTCCTCAACAGCAACATCTTGGCTCTCTCCTTTCTCATCACTGCCCACTCAGGGTGTAAATGTCTAGATGAGATGCCAGTTCACTGATATCCTGCCAGAGGAAAAGGCTTAGGGAAACAAGCTTTCAGCAATTCTGCATTTCTGAAGCACAAGGGAGAGATGGGGAGGGCTGTGCTAAGGTTGCTGAGGTCTGGTTTAGCAGAGTGAGCTGTTAAGAGAGCAGCTGGGTCCCAGCTCCACAGCTAAAAGTGGTTCAGCAGAGCTCTGTGCCTTTCTGATGGGATTGTCCCCTGGGAGCTGTGCTGCTTAAGCTCCTGGTAGCTGGCTCCTTTCCACCTCTCTGTCAGTCTCAGATCTTGATCCAGCCTCCATCCCTGTAAGGGCTGCTGGTGGTTTTGAAGTGTGCTTTTGGCAGTGGGTACAAGCAAAAGCAATTAATTTTTTCTAGGAAAAAATACCTGGGGACTAATGCTCAGCTGCTGTGAATGACAGCAGGCTTACAGCTTTGATGGCAGCCCGTGTGTGCAGGTAGGCAGCTGAGCCCTCAGTTATCATCAGGTTATGAGAAGTAGCAGGCCCACTGACATGCTGGCTGGTGGAAGAGCTCTAAGGCCAAGTGTATGGCTGTGTGTTTCTGGTGAACAGGTTCCCTGCTGACGTGGCCAAGCCTCCTGAACCACGGTGCTCCTGCATTTGCTGCAAGGCACAGCAGCTCTCTCAGGAATGTCTGTCTCACATCCCCAGGGCATTGGGCATCTCTTGCTGGTGACCTCCTCAAAGGAGAGCCACTTTCCATTACAGAAATGTAATGCAGGAGAAACAAAATTCTGCTGGTACTCGGAGCTACAATTGCAGGCACACCTCTTGTTCATTCCTGTGTGTCTTAGATATTATGATACCTCCATAAGCACTGAGACTTTCCTAAAGGCATCAGTTTACCACTTCCCATCACCTGCCTCCCTCTGGGCAAAGAGATAAGCCCACCACCAGAATGGCTAGCCCTCAGCCCAGGGCCACACACTTCACAGTGTGAAAAGTGCAGGCAATTTTGGAAGACTTATTTGCACTTAAATATGCTTTTAATTATGTAATATGTTTTCATAAACCTCTTTAAATAGTCACAGTACTTTATTTTTCTTCCCATTGTCACTGAGCAATTACCCATACATTTGTTCATAAGTGGAAGTTATCCTTTCTATAATTAGAGAATGCTATAATTATAAAGGCCTCCAGTTCTAATCAGCCGTGGGCAACAACCTCCAAGATCAGCCCTTCATATACAACTGTACAAAACCCTCAGCAGTGTGATGCTCAGAGGCATCTTTTCTAGTCTTTAATAAAGCTAGCTCATTTTGATTTTGTCATTCTTGGTAAGACAAGATCTGCTATGCATAGAATGTGGGTGAGGTGATCTTGGGTTTATTTAGTGAAGCTTTGCACATCATCTCTGTTCCTCCTGTTACATGATGCAAAAACTGACTGGGAGAGGGAAATGAGATCAGAGAGATGTGCGTTCTGCTCTTAACTCTGTAACAGATTTATGGAATGATTTTGCACCATGAAATCACCACTCTGGCACTGTCTGCAAAACAAAGATAAAGATTTTTATTGCTTTCATCAAATGCTTTGAACACTTTGCCGGAAAATACGTAACTTAATATTGGATATGGATCACTGAGGAAAAATGAGCAAGTTAGTAGCAAGTATTAATGCATATTTGCTAACCTCAACAAGAAAAACAAAATATTAAGAAGATGAATGATAATATTTTTACTTGATGAAACTTTATATACTGTTTCCTTAAGTGTGGCTGAAATACTTATAACACTGAGTAAAATTTTACCATTTGTCGGGTTTCTTGTAAGATATTAAGTAGAATATCTCCATCTTTGCCTTAAGATAGTAAGATATTTCTTTTTTGTGATGAATTTTCCTGCTATATATCAGTGTGAAACAATCTTAGTAAATGGAAGAAATAGGCAATACTTCAAGAGGAAATAAAAACTTTCCAATAATGACTGTGAGAAAATTTTCCAATTAGATTCACTTTTCAGTCACTTCAAATGAATATGACACTGAAAATAGTATTCTTTGAAATAAAAGAATTAGAGAGAAAAGAATGAAACCAATTTTTGCAAAGAAACACTAAAATACAATCTCTTCCTATTCCCTCTTGAGTGTCCGTGCATCTCCTGATACATGGGTGTATTTCACCTATAGCAAGATTACCTTAGAGAGCCTTCAGTAAAGGAAGATTTTGGCTGGTGAGTTAGGCTGAAAGATTTCGGTCTCAATACAACGACAGTATCCAAGTTGAAATCTTTATTGCAAACTAAAAATCCCCTCTCTTTAATGTGTGTTCTGGAGTTTGATTTGTATCTGTCAGTGAAGTGAAAGGTAAGGGTGTAACCTATGGCACCCCGGGTGGGGGAGGATGTGGGCATTGTATTGGAGGGCTTGCTGAGACTCAGTAAAAATATCTGAGGGTGGGAGTGGGAGTAGCTATTCTCATGTCTAATGCCCTACTCTTAGTCTTACACCAGCATAATGTGTGCTTAGAAATTAACTCTAACCTAAAAGTATATTATAAACTAGCAAAAAAATAATTCTTGCATTTTGCAATAAAAGGCCAACAGAATAAATTTCTTGAAGGGTTTAAGTCTGTAGATAACTCATCCACAGGCCTCTGGGAGTTTCTCTGTGATGAGGATTGCATGCCAATGCATTTGGGAATGAACTGGCTCCTTCAGTTTTCTGCTCTCTGGTGTGTGACGCAGACACTCAGACACCAAAGAAAGTATCTTTAGCCAACCTTGCTGTATTTAGTACAGTGAACATATCTTAGATGAATGAGCAATTTGGGTTGCACTGTCCAAGAGCTGGGTTCCTGTCAAGCACTGGGCTGGGAGATGGGACCATTTTTAGACTACCTGTGGCAAATACATGTTGATAACACGCAGGTAACGTGAAGTTATGGGTGCAACACTGAGTAACCTGTTTGGCAGAAGTGTGAAATGGCCATCTATTGATCAACTGTTTAGACTATTTAAACTTTCTGGAAACACTTGGAACAAGGAGTGGGCAGAAAAAGCTGATCCTGTAGTGGGGGGTTGCAGTGTGCCCATTAGGCTGCAGAGTGCTGACATCTCACAGACTGCAGGCAAGTCACCACGAGTTAAGATTCAGTTCATTTACCAGATGCACACGTTGTCTCCCAGCCACAGAGATTTCAGCAGAGTTTTTGGTTGTGTGCAGCACTGCTCAGGTCTGTCTGCAGAGTGGAGAAGAAATAAAGTGAGCAGGTGTGGGAGACAGGGTCTGTTCCCTCAGGCTGGACCAGATCCATGAGCCACTTGCTCTTGTACAAGCCAGCAGCTCACAGAAGTCCTGCACATGCCTTGCTAAAGGCACAGCTCCCAGCACTTCTCACCAGGGATGGGCTCTAGCTGGAGGCATAGGTCAGGGCTTGGCACTCAGAAATCAGGGGCTAGGCTGGATCCTGATCCAGGAGATAGTTGGGTGGAAGGGGCTGTGGTTGTTACATCCCTCAAATATTTTTTAGTCAGCTCAGATAGTTAAGAAACTTACAAAGTTTGTGGGGATACATAGTTTATAGGGTACCCTATCTGCTTGTCATAGGTATTTTTGATGTTTAAATAAAACAGAGAAAAAAAAATATATATGGAATCTTCTTTCTGAAACTATTGACCAAGTTTCATTATATTCAGAAGAAATGTTATAAGAAACTTTTATTTTACTTAGAGTTTTCATTAAAAACTCATCATTAAGAGCTTTTCTCAATTTTATTTTCTTTTCTATTCTTATTATAAGAAAAAAACTTTGTTCTCTCTTTCTAACAATGACCTCACGGACCTACTGTAAAAAGAAATAGTTTTAAAGGCATTTATCTCTGTATATGAAGGTTGACTTGAAACCACTGAAAAATGACCATGTTGGAAACATTAGCTAACTTTCATTTTAACAGGACTAGTTGCTGATACTACCCTGAACAGGCACTGAAAAAAATTCCCTCTTAGACAAGGCAAGAAAAATATCTGAAGTTTATGTATAGATATATCTTCTGGATGACCAGGAATTTTTAAGTGGGCTTGCTTTGTTTTTCATAAGATGTAAGTTTGGACAGAGCTACTACAGTCTTGTGAACTAGAGTCATTTACTTCTAACCTTGGAAGATTTCAGTAATGTGCATTTCCACATCAAAGGGGTAAGAAAGGAGATATGGCCTTGCAGTAGTTTTTGTGGGTCATGATAAAATGGGTAATTTCAGAAATAACAAAACTGAGAATGTGCAGCCTTATTCTCCAGTGGCTTCAAGACAGGTAAACTAAATTCTAGGTAAATAATTTCTCTAATAATTGTTCATTTCAAAATGTCTGGCAGTGTAGGAAAAGGACTGAATCTTGCAGCATACCCTGAAATCAACTATTTTGATTTAGAATAGTAAGGATAAAACTACTCAGGCCTAATAAAAAATTAACTGTCTTCTACATGTAATTAAGCTTTCTCTGCCTTCATAGCCTCCTCTGGGCTGCAGAAGAGGCTCTTGTACTTAAGTGTTGCTGTGTCAGATCTTTGTATGAATAGACCAGCTCCTTGGATGCTCACAAGCTACTGGCACAAACTATGGTTTACTCTCATTATGTTTCCTGTGAAATGTGGCTCAAGAAGTGTGCAGTGGCAGAGTGCAGCAGTTTCCCTGAGTGAAGGTTGTAGAAAGTGCTTTTCTTGGGGGTTAAATCTGTGCTGACTCTTGAATACACTGCATCTGAAAAGATGAACCAAGATCACTGCTGGTCAGAAATTCCACCTCATGCATTTGCTGTTTGAGAATACTGATCCCAGAGTGCTTCTGTGGTCCGTGGACATGGCTGTATTTCAGCTTTGGGAAACAAAAATCTTGATATCTAGCTACTCATGTCTCCAGCAACCAGCCTCTGCTCTAATGAATTATTATCCTCAGATCATTTGCAGCAGTGCCTGGTTTCTTTCTAGGAAAAGGTCCAAGGAAGCATTTTAAAAGCTTACAATTTGCTGTGGTCATTAAGTAGTATGTGGCTTTGGAACACTTTATAGACCAAAAAAATACAAGTTTTTAAAAAGCCACTGGCCGTTGTAATGGCTTTTCATCCACTGGTGTTAAAAGGACTTTCTTAGATTCTTTTTGAGGGGAATTCGGATAGGAAAGAAAGACTATGAGCATTTTTTAATCAAATAACTTGAAGCAGAGGCACACAAATTTTTCACAAAAGTATACAGTTTTCCTTTAGCTTGAAACTTGCACGTAATTCATACGATGGGACTTTTTACGGCTGATTTGTTTTTCTAAATACAGCTGCAGAAGTGAGCTTCTTACGTAAAAACTGAGAAGGAGATTTAAGGGGGTAACAGAAGAGATGCTTTTCCAGGGGTTAAAATATTGAACTGGATGGGATTGTCCACTCCCCATGTTATGGACACTGTTAGAATTGGCCAACAGTCACACTTCTCTGCTGTTGACTTTGTCATGACTGTGACATGCTAGAAGTGTGTTTCTTACAAGCCGTGTTTATGATGGCCTGTATTTTCCCAAAACCTCCTCGAGTCTTCCTGGCATTTCTCTAACGTCAACAATAAGTCACAACTGTCATATAAATTTGCACATGGCCAGTCTTACCATGTAACTGTAGCCTTGCCAATATTGTTGAATGTCAAAGGAAAACAAACCCAAGCCCCTAACCTGCCTCCTTTGATGCTGGACCCTATTCATGTCTCTGAGACCAAATGGAAAGCGACAAGCACTTCTTCACAGCATGCTGGCTGCATGAACAAGTGTTGATAGCATGGGCTGAAAGACACAGCCTGGTGCCACCATGCCCAGCTGTTTCTTCACCGGTTACCATTGTGCTGCCTCTCTTTTCAGGCTGGCAAGTGTGTTTCTAAGTAGCCTCCCTCACATTTTGTCTCCAGGGTACTCTGTCTTTGGTGCTGCTTGCCAGTACAATAGCTGGGCCTCTTTCCCAGTGCTGAATGTGATGCTTTTGTGTAGACTTAATCTTTGGTGAAACAGGTTCATCCCTGCTGCTTACAAAATTTGCAGAACTCGGTGCCAAGAAGTGCATCTGCTGTTGGCCCTGTCACTTTGCTCTACTGAAACAACACTCATTTTGTTTCTGGGCTCTGCTGTCCTGATTTACTAGATGCAGTTTGAGGAGAATAATTTATTTTTATGCTTTGTCATTTTTATGCCTTTTTTACTTACTTATCTTGTTGAATTTTCGCTACACAAAACACCAGCTTGATGTCCTAATACAGAACCCTTCCTAACACAGAGATATATCCCCAGCCTTGGTCAAACCAGCGTGTCCTTTGCACGCAGTGACATGGCCAGGGTTTAAGGTTTGATTTTTGGTATTGCCTTTTCTGTATTTATCCTTGGCACCTGGGTCTGCTGTGCCTTGTATGGCAAATATGTTCCTGAAACCAGCCCCAAATATCTTTCTTTCCTTATGGATTCAAGCTATGTACAAATCCTTTTTGATCCTGTGGGATTTGGGTAGTGGGTATTAGACTACTGGAAAACATTTGGGTAGTGGGTATTAGACTCCTGCACAGGCTCAGACAGGCGATACCATTGCAATACGTGCAGAAACTCCATGCCTTGTATCAAGTCTGTTCCGAGTGGAACAGCTGGCAAATTTGATTTTGTGCCTATCATGAAGCAACTTCTAAAAGTTACCATACATGTGGGGTGAACGCTTTCCTTTTTATTCAACGTTAGTTTGCATTAGATATAGTAACCAGGTGAATTGATTACTTGTAATTAATTAGTTAATTAATTATCACACTTGTATTTAATTCCCCCAACATTTGCAGTCCATGATTTTCCTGTCAAGGGTTTATTTTGCACTACCTTTCCACTGGCATGAAACATGCTAAAGAAGGTCCATTTGTAGCCACCTTTAGAAGCTCTTACAAGATAAGAACTCTGCATAGCTGTTTCTAATTCAAAGTTTAACCTTTTTCCAAGTATTTTCTGGCTAGGAGCTCTCCCTTATCTTTATCATGTTCGGTGCTAACAAACAACCAAGAAAGGCTGAGGCTGATGTCAAATGCTATGAAGCAGCGGTGATAATGAGAGGATATTTTTTGTGGTGAGCTCCTCCTAATCTAGGCTCTGAGTTTCCAACCCTGTGTTTCAGTTATAAACGAGGATATCCATGTGTTGGCTGAGATTCAGTCTTTGCCAAGGACAGCAATATGAGAGCAGCAGGCTACTGTCCTAAAATAACAGAAGTCAAAGAGGGAAAAGGTTGCTTGTTAAGTCCAAACACTGCAGAGTTGTCTCCCGCTCCATACTGCCTGGTGCTTTGTGCAGACTGCTTTTTAAAGCCTCTGGCTCTTGCTAAGTCTCTTGAGAGACAAATCTTTGCTTTAAAAACCTCAGCTGACGACCATCCTGAAGTATGACTCCTTGCTTAGCTGTTATAATACTTCCCCTCTTTTCTACTGTAAATGCTTGAAAGGAAAGCGCATCACATTGAAGGTTTAAGAAGAAAGTGGGATAAACTGCTCCTCACAGTGTAACAGGCACCATTGTTGCAGCCTTTATTGAAGACCTGGTATTTAATGGAATTTTTTGTCTCCTCCCTCACAGTGCAACTGAAGGAAATTTTTGCTTTGCTGATTCCTATGTCCACAGTATCCCTGAGCAGTAGCAGGGCATGATGCAAAACTAACAGGTCTCCTGAGATACACTTCTGAAATTATTGCAGCAGAACTGCTCATTTGCTTGGTTTCTGAGAGGACCAAACTTTGGGATTTTTTTTTTACTATGTCTGGCTGCAATAAAAGAAAGCCTGCCTCAGCTCCTGTTTTAAACCCTACCTTGTGAAAAGCTGAATCTGAGGGCACAGCCACAAACATGATTATGTAGGCTGCCACCCACTGTCTTCTGATAATCTCCTTAACACTGCCCTGGAAGTGCTAGGACTGCTGAGTCCTCTGTAATGCTGTCCTGAGACTGAACTTGAAACCACGTTCTCCCACTCCAATAAATACCTCTTTGTCTCTATTGGCACATATAGAGTAGAGCCATATTTGCACTTAACTAAAGTGAGATCAGAAGAACCTTTGTTCTAAAGTTTTAATTCTTTTAATAGAAGTAAAGATTGAAATGCCTCTTTCTCTTGCGATAATGAGTAATTACCATGGACTGAATATCCATATTTTATCTGTTTTTTCCCCTATCAATCAGCTACCTCTGTAAGTATACAGATATGTTCTTTCATTCTTTATCTGGTGCCTTTTCTTTTTATGACATGCTTGTGCTAGCATATCCCTTTGGATTGTAAGCCTTGCAGGGTAGGGCTTTCTGGGTAGGATTGATTCTTCCCAGGTGAACTGGCAATAAGTACAGCATCTAGTTCAAACCCTAGCTAGATTCCCTCTGTGGACAGTGAAGAATGGCAGATACCAGCATGGATGTGCCATCCCAGCCATTTTACACGTCTCAGTGAGGGTGTGCAGATTCACCTCTCTAGAGATGGATTTCTCTTTGTATTGCATAGCATGTTTTCATATGTTTGAGACTAGCCTCCAAATTCTAGTATCACTCTCTAGATCCCTATTTGGGATCTACCAGGGAAGCTATCTCTGAGCAAGTGGGAATTCTTCTGGTTCTTGAGTCATCAGTAACTCATTTTGGGTAGGAATTTAGTAACAGGCTGAGCTTTTAATGTTGAATGCTGTGTTCTGTTGCATGCAATGGTGGAACAGGATGATTAATGGAACAGTGTGGGGCAATGATACACTCTAATAAAAGGTGCTCCTGGTTGGGGATGTAACCTGAGGTTAAAAACTGCCCACTCTCCAACCTATTCTAGTGCTTTTACCCATCGTCCTAACCTTGCAGCTTGATGTGTTTTGCCTGCTTAAGGTGAACAGCTGGCGATTGTCAGTGAGATGTGATGTCTAATAAAGGTCCTCGTACCCCACAGACCTGCTTAGACACCTTGATGGACTTCTAGCATCTGACCCTCAAATATATCCAGTGGTCTAGGAAGGCAGATGTGCTTTCTAATCCTGTGGCTCACATTCTACCGGCAATGTCCCGCTGACCTCATTAAAGAGGATCTCCCATTGAACTGGACTAGTAATGCTATCAGGTTTAAAGATTTGGCCTTAACAATTCATCAGTCAGCCATTTGACCCACTTGACAAAAAATATAATCATTCATTTCTCATCTCACGCAGATTTACTTGTTACCTATGTGGCCTTTTCCTTTGGCATTTTTCCCTTGAATTACTCGTCTGTCCACTGTGACACAGACCCTCAAGAGTGAGGCTTTGCCCAGAGCTGTTACAGGAGTTAGACAGTAGAGGGTGCAATGTGAGCAATAGATTTATCTTCCAGGCGTTGTGTCTCCTTTGCTCTCAGTCAGCTTTCTGACTCACCGACTAAAATGAGTCCACAGGCAACACCTGAGCAATGGCACCATGAAGATAGTTCATGGCCAGCTCGTGAAGCTGATGGAATAACCAAATGGCCAGGTTTTAGCAGTGTTTTGCAAGTAATAAATTGTATATTCTTTCCACCTCTTACTCAGCATAGTCCTTACTATATAACCTCTGGATGCTAATGTGGATAATCCAGATAGAATGTGAAGCCTGGTCTTCCTCCCATCTTTCCAAATCCTGAACTGTTCCAAAATTCATATGCTTTTTAAAATTCTGGCTGTGGATCAAGATCATGAATCAACCTGTTCTTTGTTTTGTTAAAGAAGGATCATGAATTATTCATACCCTGGCAAAAGGCACAATGAAATAATTAGGCATTAACTATGCACTGTAAATCAACCATGAAAGGAGCAACTTCCAAACTGAGACTATATTTCATAAAGATTTGTATCCATATAGATCATAAATATCTAAAGATATTTAAGGATCATAGCAAACTAACTGCTGGGTTTCTGAAATCCAAACAAGGCTCATCTTTTTGGCAACTTGTGATGAGCTGAAGAATGTGAAGAGAAGCTGCAATTATCCCTATTTTGCATCTTTTCATCTTAATATAGGTCCTTGGGTTAGAGAGGACCAGATTTAGACTGTCTGACAAAATCATACTCTAATCTGGCAAATAAAAGATAATAACAAAAGAAGTAAACTACAGCTTTGTGGTTAATTGGTATAAACACCTGGCAAAGCAAGGCAAGAGTTAAGCTTTCAATATGCATAATAGGCATCATCAATTCATCTGTTAGCCATCTTTCAGACCAGGTCTATGAAGGCACCCAGCATACAGTGGTTTCTTTCAGCTAATGGAATTAGTGCAGTGTGACAACGCTTGATTTTTATTTTTATTTTTTTTTCCTTTGTTAGAGGAATGGGAAAAGATACAGTTTAATGAAGATTTACAAAGGCATTTGAGGGAATATATTTTTAAGTTGCTGGTCCTGTGGGCTTCAATATCTTCAACCAGCACTTTGGTTGTTTAGAGGTGATCACTGCTCTCTGGCCTCCATCATTATTAAATAAAAGATGGATCACAAAAAAATTGTAAAAAGCCCACAGCGAACCCAAAGCATATCTCATTCTAGAACTTCATGTTCACTAAACAGCTTTATGTAAAGTGGAGTAGTTATGACTGTTGTAATACAGTTTGCTTGGGATACAAACACCAGCCCATGCAAGGAAATGGGCACTGGGCTGAATCAAAGATGTTGACCCATTCTGAGTGCCTTAGAGTAGATAATGTAAGGATTTGTGTTTTCTTATTGCACATGTCCAACTAACCAGACTTTAAAATACATGATGACCTCTTAAACACTCTCATTAAACAGACTCAAACCCAAGACATACACCACAGATATTGTGGTGAAATCACAAACTGGAGCTTTCTTGTCAAGAAAAATGAAAAATGAAAAATCCAACATTAGCCTACACAACTGGACATTCACCACTCACAGTTCACTGGAAAGGAAGGATGAAAACACCTCCTTCCAGGAGAAATTTGAACCTTCTCCAATGTAAACTTGAAGGCACAAAAAATAAGTGCAGAAAGTATGTTATTATAGCAACACAGTTGCATGCTAGTGTTAGGAAACACGTACCTTATAAACTTATGAACCTATGTGCTCTTGGAAGAGTGCTGTTAATACCACAAAAACTGCCTCAGGGTATAAATGGGGTCATAGGTGTGCTTCATTTGGAAAAAAAAGTACAATTGTGCTAAAAGGACATGAGAAGGGAAAGCTGTTCACCTTAAGCAGTATTGAAAATTAGGAACTCCTACTGATAAATTCACAATGGAGTCTGAAAACATATCCTTTTAAACAGGAAAAGGAAGCTATTATAGGCTAGCACAGCCACTGGGGGAAAAAGTGCAATCAGAGGATCAAAATGAGTGTTATTCCTGGGTACTGGGATCCAAAGCTGGATTGAATTTGGGAGGTATGATGGTAACAGAGACTGCTTGGAGTTATCCTGCTTTTGCAATCAGACAGTTTTTACAGATACCTCTACACGTCTGCTCTCATACTATTTGTACTACTTAGCTAGAATTCAGTCTTGATTAATAGTGACAATAAGTATAAAGCAGACTCTTTCTGTCATTTGTTCAGGATTTTTCAGAAATATTGCTGACTAGATTTTTAGCCAGAGGTGAAATCAACAGCAAAGCCTTTTCATTGTATGTAAATTCCATTTCTAGCGCCCTAAGTACAGACTGAAAGATCAATATTGTCTCAGAAAATGAAGCTACATGGCACACTGGCAACATTAGGGCATTCCTAAAATCTTTGAAATGCCTTGCTTTTGTTTCAGTCACAAGAATCACAACATTCATTAACACTGATTTTTCAGAGGGGCATTTAAAAACTATAAACAACTTCATGGGCCTGCAGACTTGACTGAATTTTAAGACATTGTTGTAGGTTGTTTACAAGACTTATAATGATCAATCCTTAAATATGTCAATCAAAATCTTATGTAAAGGCTCTTATAGCTGTAGCAGCTATAAGAGCCTTTACATAAGTATCTGAGGCATTTTCATTTTGAGATTAGTGTATATATTTGTGTTTTGACTTCAGGTTGAGAGGTCTGGCCAAATTTTCCTCATGGTCTTCTCTACCACCTAATAGATTTGCACGGGTTTGTGGCATGACTGGCTTTGCCCTTCCTTAGCCCTCACCTCTGAATCCTAGTGAAAGGGATTGTGACCAGTACCTCCAATCAGTTCTGCAGGAAGAGATGATGACAGGTCTCTGCTGTTAGTTGTTGATGCATGATTGATTTAGTGGTGTCCCCCTTCTAGAGAGAACAGTGTTTGCAAGAGGAGCGTGGCTGCAAACACCCAAGCAGACCACCAGCCGTTTTGGCATGGGTCTAATGTTGATCTCTTTTAGGTAAGAAAGACGTGTTAGTTCCTGCTTTTCTCCACTGCTACCCCCAAACCCTCCTGCTTGGCCTGGGTGGTCTGTGCCAGTGGGTCTGGTGCCAGAGCAAGGGACACCCTTACTCCTCAAATACACATCTCCCAAATGCAATACTGAGGCAACCTCCTTGGTAAGCACTTTCAGGCTAGACTGCTGAGTCTTGCTTTGCTCACATGCAGAAGAACTGATGCTGTCAAGTCCATAACAATACATGGTAAGAAATTGTGGTGTTTGTATTTGATGTCAATCTGAGCTAATTGCTGGTGGATTACACATGGGCTCGCCTTCTCTGAGGCAGTCCTGGTCCTGGGCACTGCTGGCCTGTGAACCACAGGAAACAAAAGCCAGAGTTTACAGAACAGGAAACCTCCCCACAAGTCTGGCCCCATTTGAGGCACACTCTGGTCCCAGGATAGGAGTGCCCAAGTTGGGAGCTCTCTAACTTCTCCTCCCCCCTGCTCTGGGGAGATGCTCCTGGCATGGACATCCCATTAGGCCACGCAAAAGCAGCTGCCTGTGCCCCCCTGCTCACAGGGGCCCCTAAATGGCCATATATACAAATATGAATGTATGCACACTCCCCACAAACGCTCACTGGAAGAAAAGACAAAGCAGATGAAATAATGGTAACTGTCTGGTTTAATTTCTGATTGTTTGCCAACATTATGGGCTGTGTCCAGCAAGTGTTTTGTGTATGGCACTCTCTGGGGAGCTACTGGAGTGAGTGAGCATTGGCCATGCCTTTGGAAATTCACACACCTGTAAAAGGCTTTCATGGAAGAAGAGAAGAATTTATCATATACTAGTGGCTAGGACTGTGCCTGGGATTGATGGGTATTTCTTCTTTGGAAAGTCTTATATATCAAATAAATAGCTTTTATTTCTCAATTACGTGAATTGCTGAGGGGAGCACATACATCTTTACAACAAATGCAGAAAAGGAAGAAATAATATTTGGTGGATGTTAGCCACAAATCTGTTGGTTCTGTTTACACAAAACCCTTATAAATGACCAGGGGGGCAGGCTGAATGCAAAGTCCTCTGCCTAACTGGGAAAAGAAGTGGCAATTGCTCCTTCCTTCCCACCCTGTGCATCTTGACATCTCAGCCAGCTCCATGGGCAACTCTACAGTTTCTAATCTTATAAAATTGATTTTTACCATCACTGTTTCTTGTAGTGGTGAGGAAAATGCCTTAATGCACCATGATCACTCTCTGTTTCTGTGTTTGTTATGGTACTCTCCTGAATTCTCATCTTGCGCAGAGAGCCTTCTCATGCTGAATGCCCCACAAACATGGCTCAGGACACATTCCAGGATCCCGAGGGCCTGAGAAATATCTGAAAAATATTGGCTGCATTTGTACAACATTTGAGCCATCTGATTCAGAAACACTGTAAACAATCTTGCATCCTCAGACAGAGGACTCTGTCTCACTCAGTGCAAATCCACAGCTGTAATGTTAGTCTGTTATGTTAGTGAATGTGAAAAAGGAGCCAGGACCCAGGTCCTGAGTAGAAGTGTATTATCATAGGAGTTTTTGTGCAAAAGGACAGCTGCTGCCACCAGGCTATGAGCTGTGGGACTGGTAGACAGCTCTCCCTCCTGCCTTGATCAGTGCACCTCAAGGCTGGCATAGGACCTCTGTGGAGTCATGTTGCTAGGGGCAGACACATTATTCTTAGTTGTGACTTTCATATTGTGCATCTTTGTTATGGTTTAGGAGTGGTACTCCCCAGTTTAGTGCTCTCACTGAGACTTTCCAAATCATGTGCCACTCGCTTGCTCCCCCTTCCCTCTCCCCTTTACTTTTTCTGCCTCAAATTCTCCCCTCCATCCCACCCCAAGGAAAAGATCATGGGTTGACATAAGCACAATTTACTGGAAATGGCAATGAGATCATAAAATGAACAGTGAGAATGAGAATGCCAGTGACAGAGGGTACAGGAAAGAGGCAAAGGATTCACATGGAACCCCCTCGACTGAAGACAAAACCCAACTGCTCCCTCCACCATGCTACACCATGCTAGACCTGGAAGAGACCCCTTTGCCCAGCCCCAGAAAAGATGTGAAGTGGTATAGAATAACATCCAGGTGCTATCCATGTCCCTTCCCAGCTACAGCAAAATCCAACCCTGGTCTGGCTGGAACCAGGACAATCTTGCACAGAAGAAAATATGAGATAGAAAAATATGCTAGCAAGTCATATGAAAATAATATAATAATAGGAAAAAGGCATGTGCAGGCTTGGGAATATTTTATATCAGTTTCAAAATTACAGAGAGAGCCTGGAAACTATTTATATGCTTTCTATGACAGAAATATAGTTCAAAAAATTCAAAGGAGCCTTTTATTTTTTTTTTTTGGCTGAGGAACATTAATCTATTGAAGTAAAAATCTTACCAATTTATTTGTTAGCTAGAGGTAAAATGAGTGTTGGAGTTGTTCTAAACTGTTACCAGTTTCCCAGTAAGAGTAGTCATTGCCATGCACATTTAAATTTAAGTAGCTAGACAGAATTTTCAGGAAAAGTTCATGTATGATGTGAGATTGAGTTTAGGTAATTTGGAAAAAAATACAGATTTAGATCTGTAACTATTAGTACCTATTCCAACTATCAAGCAGTTGAAACATATTATCAAAATAATAAAGTGCCTCACAGAAAAAGATTCCTGAATTCAACTGTGATATGAGATGGGAACAGCAAAACTGGAGAACGACAGTAATAAATCATGACAATTTTTTAGGACAAAGCTAAAGGTAAGAATGCCTGGCATATTAGAAACTCACATTGTAATTAATGGGAAAATGCAATTATACAGAAAAAGCTGTATGAAAACCCAACATGTGATCCTGAAGCTGCCACAGTTTCATATAAATTGGGCCCTGCCTGGCCATGGTAGAAAATATTGCTCTCAGACGAGGGGTATCTAATCGGCTTTGCGGTTTCATGAAGTTGTGACTGTTCTTCACACTGTGACATCTCCAGAGGTGGAGGTGTAGCTGGAAGAAAGGAGATGGTGATGGAAATAAGGATGTTGAGCTGATGACTTCATCTGTGAATGTCTCTGGTGGGTGACAGTCCTGACAGGCTAAAAGGGAGCTGGAAGATCAGGAAAGTGGAGCTGAGGGAGGTCCTACTGCCTAACCATGTCCTGCTGATTTTGGGGAAACCTGCAGGGTTTTCTGATGGTGTAGTATACCCCAGAGACTAATCAGACACTTCATAACATTCTATATTGCTCTATGTTCCTCAGTATTACTCTATATTATTAAACACACCTTCTGAACTATGTTGATGTTGACAGAAATTGTTGCTAATCTGGGCTGCAGGAAGGAAGTTGTGGGTAGGATGTCTCTCACAAGAGAGAGCTAGAAGAGTCTGTTGCTATGTTGTGCTGGGCAGAGGGATAAAATTAAAGACCAGAGATCAGTTTGTCCTGTGCCATCCTGTGAAGGAGACCCTGACAGGCTCTTTGACACTGCGTAGCTATTGAACAACACAAGAAGAACTTTGTTTTCAGATCCTTTTAAAGCTTCAGCACACTGTTGTTGCTATATAGTCATCGAGCTGCTGAGGCCACAGATGCCTGCGTAACTACCCTGCAGCTTGTCCTAGAGGTCACAGGGTCAATTCCACTCTTGCTCCTATTTAGTGCCTCCCACATCACATGTGTAACTGGAGACTGTGTGTGCTCAGAGAGTGGGATCCCATCCTCAGAATCAGATGCTTTGTTGGGAATGGTTTTTGTTCTGGGACAGCCTGTGGCTGGATAAATTTACTCTGCAATCACTTTCTGCTGTATGAATGGCCCTACTGATAAAGCTTTTGTGTTTATGTGCTTGCTAACTTCAAAGAACTATTGCCTATATTAATTCAGATCAGATTTCAGGAGCTGCATTAAAATCCAGGAAGAGCCAGATGGCTGGCTGTTTGAAGAAAAACTTTCATGTTTAGCTTTTAAAAATGGAAAAAACCAACAACCCCAACACCTTAAAAACATCAACTTACAGCAATTTTAGACTGACATTTTTAACCAGTGCTTTCTTTTCGCTTTCTGCTCCCTTCTTAACTAAATGTCAATTCATACTCCTGAAACTTGTCTCAGCCTCAAATTAAAATCCTTGAAGCATTCTGTTTCTTATTTCCTATATATCATATTTCCTTAACATCGTCCTTGGATGGTACTATTTGTGGTTCAGTGAGGACAGAGCTATCCTCTAAATGCTGGCAGAAGCCTCCCCCAGCAAATCTTGTCTGGCAGTTTTACTTAGTAAGCTAAATCACACAGGCTGGTACATTGCTGCTGTGCGTGTAGGTCCCACGAGCAGGACTGACAGCCCCACCAGCTCTATCACCAGCACCCAGAGACTCCCTCCCATCTCTCTCCTGACTTTCATCCCTTCCCTGCCACCCCTCAAGCCTTCAGAAGCTCATGTTTAAGAGCAGGTGGGAAGGCATACTGCACTTAGATTTTCACTTGCAGAAAACGCTTATCAGGGTACCTGTTAATTTGAGAACCTGATAAAATATGCTTAGGTGGTAAAGAAATCTGGAACAGGCAGCAGTGGAGTGAGGAACTGAAAGGAAAGATATTAGTCACTTGACTGCTGCTTGGATGAGACAATGATGTTGTGGTAATGAGTGTCAGGAATGTACATTTTATGGAAATGGCAGTGCTTGGTATTTGGGCTTCAGTGGAAATGTAAAAATAGAATGGAATCATAATAGGATCCTGCAGAAACTTTGAAAGATTACAATAGAAATGACATATACCTACAGTAGGTTTTTTCATTTAAAATAATTTTATAGATAGCTATAGCTAGATTACAGAAAAAAACCCCTCACTTTGACTCTATATCTTGTTAAAAAAATCTTCTGGGTATTTCCAGAGGATCAAGAAAGCAAAGGGTGAGGATGGTAAAAAGATGATCCTGCGGTGATTCTTGTCTAGATGTGAGATTTTTGGTATTTTTACTGCTGTCTAGCTACAGCGGTGAATAGTTCCCAATAAGTAATTGAGGAGATTCTGTTCTTTTCTGTTCATGGAATTAACCAAAGAAGATGCTGATTTCCTTCATCACCCCCAAAACTCATTTTGAGATCTTTTTATAATTTCCTATACACATAAGATACACACTGTGCTAGAAAAATAAGGCCATTCTTCATAAGATTGTTGTAATAATAAAGTTCAGCAATGACTGTGAGATACAGAGATATGACAGAGGGCCAGAAATGTACTTTGCTGCTGTGAAATACACCTCATCTCATGTAAATTGCCAGTTTCTTTCAATAGTTGGGATTGCTATGTCTTTTCCCTGGAGAAACTTTAGTGAAGCTACTTTATCTTTTGATGTACTTAGATCTGAGTGTATCTCCAGCTGGAAAAAAACAAAAACCCAAACAAACATTCCAAAGGAATGTGTTCAGACTTGTGCATATAAAAATCAAAATCATATGCAAAGCTTTGGATAAATCATATTGGTTTTGCAATATGGTGTAATTTTGTTCACAGTTGCACTTCAAAAGGCTGTAATGGGGAAATCCTAACTCCGCTGCTGCTGAAGTTTCTAATAAATCAGTCTTGAACATATCCTGCAGTGCTTAGTTACAAAAAATGGACTTTGTGCTGCTTGGCCACTCTGTTGATATTTGTATTGCCGTGACATTGCGGACTCAGCAACATGCAGCGGGCGCTGACCACAAGTGCTGAACTACTGTAATGGCCTTGCTCAACAAACACACTCGCTATTTTTGACTCAAAGGCACTTTACCAGCCAGTCTGTACACTCTTTGGTTGACATTCCCAGAAGTTATCATGTATTTGGAGGGTTGCTTAATGTATAGCTAGTAGGTATTTTTGAACAGAACTGAGCATTTTGTAACACTTCTGTTGACTTTTTTAACCCGTAAGTGAATCATGGAAAATAACATCTGCTCCTTGCTGTGGGGTTAGAAATGTGATCTTTTTTTGGATGTTTATGTGGGGCACTGTGATAGGAATCTCTTTAAGCTGTACCGAGTCAAAACAGAGCTTGGCCCATGGCACATAGTCCTGTGATTTACAGGCTGAAACACGTTTTCATTCCAGCCTCTCTAGTAACTCAGGCTTTCAGCTGGAGGTACAATCTCTGTATCTCTGAAGTTGGGAGAACATACTAATCAGAGTACTTTTCCCCTAGGTGATGTCTCCTTGGGAAAGAAGTAAAATAGGAGCAGGGAGGGACTGTAGTGGTATTGTAGATAATTAGGTGCCCACATTTATCTCGTTCCTCCTCAGCAGCATAGCTGGGATAAGAAAATAAGATGGAAATACTTGAGGTGTTTTCCCACAAAAAGGAAATTTAATAAACCAAAGGCAAAGGTCACAAATGGAAGCAAAGGAAAAGATTTATTCTCTACTTCCCATTTTTTGGGAAGAAGGACTTCAGTACACATAGTAATAATGAATGCCCTCCCCCTCTCCTCCTGCCTTTCCCTTAGCTTTTATTGCTGAGCAGCTGCCATATGGAATATTCCTTCCCTCAGCCTGGGTCACCTGTCCTGGCTGTGTTTACTCCTGAAATTTTGACCCTGGCCTACTGGTGAGAGAGGAATGTTGGAGGGACAGCCTTGGTGCTGTGCCACTGAGTTATCAACCCATTTGTAGCACTGACACACAGCACAGCACTCTGAGGGCTGCTGTGGGGAAAGTTAAATCCATCCCAGCCAGTTCAATATGCTACAGCTCAAGCATTCTTATCAGAGTACCCTGCCTGCTGCTTTATCAGAGCTCTTCTCTTGGTATCTATGATCTTGCTGTTGCCTGAAAACAGCCCATAAATACTTCTTTTCAAAGTGTACCTTAGCCTTCCTGTGGTACATTTTAGGAGCGTAAGTATGTATAAGCTAAACATGCTGAGTGCCAAAAATCAGTCAGCTCAGATATAGAATAGGCCAATGTGAGAGCAGATAATTTTTTATTGTGAGAAGGAGGTGTTTGCAACTCTTCTCACCTCTCAGATAATAGTTCTGCAATGATTTTGTGCCTACTTTTGAAAATAATTGCTTACCTTTAGAACAATGACTTTGTCTGGAAAAGCTCAACCTCATGTGCAGTGTTTTGTTATAGATACAAGCACCTGAAAATGAGAGATTGTAAAAGAAAGCAGGTTTGCAGCCTCACAGTGTTTGTTTTTTTTCTACTCAAGCTATGATTATCATGATATCCACCTGGTGTGGAAACATACAGTGCCATGTTCACAGCTGAGCTTAAACTAGGACAGGTTATACCCTTTCTGTCTGCCTAAACACTACAAACTGAGCTGTAGAACCACAGGCTCTTGGCTGGTGAGCAGACAGATGATGACTGAAGCAAGTCATCAGTTGAAGGCCCAACATTCCCAATTCACAGGATTTCTCCATGTTCTCACATGTTTATCAGCCTACAGCTGAACATTTTCACCATGAGGCAGGGAAGGAAGGTGGAAGGTCAGCTGAAGGCAGTGCCATCAGAACCAGTGATTTCTCTTTGGAGAGGGCAATTCTAGCTGGGGGATTTGCCTAGTTTCTGGTCTTTGTACATGCTAAATATTGTAAATGCAAGAGAGAGGAGGAAGCAGTCTGGACAGTATCTGTGGGCTGCTGGGCAGTATTTTTACTCAGAAGATGACTTGTAGAAGTTTCTGCATGCCTGTTGAGCATCAGGGGGATTTGAGGTATCAAAAAGAGTTAAATCTCAGTTCCAGCTGTATTTCTTAAGTTTCGTAATTAATCAGAATCTATCAAAATTAAAAGAACATGAAACTGCAACAGAGACGTACGATGCAAGCAAACAAGAAACAAAGAACAGTCATGCTTATTGCAAGGTGAGAACCATGTTTCTTTAATGACTTTTCACTGAAAATCTGCAGACTTATGAGTGATTCCGCAAACTGTGAACATTGCCCAAGTGGAATGCTTGGATGTTACAAGAAAACATAAGTTGAGCCACAGAGAGCCTGCCTCCCATCATTAAATAACACAGCTGGCTTATGTTCACACTAATACTTTCCTGGGGAATTTTCTCTCTGCATCTCTTGAAGCCCTCACCATCCTGTGTTGATCTTTTCCATTTTGTGCTTGGTCTGTGTTTTCAGTGGAACTGGACTTAATGTGCCTGCTCTGTTTTGGTTACGCTTAGAGGTGGGCACAACCAGTTTTGGATTCACCACATTTTAAATGAAACATTTTTCTGTCCTCTGTGAAAACCCCAGCCCCCTCTGACCATGGAAAATATTTTAACTTTTTTTTTTTTCTGTGTGTATGTGAGTTTCCACCCACTGCTCTACTTCCTGCTTTCAACCAAAGCATCGAGGGGAAGACAGCAAAAGAAGGCAAATGCAAAGCAGTAATTTTATAACAGGGGCCCACAGGCATGAAAAGCAGAACCTTCACTGGCTTACATCTTATGCCCTTGACACTGAAATGTTGAATGTTGCTTTCTTATTTCAAAGGCTGGATTTCTTTATTTTTCTTCTTTTTCCGCAGTAAAAAAAAAACCACTTCATCTGGACTCTGTGGTGAAAAGCCAAAACTGTAGTCACTATACTAAACTTTGCACAACTCTGTGGATCATGGCAGCAACCATCATCACAATTAAGTTCAATTAAAGAAACAGTATTCTAATCAGATAAATTACTTGTATTGTAATAGGGTAAAACTGGGAACAAAGCCCTTGCAAACAGTGCTGCAAGCCTTCATCAACAAGTCAAGGTAATGAGCAATTTTGTCTACAAGAACGCTATGCCATGACTCTTGACATCTTCTCATACACCAATATGTAAATGTTCATCAGGAACTAATGAAGTCCAAGAACAATCCAATGGTGTCCAGGAAAATTACACCTAACTCCTAATTGAACTCAGTGAGAGAGCTAAGGGTTTTTTTTAGCATAAAGCCCTGGATTTTAGCAAATGTTCCTTGTTAATTTTTAGGAAACATAACCAGTCATACTTTTTCTAAAGATCTACCCATCATCAAAGCAAAAACCCACAAAATTCCTATCTGCTGTCAAGTAGTCTGCAGGTTGCACAGTATTTGCTTTTTCATTTATTTTCAGTATCTGACAAAGCAAGTAGTGGAAGTATTTATTACAAATATAGTAGAGTGCATCTTTGTCTTTACTGTAACATCAGGAGATATTATTTTTAGATCTGTTCCTGGGATTTCTACCCAGCACTTGATCTGCATCTTTACTCTCTTTCCCTACAAATTACACATCTGTGCTGAATACTCATAGTTCATCCAATAGAACAAAGAGATGAGAACTAAGTCAGTTTTTGGTGATGCTGAAAACATCTCTTTTGCAGTGCTTTCCAATACCTCCGTCCAAGGTTTTTCAGCAGCTGTGCAGTATGTTTCAATAGTTCCTTCTGAAGGACAGGTGTACTCCTCTTGGCATGTGCTGAATATAGAAATGGTAAGGATGGTTTTCTGGTGGAAGGCCCTCGCCTGTCTGAGAATAGCTCATGTTTGTGGACAACATATAATTTAGTGTGTGAAGTCTAAAATTAGATGCTGGTCTTCCACACAAAAGCCGTATCTTTCACTTGCTTTACAAACTACTTACTATGGCTTTGCTGCTCCGTATATGTATAGAAAAAGAAGTCACTACCTTTAGGTATTGTATTGATAAGTTGTGTAGATAAACATTCCCACTAACTTGAATAGGATCTTATCTTTAAAAGAAAGACAGTTGCCAGATCAATCATAAATAAATCCTGTGGTTATCCTGGAAAATAGATGCTTCCACTGTTTTCTCAGAAAACCCCAGACTGATGAAACTACCTTCCTGCTGGCTTAAAAGGAACTTTTAAAAATATATTTTATACTTATGTGAATTGAGCCTTTGTATGGGAGTTCTTTCTAGGATATAGAGCTCCCGGCTTTCAGCAGGCATAGAGAATTTTATTTGAGATTTCTTCTAATTTACTTTCACTACTTTTTCATCGTAACTGAGTTAGACCAAATGCATTTGAAAAAACAAGTCAAAGTAAGGATAAATAGGTCATATAATCCCTTGTCTGCAGTTTCAGTCATACTGATTTGTGTTATCGATAAATTTGATATACATTAAAAAAAATCAAAACAAAAGCGTCTGCTCTCTGTCTTCTGAGTTTAGTTCAAAATTGTTTTCCACTTGATACAGACAGGAACTGGAGCAGAGGTCTTTCATTTGCTGAGTGCCCCAGGCACTGTTAAATGTAATCCTTCTCTTACTTTTAGGATGAGTAAACATTTAACACATCCCTACAAAGAGCAGTGATCATGGGAGGAAGGAAGAAGAACAGCACATGTGATAGCTTGATTCTTAGGGCTGTATTCCAGTAGTAAAAAATATAGGTTCACATCCTCTGTAACAGAGGAGAGAATGTAATATAAGTGTTTTGCCTGTGTGTCAGGAAATGTTCTACTCCTCAGCTATGTAACTCTGCCTCACACTTATATCTAATCCAAAATCCTGGGATACATTGCTTCCAGCTTCATACCTTACACTAAAATTTGTTTTCTCTCTCTAGATGATATTTTAATAGTCTGTGTTTTCTCAGGTGAGTTGTTGACAATGAAAGAGTTTGATTGCTGTGTCTCTTCCTTGCCAGTTTTAAAAAATGGGATTCAACTCAGAATCAAAAATTTGCTGTCTAGGTGAAAAGGTCTGCATGCATAGTAGGTGTATAGGCTTCCTCTACAGTCAATAGAATTTGCCTTAATGTAGCTAGAAAAGTCTAGAAAGTGATTGTTCACAGTCTGATATAGATATAAGGCTCATTTGGGATGCCCGACCATAGTTTTGGAGTTTTTGGAAATGTAGCAGGGAAACCCACACAGCCTTCAGCTGCAGGCCTAGAAAGTTATGGCCTCACACAACAGAACAGAGCCCCCCTTGGTTGTGTCCTGAGTAGCTCTTTAGCTTTAGTCGTTCTACTGCCTGCAAACTTGATCCAGTTGCCTGCACACACAAGCATCTAAAACATTGCAGGTGCCCTGGGATAACCCCATGTGGCTTCAGACAGAGGTGCATCTCCTGCAGAATCTGTGCCACATCTGCACATCTGCCATACATCATGTGGATGCCTTGGATGGCATGCCTAGGACATGCGTGAGCCATGGAAATGAGCACCTGCCTTGACTATTATGATTCTCCTAGAGGAGCAGCAGATGCCAGCAGACTTAAAGACTGGAGTCTAAATGCCAGACTGTGCTTTTGGAGCCCATCTCATTATATTTGAAGTAACTCATTTCAGTGGATACCAGACTCATTAGTTTATCACAGTTATCCACTGCCTTGTGTCATTGATATCCGGACTAAGTGGAGTTTAAGACTGAATATGGCTGAAACTGTAAATACTGCCTGTGCACAAGAGAATGACAGGGATTTGAGTGCAGACGCCTTTACGTATGACTGGGCTGCTTTCTTCGTTTCTCATGTTCCTTCCCCTTTGCTGCAGAAGGACTTTGCTGAACTTGCAGTTTTTATTTTTTGCTGGACAAATCAGCCTAATTCTTTGCGTCATAAACAAGAGGTTTGGCATCCTTGAACCCAACTAAATGCCGAAGACAGTGTATCTACTCTCCTTAGAAAAAACTTAGGTACAGTACCTTGGATTTAGTTTATTCTACTTAAACTTTTAAAATTTCTTTGTATGGCATTTCTCAGCAGTATTTGAAAACAGAATTGTATATGTATTTCTGCACCAAAAGTTTAAAGAACAAGACAGAGAATGTCTTAAATCTTCTTTTAAATATAAGATTGTGTTTTAAAGCACAGATTTCTGAGTTACAGTAACCTTTACAAGGAAATACTACTTGACTGTCTTATTTGTCCACTAGATTCTACTGACTTTTATATATATGTACTTATGGTTTAAAGGTAAATCTGGATTCCCTGATCCAAATTTTCTCTGCCATGTCCTTTTCATCATGTTTCTTCTCCATACTGAGAATGAATTTACATTTTAAAAACATTGTTCTGGCCAATGAAACTGCTTTCATATATACGTGTTTTAGGAGTACAATACAGTATCTTCTATTGTCAAACAAGATAGTTCCAAAGTAATTATAATATGCTAATATGGACACGATGAAGAAAGATTTTAAATATGGTTGTTAGGTAGAACTGCTTGTTAGGAAGAACACAGAACTGCTTGTATGTATGCATTGCTTTAGAAAAAGACAGAATTAAAAGAGGAAGTGAAGAGTTAATGACTTTAGGTTGTGTTCTAAAGTCAAATGTTACATTAGTGGGACAATTTTACATGAGTTTGTGAACTAAACTCCTTTAAAATGGTGAGATAGATTGTTAAAACGGCTCAGCAACTTATATTAAAAGAAGCAATAAAAGCAAAGCTTCTGATAATAAACTGCTGGAAAGTTTTCTATTTTGCACTGTAAGAAATTTAATGAATTAGATTTTCTCTGTTAAAAGCCATCATTTTGGCATATATTTAGTAGTCTATGTTAGAGCGCTCTAAGATAAATTTTAAAAAATCACCTATAAAATAGGCAGAAATATTTGGTTTGTCCTACTTGTTTTTAATTTCTAAAAATGGTGCAGCTCTTCTTGGAAGTAGCATTTAATTACTGAGAGTGTTTTGTGGTTGTGTTTTTTTTTCCCATTTTTCTCACCTATTGAGTAATGAACTCTTGTGCAGAGGTCAGAAAGTTATCCTCCTGGAGCTGGAGCTATTTGCCTTAGCATAAGTTTCTAGAATTGATTTGTGAGAGAGCAGATCAAGAAAACAGGGAAATTAACTATGTTCCATGCTACACCTTGTGTCAAACTCTCCTTTGACACTCAATCTTCCTCATAGCTGCTGCTTCTTAACAACCCACCACCTTTTCAGATCACAGTCACAGAATCAGAGAATGACAGAGTATTTTGGGTTGGAAGTGCCCTTACAGATTATCTCATTCCAACTCCCCTGCCACGGACAGGGACACCTTCCACTAGACCTGGCTGTTCAAAGCCCCATCCAGCCTGGACCTGAACACTTACACAGACACACAACTTCCCTGGGAAACCTGTTACAGTGTCTCACCACCCTCACAGTAAAGAATTTCTTCCTTATATCTAATCTAAACCTCCCCTCTTTCAGTTAGAAGCCATTTCCCCTTGTTCTATCCCTATATGCCCTTGTGAAAAGTCCCTTTCCCTACATTCGTAGGCCCCTTTTAGGTACTGAAAGGTGGCTATAAAGTCTCCATGGTGCCTTCTCTTCTACAGGTTGAACAATCCCAATTCTCTCAGCGTGTTTTCACAGGAGAGCTGCTCCACCCCCCAACCATCTTCATGGTCCTCCTTGGTTTATAATGGGCTAATAATTAAAGGTTGGCAAGCTGATTCTAGGTCAATAGTAAAAGACTGCAATGAACATTCTTCGCTTCTTATTCTCACACCCCATGGCAGAGATCAACACTGGCTTCCTTGAGGTCTCAACAGAGCTGGGGAGTATTGCCAGTACTGAGGAGGAGCAGAGCACCACGGTTGGTTGTCTAGCTGGTGTCATATTCATCACTGATACCTCAGCATAGGAACACCATAAGCTTTGTCATTGTATATACAATGCCCAGAGCAAATAAACCAGTTGTAAGACTTTTGCTGGCCTCACTCTGTGAGCTGCCCTCCTTTTGAATGATCTCTTCATCATTTGCGAAGTGCAAGCACTCTGTCCTTGATGTTGTAAGTGGGTGAGATACAGGAACTGAGGCAGCAGTTCTACCAGGAAGTCCCAGAGTTTGCTCTTTCATTTAATCTATGACTCAGAACACCAGACATTAAGGTTGAGCAAGGCAGAAGGGAGACTTTTCAGACATGTTTCCCTTTCAAGGCCACTGTCATGCTGAATGTCATTCCTTTCTTGTTGATGGGGACAGAATTTTTTGAAGGGCATGTAGCGATAAGACAATGGAGTAATGGTTTTAAAATAAAAGCAGGTATAAGAGTAGACATAAGAAAGAATTTCTTATGCAGGCAAAACACTGGAATAGGTTGCTCAGAGAAGTTGTGGCCGCCTCATCCCTGGAAGTGTTCAAGGCCAAGTTGGATGGGGCTTTGAGCAATCTGGTTTAGTCAAAGATATCCTTGCTCGTTAGGGGGGCAGTTGGATTAGATGACTTTAGAGGTCCCTTCCAGCCCAAACTATTCTATGGCTCTATGATTCTTGTGGCTGAGCCAGGCTATGAGGAGGCCATGCCCAGTCATGGAGGGGCAGAACAGCTCAGGCTGGGAGGAAAGACCTGGAATTGGATCCGACTGGGAAGGCTTTTTTTTTTCTCTCCTGAGACAGACATTGGCTTCTGGTCTTTCTAGCTCTGTCCCCACCATCTTCCCAGGTGCTCTAGAGTAAGAGCTCATTCACAGGCAATGACACACTCATATGCAGGAATGTGTTACTACACAAGCTGTGTCTGCCCTGCTGGGTATCGCAAAGCTCTGAGCAGTGACCGAACTGTGCCAGAGAAAATGCTGGTGAGAAAACAAGATGAACAGCTTTAGGAGGCTGACAGCAAGGAGTAGAAAGCATATGGTAGGGAGTGGGAGAGACATCAGTTGCACTGACATATGTACGGAGCTGTTGGGGGAAATAGACCTAGAATCATAATTTGGGTATCTGGAAATAGGAAGTCAAGAATGATGGTGGAGAATTGAGGAAGTGTAAGACAAAAAGTTATACGGCTATGAATCAGGGAGTATAAAAGGTATTTGCTGGAAAAAAATGGCTCATTTTTTCAAGTCTTCTTGCTGCCCACATCATCTGTGCTCTTATGAAGAGAAAGACAACACTTCTTACACAGCACTGATGAAAGAGGTCAATGGCTGACGCATGGAACTTGTAATGCATTCTATTTCTGACAGATTTCACACCTTCACCATCACTGAAAAGATGTGAGTCATGATGACCCTTCATTTCAGACAAAGAAAAGCAGGTTGCTGTTGCAGAAAACTGCCTTTTAATGTGTACTAAAGAATATGTATTCAGAAGAAGTTTGAGAAGGTCATTATTTTTAATGATTTTTCCCATTTCAGAAATTATCTAGGAGAAAAGAGAGTAGAGTGAGTTGCTGTGGAAAGGAAAAAGCCACCCAAATCCCAAACCCTAAATTGTCCTCTCTCTATTCTTTCAGAAAACACTATGTTTAGGGTAGTGAGGATGGGAATGCAGACATCTTACAGAAATTACTAAGACTGGAAAAGCACAGAGCAAGAAAATCATTGCCAGTTAATGCAACTGAAGAAGGTCTCTTCCCTGGGGTACTGCTGGGTATCCATTAAACACCTATAGTGCTGGAGCATTAATGTGAAGTGCTTTCACATGCCTCTTGGACCCTCAAATCCATAATCCTTAGCAGTTATTTCATTGTCTCCTGTTTTTATTTGGTTTATCCATAAGGATTTGCAGCCAGATGGAAGAAGGGGGCTGAAAGGAATGGGGAGATCAAATTTCTAACTTTGACAGATATTCCATTAAAAACAGACAGCTAACAAACTGTCATCTTCTGCTATTTAATTAATAATGCATCTAATTATTCTCTTGACAGACTGATATTTTAATTATTTTAGTTTAAATAAAGTAGGTACATTGTGTTTTCATTTTTCTAGCCTGATTAGCAAAATAACAAGAGATCAAACCATCTTTGTTTGCCTTTTCCCAGTTTGAAATTCAGGCTGTCTGAATTGCTGTTGAATGCACAACAGTGGGCCTGGGTATTAAGTGAGAAGATGCAAGTTTTGTTTCTTCTGTTGGCCTGGATGTATATCTAGAAGGAATCGCCACTGGTTTTACAGGCAAATTTCTCAATAAATCAACTCTACAGTATAAATGGAGATGGAGAAATAGAAACCCCAGACTTTGCATTTCTTTAGGTTCTTGGTAACTGCTGAGTCTCCATACTTATGCTTGGAGTTTCTTAAGGCACTCAAAGAATTACTGTATGTAAAATGTGTGTTTGTGTGGCATGTATAGCAACATTCACTAAACTTGGTATTCAGATAATGTGAGGCACTGTGGTTGGTTTTTTTTTTCAGAAACAGGAAGTCAAGCTCAAGTGAGACTGATTCCAAACACTGACTGATTTTTTCCTGACTCCAATTTTGCCTTGACCTTTCCTGACTAATGCAAAATGAGGCTAGCTATGTGGAGTGGGTTTTTTTTCAGTGTTTATACTGTAAGAGTCATGCTGGCTGAAACAGAACCGTGCTTGTTCTCTTCCAGTGAGCCACATAATAGATCCTTTGAGAGAAGCCGTGGAGGTGGTGTGGAAGGTCATTGACTCAGTTTCTGTACATGCCAAGAGGATGCAGGCAAATGGTGGTGTGAATTCATGCAAGTCAAAAACACCTGATAACAAGACACAACAGGGCAGCTTAAAAACAGGAGGAAGCAGCAAGATTGTGACACTTCCTAAAGAAAGCCATAGGTATACAGACAAACAAACACACACTCTACCTACAACAGTTTTCTTTTCTTTTTTTTCCTCTTTCTCTGGCTCTTTTTTTTTTTTTTTTTTAAGGAAGGATTTATTTATGGCATTTTGAAATCAAATTTGATCAATTTGAGCTAAAATAAATTTAGGAACTATGTTTTGCAGGCTCTGTGGCTGGCCTTCTCTCCGAATTTGAATCCCTTCTCCAAAATGCATAAGGCCACCTTAGTCTATTGTTGTTGGAGATTCTGGGTCATCTCATCTGGGTGAATGGTTATGTTGTCACCTCTGATAGTGTCTAAGATCATGAGATCAATCTCTGATAGTGTCTAAGATCATGAGATCAATCAGTGCTTTTAGCCCTGTGTAGCTGAAGTTGCCAGTGTCTGTCTGTTTTGTCAGTGGAGGGAAGAGACAGGCCACCAAAAGTAGAAGCCTACTGTAGTGATCTGCTGACCTACAGGTCACAACTACCTTTTCCACTGTGACTGAGCTCTGGCTGCCCTAGAGAGCAGGTGGATGTATTCATCTCTACCTTCACTTTTGACACTGCTGTGGTGGTATAACTCAGCCACTAAAGTGAGGTTTATTTTACCCATCTGCAGTCATCTAAAAATTTGTAGATCAGCATAAGCAGGTCATCCAGGCTCCAACTCTGCTCCAGCCACCCTTGATTTATAGCAGGTCCCTTAGGTGTTGGGATGAATGAATCATCCTATCCTCTCAATCTCTCCATAGGAGGCAGAGGGAGCTGAGATAACAACTTTTCACAAGATGCCTCTCGAATCCTGAGAGCTTGTTAGATAAAGTGAATGTGGGTCTACTCCACTTTGCCTTTCTCTGGTGTCCCCCAGTTTCTGCGGGGGGACTGTTCCCTTTGCCACCAAACTCCTTGCTTTTGGGGAGAGTTGGTGCTGTGAGAGAGATTCAACATGCCTTCAACAAGGCTGTGAGTCTGTAACAGATGTAAACCCAGTAGGACTATTCACATGCATTAGGTTACATGTATAGTGCAATGGATATGTGATTTGTTAGTGTTAATCTGCATCTGTTTCTTTTTATTGCTGCCTGGGGGCATATTTGTACAAAGAATGGCCATTTCAGCAAAGCCTATGCACTCCCTAAATACAAATCTGAAGTCCTGCCAAGCATCTGTGGATGGGAAGTCGCTCTTGTGAATAGCATGTCCCTTCCTCTCACTGTCACTTGTATCAAATTAGTGATATTACTGTAGTGCCTAGAGGCTGCAAATTAGATTTAGGGCCTCATTCTGCTGGGTCCTGTACAGGCAAATCAGATCACACTGGCTCTGCCTTGGGAGCCTACAATTTTGCAAACCTGCCACCCAAATGTAGTTACAAGACCTGTTTGATTTGAAGGGAAGGGATGAGATGAACGAATGCCAGGGCAGATTTTGTTTGCTCTTTGTACCATGCCATGGAGCAAGCAACCATGTTGCACTGGTTAGAGGCAAAGAGAATGAGCAAAAGTACAGCGGGCTGATCTCCTGTAGTCCTGTCTGTGCCCAGCAAAGGCCAAGCCTTCCAACTGTCAGGCTGGGAGCACCTGCAAGTCCAGACACAAGGGCTGTACCATCCGTGGGGTGAAAGTCACTCCAGCGCTCTCATGAACAGCCCTCACTTCTGCCATGGTCTGCATGCCCATGCTGGAACCTGCTCCCTGAGCAAACAGAAGGGGACATGGTCCTACTTACACTGGTGTGATAAAAAATCATCATCGAATCTGCTAAAGCCAAAGGCATAACTTTCAATCATAGAACATATTCTAAATCCTCACATTAAATATCGTGTTAATTCAGCAGCCGTACTTTGTTATTGTTGCTACTGCCAGTTTCTTTTTGAAGCAAATGTCTCAGCAGGACTTGAAGACAGAAAAAAAAATGTTGCACTCTCTTAATATTGGGAACACACTGTTCAGTGAAAATTCTCTCATCTTCCAATTATTGCAAATATTTCCATCTGAAGAAACACAGAATTTTCCTTTTTATTACCCCCCAGTATACTCCATAGTGTAATGGATGATGGCTTTTATATGATGCTTTGTTTATCACAGACCACAAGTTATCACAGACCACCAAGCCAATAAAGTAAATCAATATATTATGCCTTTTTAAAAATGTGAGATCTGAAGCCTAGACTTGAGAATGTACATGGTATATAATTTCCCTAACTTTCAAAAATCTCTCTTTTCTCATAGTAATTTCTGATAATGTTCTGCAAGTCCAAACAGAATTATTCCTTCCCTAAGATGTCTTCACCCTTTCCCCCCTTTTTGTTGGCATTTTGTTTTGTTTTCTTCCTTGCATACTCACTGGACTAAGACTGTTAACGATTTGACATTGATACTGACCTAGTAAAGTATTCATTCCAACCTGTGCATGGAAAGAAAACACCTCTATATTGAAAAGATAATGTGGATTTTGCAAATAAATGTAGACAAGAGAGGACAGATAACATTCTAGGCGTACCAGCTTGGCAGCATAGCTTTGATGTGGCAAACATTTCTAGCTACAAATGATTTTCATCCCAGGAAGGAGTGCAGCAAGGAGGCTGAACAGCATGGATTGAGTGCCAGGCTGACACAAACATTAGTTGCCTTTTACCCACTCTGTGAACCTGCAATGATCCCTGTGAAATGGAAACCAAAGATTTCATCCCTCCTGGTGTAAGTAGTGAGCTTGAACTTTCTCTGAACTCAGCTTGTTGAAGTCTGGAATAGTTCAAGATGAAAGAATGAAGGACTTGATAAAGACTAAAACTGTATAGCTTCATGTTCTGGGTAATGCACACAGCCAGATCTGAATGCTATTGCAGCATGAATGGGAAAATTTACATACCTGATTTGGTTTTTTCCTGAGGTTCCTCTGGTTAAAGCTGTTGCTACCTTGCTAGTGCTACAGGCCAGATAGCAGGACATACTGAGGAATCAAACATAACACTGTCAATAAATAAGGGCAGCAAGAGCCCTGATTTCTAAAGTTTTGGTATTTTTATTTCCTATCAGGTTCTGGCAAAAGCTGTGGAAAGAAGGAGTTGATACATGCCCGTGTTTGCTCCCATTGGTGACAAATGGCTACTGTGATAATGTTATCTCTGGAGGCTGACCTTAACCTGCCAAGTTCACTCCATTTAACATACCTGCTGTGTTAAACATGTGGTTTGAGCATTACCCCAGCACATGCCAGTTGCCTGGGACAGTCTCTTGATGTCAGTGGCAGGGGGGCACTGTGTCCTAAATGTGTGTGGGAAGAACAACTGTAATGTTTATCCAGAACACACCCATTGGCAGCACCACTCAGAAAATGCTACCGAGGCTCTCTGAGGCAGAGAAAAACCTGGGTACTTTGAACCCATAAGGGAATTAAGCATTCAAAGATCCCTTTCTCAAATTAAACTTTACCTTTTCTCTCTCATTGTCTTAGACTTATTAGAATACATTCTTTGCTGACAAATAGGGATGCAGAGCTGGACCCTGACAGTGACTCCCATGCCCTTTCTGCTACTTAAGCAGAAGCTTTTAAATATATTACCATAATGTTTCTTATGAAAAAGACAAAAAAAATGAAAGCATATGTTTCCACAAGGCAAATCAAGGAAGGATAAAAAGTTTCTAAATGCGCTTTTTTTTTGCCACGTGCATAAATATTTATAATTGAAACCTGCATCTACGAGTTGTTTGCATGGCCAAATAATTAGCTATAAATGCAGTATAGCAAAACTATTTCTGTGAGGGATTGTGTGTCTTCCATTCTCATTTTGACTTAACTTGTGCTGGATGCTCCTCACTCCTGAGAAGGAAATTGACTGTCTCTCTAAATTAGGAGTGTTCTGTTCATTTTAGGGGGCATATAGGTTCTGCTTGTCCAACCACTACCTCAAAATTCATAGACAATAGCCAGTCAGAAAGAAGTATTTATTATGATGTAAATTATAATACTGTGGCACAAATTCTGATGTTTAAAATTAATCATATAACTTTATTTCATTAAATGTAAGACTTGGCAGAGCAATCCTCTTTACATCAGAACTCATGTTTGCCACTGCTTTTTTTCCCCCCTGCTCTTCTGTGAAAGTTTCATTCAGAAATACAACTTTTTGATAGAGACATTTGCAACTGTGGCTATACAGTTGAACACATTGGCTAATGTTCTGGATGCTAGCAGAATTAAAGACACTAAAGGAAACCAATTCTCCTTTTTTTTCAGTTCTGTGGCAGATTGAAATCATGGCATGAGCTCTGGAGGTTTATGACCCCTCTGAGCTGTAGTGGCTTTATTTACTCCTAGCCATGTAAAAGCCAGCTGGGCTCAGCTAGCAGTCTGTACATGGGGCAATGCAGCGAGCAGTTCATCCAAGCTCTCTGAGAAGACTAGGCTGGGAGGTTAGGCTGGGTTAGGCACCTTCCTTTATGATAGCAAAGTGTTACATGAATCAAACCTCATCCTGGTTCAGGAGGAGTGGGGATACGAGGGCCATGGCAAAGGCCTGCACTACCCTGGAAGGTGCAAGGACGAAAGGGTCTGAGTTTGATCTGACTGCAACAGGACAGCAAGGGGATCTCCAGTTTTCCTGTTGATGCCATTTCATGGCATCTCTGTGTTGCCAAACAAAAAAAAAGTAAAGGCCAGGATCTGCACATGAAAAATGTAACTGTACAAATGCAACAAAGGTAAGAAATAAGCTCTGATCAGAACTAAAGAGAAGGTTAAAAGATTGTGGTCATAGTGCAATAGGCGTGTTTGGTGTATGCTTTTGTTATGCTTCTTGGAGGCTTTATCAAATGCTGATCCATCATATTGCTAGAGCTGATCTCAGATGCAATGTAGGTCAAATGAACACTGCACATTCAGCAAAACTTTATAGGGCTGATCCACCTCCCAGTAATAAAACATTCTTTATTGACTTCAGTAGAAGCCCAGTATTTGTAAGAAAGAGGTGTAAACAGAGAGGCTTCTCCAATTACTCCTGCATGGGCAGGAGTATTGTGTGGGCATTCAGAACTCAATGAACACAGGGAAGTTAACAGGCCTTTCACAATTCACTGTGATTTTGAGTGGCTGGGATTCTTGCTCTAGCTTTCCCCAATGCACGGTAACCACTGCCATGGGAAACTGCTTTGCATTCCTGAATTTGAACCCCCTGGTAAACAGCAGTTTGAAACACCACCAAGAATGGTAATACTGGCAGTGGCAGAGTTTTAGTAAGCTGAAGAGGGGTGCCTCTACATTTGATTGACAGAAAACGTGATAGCATCATTCTAGTGTAATCTTCCTCCCAGAAACATGTCAAACTGAGTGGTTTTGACAAATAACTGGTTCACATGGCATCTCACCCCACCATCTTCTGCCACTTTCTGTGACAAATAACAGAACTCAGAAATGGTGGAGAGAGGAAGGGGATTGGCTGGGGTAGGGGTGGAGGGTGTGTGTGAGTGTGAGGAGAACTGTCTCTGAATCAGTCTCTGTATTTAAAGGGCATTTCTGAGAGCTTTGGGGCTGGGTATTTTTACTTCTTTGACTGATTATTTGTTTCCCTCCACTGGAACAAAAAAAAAAAAAAGAAAGAAAGAGGAAAATAAAAAGGAAAAACAAAAGAAAACAAAGGCATTGTAAGGATCTCTGGGAGGAAGGGTGAATAGAAAGACAGCTCTTACTGGACTCCACAGCATTTACTCCTGCCTCCCCCAGCTGGAGAGTCCAACAGCTGTCTTCATAACTACTGTCACTCAGGATTTGAATAGTTTTACATAATCTGAACTGGAGTGGGGAATCCAAGCTTTTTGCTGGTCAAGTGGCAGGTGGGGAATTTAAGCTTTTATAATAGGACCACAATTGCTGCTCCCACAGGGATTTTCTTCGACTGTCTATTGATTTATTATAAGCTCTAAAGTAAAGACTCAAGGATTAAAGCAGGGGTGGGAGGTGATATTTTGAAGGTCAGAGGGGTGAAGATGTAGAGGAAATCCAGATCTACCCTGCTGCTGTGTGCTGGCCCAGACACATGGCCTATATGCCCTGTTTGTGACCCCTGTGTGGAGGAGAAGCATTTAAACTGCTGGGTCACCAGCTGACATGAGGAGAGGCTGCTATTTTAATTATGTGACTTTGGTTTTAATTCTATTCTTTCTTTATTTTTTAATATAGAAACACTAGCCTAGCCTCATGTTTTCTCAGCTCTAGCCACAGTCCACGCCTTTGTCATAAGTGCGTCACCTGAGAATTGACTTTTCCAACACAGCCCAGAAACTCTCCACTGGCATGAACTTCTGGGGCTCACCTGAGATCCCACAGACCTACACTCATTTACCCCTGCTGAGGGCCTGGCACAAACCTAATGGCAAGTCTGAAACAAATCACAGTTTAGGAGATGTAGATCTAAGAGCACATCAAAGGAAATATGGAGTACACTGCTTCATAATTATATAGGGTCAGTGTAGTGCAGGTTTTTCTGAATAATACCTCAGAGGAAGATAGGAAAATTAGTCCAGCCTTAAGCAAATACAGTAAACTAAATAGAGCTGGGATTAAAGTGAAAAATACAATACAGATTCTCTTGCTTACGTTTAGCAGATTATCCCTGTTGTTTGCATTTGTTATGACATCAAACTTCAGGTGGTGGCATGTTTACACATTAAAGCTAATGAATCTTGATTGCAGCAGACCTACCCTTCAGCCTTCCTCTTCCTCGGTAGCACGCTGATTCCAGCCAGAATGTGCCTGGGCTTTGCTGCTCCACTGCTCCCCTGGACTCCAAGGCTGGGGTGATGAACTGCTTTTACACAAAGCAAACTTTCATTCACTGGGAACAGGTGCAAAGTGTCCTTTTGTGTGAACAGCTGGGAGTGCAGTAACCCATTCCTTGCCTGAACCTACTTCATTTAAGGCTCATGGTGCAGGGGAAATGGAGCTGGAAAATGCCAAGCAATATTTTCTACCTCTGCCCATTTGCTGTGGAAACACTTTGCTTTTGACTTGTACCACTAAACAACATTTTGGTCTTTTTTTGTCTTCAGTGAACACAGAGCTACTTCACAATAAAAAAGTTTTAGATCTCTTGCTACAGAAAGATTATCTTTGTCTTGCAAGGTTGCTGCAGAAACACACTGTCCTCTGCTGCCAGGATCCAGTCAATATCTCTGCATATGGGTGGTCATCATGCAGGTAATCTTGTAACTCCTTCAGCCATGCCCTCCCTTAGACTCTGGGGTTCAGCAGAGAGCATCAGCCATTATTTTCCTGTCCTAATAGTAAGACATACTAGCAACAAAATCCTCACTCTGTCAAGTGTGCAGCTATGTACTTAAGACTAAGTATAGTAGTAGTACCAGTAAATTCAAATGAAATAGTAGGAGGCAACAAAGCTCACATGCATCTCAGTAGGAAGCATAATCTAGTAATAGTACTATAGTTAAAACTCAAGGCAGACCCCAATGTTTGTTTGATAACAATTTTTTCTTATATTGGATTCTATGCAAGAGCATTTCATTATATCAGATTCTTCAAACGTAAGAAAATTGAAGACAATATATTTATATTTCCACAAATAGGAAATGAGGAAAAATAGTGCCAAAGTAATGTTAAACCAATCAAAAACAACTGCGATCTGATCTATTCTACTGGGAGAAGTCAAAGTTTTTAGTAGCAGAACAGTCATTAAATTACTGCTTTTGAAACAGCCATAGTATTTTGTGGTTAACCATCTGTAAAAATTGTGCTTGATAGTTATAAAATGCATGTGTGTGTATACAGCAGGAGTTTCATAGCATCATTAAAATCTAAAGGATTCTCTGTGTTAGTTGAAATTACTAATTGAAAGCTGACATAAGTGCCAAGTATTGGTTATTGAAAATATGACATGAATAGATTTTGATAAGCCAAAAGAATTATTGACTACTCTCACTGCTGCAGTGTCCTTTCTTCCAAGATACTCCAACTAGTACATAACAGGAAGACAGATACTTGTGTCAGCATAACATCTCATATCAAACTGGGAAATCATTAGAATCAAAAAGGTGGTTCTTACAACTTATTATATTCCCAATTGCATATTAGAATTATATGTAAGCAATGATGGCAATTTGGGAGACAACATTTGCAATATTGATCTATTTTGATGGACATCATGAGGAGCCTTGAAATTTTTACTGCATAAGGAGTGTCTCACAAGTGCCCTTTTTGTTAGGTCAGGGCTGTCTCAAGCAAAATCCTTCTGAGAAGATGGGGAATTTTGTTTTAGTTTGGATGAACTAATTACTGTGTGTTCTGTCTTGGTGATGTGTTGAGACATACTTTCCATACTTCATACTTTCTAGCATGGGTTAAATCTTGCCTGTAGGTCAGATCAGTGTTTCCTTCACCTTTTCCATGCCTTTCCCAGACAGAAGGAACCACTGCCCTTCACCTTTCCTAACAGGCTGGTAGCAGGAAGAATTTGGTGGTCTGTGCTGGGATGTCACAGGCACAGCAGGAGGCAAGTTTGCTGCAGGAGCAAGTTGTCCCTTGCTCCCTGGGAAGAAGAAGCAGGTTGGATGGGAGTGCCCTAGAGACTGCAGTCCAGGCTCTTAGCAGCAACCTGGACCATACAGTCTTTCAGACCAGCATGTAGGAAGGCAGGGTTGAAGCCTCTTGTCTGCCAGCCCAGCACCACAAAAAAGGAAGAGACCATAAGTGAGATTAAAAGACAGTAAATCAAAAGGATATGCTTTTCCCAGATATGTAAGTAAATATAGGCTGACAGTGGATGTCACAGAGCTGTTTAGCACTAACTAAGGAAAAAAAATAGCAGCAAGATTTTTCAGAATTATTACAATTATTAGACTATTATTACTATAACTATTAAAAAAAAGTGAGTAATATATCTCATACTGTAAGAGCTACTCATCCTCTGACTACTGGAAATGAGGGTGATATTTGGGACATGAACTTCTGTGTTGGCCTGGTTCTTTCCCACTCTACATGGCCTGTCTGCTCCTTGACACTACTAATGCTAACAGTGCTGTTCATACTGGAGTGTCTGGACCTTCTTATTTGTCTGCAATTATTTTTATAACATCATTTAATATGTATTACAGCCCATGGGTGGTCCTTTCCCTGATGTTATTGCTCCAGTCAAGGTCTGGGCAAAGCTGTAACTGAGTTCAGTGATGACAAGTGTCCAGTCCTGACCAGGCAAGCTGCAATTCTAGAAAGAGCTGAACTTGTGTTGGAAATAGTATTAGAGTGTACATGAGCTTTCTCTTCAATGATAACACCAAGCAAGTATAAGAAGGAAACTATCAGAAGTTAGGGAATGCTGCCTTGAAAACGTTCTTTTGTCCAAGGAAAATGTTGTGCTCATTCCAATAAATGCAGTGTGTCACGTAAGACACAGCAGGTACTCAGCTATCAAAATGACCTTGCTGTGAGTGTGCAAGCAGGCACAGCTTTCAGTGGTGTGTTTCAGCTTATCATCTGCATGCAAATACAATCAGTTTAGTATAATATGTATTTTGCATAAAGTCTTATCTCTCTTGGCAAGAAATTTTGTAACTGTTTTAAGGTAGTGTGATTTGCATGCCCAGAGTTTATACACTTCTTCCTTTCTTTGCCTTGATCTTCACTTAAGTCAAAGGGAAGACACAAAATAAAAAAATAGAAAATATTATTTTAAAGTTAATAAATAAAATAACTAGAGGAGCTGGTGCAGAACTAGCACCTGCAACCAACCTTAGCAACAATCAATTTGTCTTCTCTTAGAGTTATTTTGGATTCTGTTACTACTCTTCTGATGTCTGACCAGGCCATTTGAAGCATTGAAAGAGAATCACTCAACAAAAAAGGGGGAAATTTGGAGCTAACTGATTTGGTTTAGTGCTCTGCAATAGGGTTGTATTGGTAAGTTCTCCCAACTACCTTGCAGCAGAGCTGAGAGGCTTGTTCTAGATGAGGTTGCTGGGGATGTGCAGATTCCTGGAGTTTTCAGAGGTCTTTCTGGTTTGAGTTTCAATTGAGAAACAGCAAATTTTGTCTGATTTAATCTTAAAGGATTAATAATTCTATGTTTTTCTCTCACAGACTCCCCTGTTCCAGCAGGGATAATGGAATATACCTGTAGTATTCCATTCATAGGTGAATTTACTGAAATTAGGAAATACAACTTTGCCGTTATGGCTACCTCCTGCAGCATGTGCTCCCAGTCACATAACTGGGAAACAGCTGTTCCTTTGTTGCCCTGATCCAATCTTCATGGCAGATGCAAGTTAACTTTGGGCCAGGAAGAATGAGGTGTGGGATCATTCATGTCATATGAACTTCTTGGTGGTGAAGCCTAAAGCCGGCATTTTATTTGCTTGGTTAATCATCATGTATTGAGGTTTTCTTCCCACAAAATTGAAATAGAAGATAGGGGTAACTCAAGTCTTACGACTGTGTAGAAAGCGTGTTTCTACTGAGATTAGCTGGCATACCAAGATGAGCTGGCACAGCATCACTATGACCTAAAAGCCCTCCAACGCTAAAATATAAGTACAAAGAGAAAACCATATTGAATCGTAGAACACAAGGTTGACAGAGACATCAAGGATCAATTGGTGTAGCTTTTCTTGGCAAAAGTAGTATTTTCTGTCAGAAGCATCTTTTTCGAGCAGATCCCTTAACTCAGAAGGAGATGGTTTGATTAGGCGAGCAGAGCAGCTGATTTTGACCTTAGAAGCTTGGACCTTTACATCTGAAGGTAAAGCTAAGCTATCCTCACCCCAACAGTGCCTGCTGACCAAGAGTGATCCATGTTGAAACAAAAAATGAAGATGCCTACATGTGGAAAACTAGACTCTTAGAAAGTCCGTAGTGAAAGTGAGAGTGGAAAGCCAAGCACTATATCTCTTGGCTTGGCTATAAAAACAGAGTCAATAAGACAACCAGGAGATTAAGAGTCCTTGCATCATGTAAGAGCCAAGATCAATGAGCATGAGAGACAGACCTTTGAGCTTTGGCATTAGTCAGGGTTTTCAAGGTTGCCAGCAATCCCTGCACCAGCAGGAGAAGCAAAAGGTTCATGAGGGTTTGAGATCCAGGGGTTTGTTGCCATTGGAAAGGGTACAGAAGTCTGGAAAGCTGCACATGACAACTTCTGAAAGTCCTCAGGTCCCTGGGGCAGTTCTAACATGAAGCTCACAGATGCTTGAAGTCCTGTCTAGTGTCATCATGACACAATGCTTGCCAGGAGGCTGTGAGGGTAACAGCTTTGCACAACACCTTCTGGTTTTGGGGGATTGGCATTTTCTCATGAAATTAATTCATCATAAAATTTGCTTCCAGCTTTATGATACCCCTGATGGTATTTCACTGAATATCTGTTCTAACTCGCACAAGTAAATGTGGGTAAAAATACATCCTAACAGTGATGAGGGCAGTTCTAAGAGGAAGAACATTGCAACAGGGAATTTGTAAGAGGACACAAACTTAGCTGTGATGGAGTCTAACATATCAATGCCTTGTGGACGGGGGACTGAAGAAGTTGTAAACTCACTCTCTGCAGTCTATCCCATCCTTTCCCTAATGTATTTACACCTTTTCTCTTTGCTCACCCTGTCTGCACATTGCATTGCTTTGTGTCAGTCACCAGAGGATTTTGTTCCTTAGGAAGTTTCTGTTTGCAATCTCTGTGCTGTCTGAATTGACAGAAATAATCATCCATCACTCTAAAATGTTGCTTGCGTTGCAGTAGTGATCTGGAAAGCCCCACACTTCCTTTGGAGCTGCAACTTAAGATTCACAGTAATCATGTGGGCTGGTTGCTTGTGTTGTACCCCATGTGACTCATGGATGGGAATTTTCTATCAGATGTGTAGGAGGGATGCAAACCAGGAGCTTTTACTCTTCCCTCATACATTAAATTTCACAATATTAGAAAAAAATTCCTTTTACAGGAATAACCCTATTAAACCTACTTTTTGATTTGAAGATAAAATGAGAAATGTATTAAGGAATTTTTTTGGCCATGTAGTAGCTGAGAAGAAGGGAAGTAGCCTTGCCAGAAGTCAACTTCTGAAACATTAGCCCTTTCAATGAGGAACTGGCTCTTATCTTCTAAAGATGATATTAACAGGAATTAAATTAGCGTAACTCTGAAAGAAAGATCTCTACGTGTTTTTTTTGCAAGAAATATTTAGCATGATTACTAGAAAGTTGCTAGAAAACAAGCTGGAAAGCTACACTTCAAGGACTAAATAATAATAATAATAATAATAATAATAATAATAATAATAACAATAATAATAATTATTATTATTTTTGTTGTTGTTTTTGTTGTTCTTGTTGCTGTTCTTCTTCTTCTTCTTATTATTACTACTACTACTACTACACTAATGATGAAGGACTATGGAATTAGTAACAGTAAATGTAACTATATTGATTTTGAAATACTTTCACCTTCCCTCTAGTTATGTGAGAAGGGGTTAGAAATGTCCAGTTTATATTGTAATTGGGTATTTCCATGACTTGCCATGTTCTGAGTTGAATTTGAGTTTGAATGTATTAATTTAAAAAGAAATGTTTGAAAGTAATTAAAAAATTGTTGGAATACTGTTCAGTCTAAGTTACTAAATTCCATAGACTCCCAATATTATGCCCATTTTGGTATAGCTTTTGGTTGGAAAGATAGATTTGGAAAATAACAGTAGGAAATGCCCATACATGCATATACATGTTTGTTTGTGTGCTTTTAAACATGTCACATACAGACTTGAATTGGAACACAAACAAGGACAGAATGCCCAGTGGATGATATTGCTGAAATCCTGTCTTGTGTAGCAAACAGCTGTTGCACTGTAAGTTCAGACAGTGGCTTCTCAGCTCTAGAGGCTCCTGTCCAGTGTCCATCTACCTAGCCATCACCTATGTTTATAGAAAATAACTTCCAACACTTTTATCTTCAAAGGTCTGCGCAACTACAAGCTCTCACAACCATTTACTCCTCCAGAGCTGTAGTTTATAGCAAAGCCAGTAGCTGAGGTTGCCTGGACATTTTTGTTCTTAAAGGCTTTTTTAGCTGCCTTCAAATATTGTGACATTTTGGGGCTAAAACTTTGTTTCTGGACAAACTGCATGATGCAACAATTGTGCACGATGCTCACAGAACAAACTTCTTTCTCACAAAAATCTGTGTATGACTGAAGGCTGCTGAATTCCAAGGAAGGAAGGCAGTTTGGGTGTTACTATTTGACAGAACTGCATGGAAGGCCTTGAAAAGGACTGTTTTGGCTAAGCATGAAACAAGCCTTTGCAATAGTGAGATATGAGTCTTCCTGAGAAGAATGTTTGCCTGTTTGGGTCTTTGATGACTTGTCAAAACACTAGCTGATGGCACAAAGGGAAGAATCTTGTATTAGCAGAGAATGACAGGAAGATAATCTAGTAAGTGTTTCAGACACTGGATTCTGGACTCTCCCCTTCCTCCCATACAAACAGAGAGGAAATTAAAAGGAGAAAGGTGATACCAAAAATATGAGAGCATATTCCTCTGTGACACTCCCTTTGCTTCCTCATATGATCTCAACAGGAAGTTCTGCAGCAATAATGTTTCCACTGAGATTATTGATAAAAATTGGAGGTGCCAAAAGAATAAGAAAGAAATAAATTATGATGTTTGAAGAAATAAATGTTTCAGTAGAAATATGGAGTAGCGTAAGATACTGAATAAATATGTTCTAGCTGTTCCTTTTTAAATCTGAACTCTTAATCTCAGGCTGATGTTATTTGAATTTCTAACATAGATAAAGGAAAATTAATAAATATAATAAATGAAATAAAATCCCTAGAAGTCTTGTCAGGCATGGCTGGGTGCAGAGATGAACTAAATTTTACTAGTAGTATTTGACAAATATCTAGTGTGTTATTTGGTAAAGAATTCCTTCTTGTGGAACACTTGATCAGATATAGAAGCCTGTGAGGTGTCACATGAGGGATTGAGATCCTGGAACAATTTGTATTAATTGAATCACAGAATCATAGAATCATGGAATTGTAGAATCAGAGAATGGTTTGGGTTGGAAGAGACCTTTAAAGTTTGTCTGGTCTAACCCCATAGGCATGGCAATCTTTTACCTGAGCAGGTTGCTCAAAGCCACATCCAAACTGGCCTTGAACAATGCAAGGGCATCTACAGCTTCTGTCTCACCCCTGTTATCATAAAAGAATTTCTTTCTTATGTCCAAATTAAATCTACCTTCTTTTTGTTTAAAACTTTTCCCCCTTTTACTATCATTACAGGCCTTGGTAAAACATCTCCATCTTACTTATAAGGCTTTGTGTGTTGAAAGGCTGCTATAAGGTCTCTTCAGAGCCTTCCCTTCTCTAGGATCAACAACTCCAGCTCTCTCAGCTTTAATTTATAGGAGAGGTGTTTCCTTCTGAAAACTTTCATGACCCTTCTCTGGACCCTTTCTAACAGATCTACATCTTTCTGATCCTGGGGACCCCGGAGCTGGATACAGTACTACAGATAGGATTTTATGGGACCAGAGTAGAGGGGCAGAATCCCCTCAGCCTGGCAGCCACATTACTTTTGATGCAGCCCAGGACACGCTTGGCTTCCTGGGCTGCAAGAGCACATTGACATCTCATGTTGAATATTCATCTGCCAGTACCCCAAGTCCTTCTCTGCAGGGATGCTCTCAATCCCTTTAGCTCCCAGTCTGTACTGATACTGGGGATTGCCCCAGCCCACATGCAGGACCTTGTACTTGGGCTTGTTGACCTTCAAGAGGTTTGCATGGGTCCTTTTCCCAAGTCTGTCAAGGTCCTTCTGGGTGGCATACTTTTCCTCCAGTGAATCAACTGCACTGCTTATCTTTGGTGTCACCTTCAAACTTGCTGAAGGTTCAATCCCACTGTCTATGTTGTTGATAAAAACATTACATAGATTTGGTCCCAATACAGACCCTGGAGGGAAAATAGAAGCTACTACTGGATATAATTATTACAAATTGATTTTTGTCAATGAGATACACTCTATTTCATCACTTCATATTTCTTTCCAGTCTCCCTTACTTCCCTGATTCTTGTTTCTTGCAAAAAAGTGAGATGAAGACCAGATCACTCAGCTGTGGACTGGAAAATTCTGATTATGAGGTTGGTGGATAGATACATTTAGCTAGTATCTACCCCAGGAAATAGTTGCATGGCCATATTCCATGTTGGAGTGCTGAGACTCATTGTGCAGAGGGAATTGCATGTGGCATTTTTTATTATTTTAATAGCCTTGCATACTTCCTCATGGTGAAATTCAATTAGAAGTCAATTTCATACCCTGTCCTCTCTCTTGCCACAAATAAGCTTGAAAACAAACAAACAAAAAAAAGTCTAACTTTTGATGATCTACTGCATTAATTAAAAAGATCGCTGAGGTGGCATTTATAATGTGATAAGATTCAGTAAAACAGATACTGGAGGGAACAGCTTTGGAGGGAGGAAGGGCCAGAGAAGTCTGTGTGTTTTCCTCTGTCAAGCAGCTATTAACAGACAACTGCAAATATGATTGAAGCAGAATCTACCTCCATATTGAAAGCACCATATAGTCCACTTTCAGTGGCCTTATTTTGATAGTCCCTTATTTATGCTGTGTTACAATTTAATTTTCATGTTGATTAAGGCTGACAGGAAATGGTGGAACAGAGAAATAATCATCTCCCTTATGTTTGCTGCTGCTTCTCCTGGACTAGGCATACATGGACTGGGAGACAGACGGCATTAAAATCAAACCAGTTTTGATATGGTGCAAGCATGAGTCACACGATTTAATTTAAAATAAACAATTTCGTATGGTAGCTTGAGCAAAACTACTGAAGAAAAGATCTCCTCTTACTGCAGACATCATCCTTTTGAATGGACGTAACCTCCCAAATGCCCACTGGCACTTCAATGTACCAAAATCTTCCCTTTCCCTGCACAGGCTCTTGCATGCTTCTGAATGGCTGCACAGCTGGCTAGTCAGTAATCTTGGGCAAGAATATCTTTGCTAGGAGAGGCAAATCCTCAAGAATGAACAAATGCCAGCTAATTCCATGAGGCTGAGCTTGATACAGTTATGAAAAAAAAGCTTATTTAAAGGAAACAATCATATAGTTCTCATTGATACAAGAGGGACTCTTTAAGAACCAATCTCTACTAATAGCAGGAAGAAAGATGTCTGTCCCAGAATATTTAGAAAGATCAGCTGTCTTAAAGATTAACAGCTCTAATTTGTGCTTGGTCTTTGGGGCTTTTTGTTTCTGGTACTGAGATGTTAAGCAGTCTAGCAACAAAATAATGAAATATCTCTATTGAATGGCTGCACTGTGGTTGGTCTCAGCATAACTTAGCAACTAATGAAGGCCTTTAAAGTTCAGTACAGCCCTCAGTCTGTTACTAGAGGAAGAAATTTAAGACACTGGAAAGTCTATTTGCCAGGAAGCAGGACAGTATTGTGTGAGCAACTGCTCTCTCTCTCTCTTCATTCCTTTATTCTTTCTTTTTGTGTTTACCTATTCCTTCAGGCCAATACACTGGCCTGAGAGTAGCTGCCTGTCTAATAACTTATTCAACACTCTTCTAAAAAAGAAGCTACCCATGACTCATTTCACACTCCCCAGGCCCTGTATACAAACAGCATGAAAGCTCAATCATGTATGGAAACAGTTTTCTTTCCATTAAGGTAATTGGTATATCTTTCTCAAGTCTTTGTCAGAAGACTCGATTGTGTATTGCCAGGCAACCCTTACTCTGGAGAGTGGCACACCCTTCTGCAGCAGATAACACACAGACCTGCTGTGACAGCATGGACTTAGCACCAGCTCCTGCTTGGAAGTGCACAGCTGTGTGATAAATGAGTGGCATCTGCCTTGCCAATGCCCACTGCTTCTGAATAACTTCAGGCCTGGCGGTCATCCTTTTACCACCCTGTCTCACAAATATCCTTTTTTGCTTTATCCAGTCATCAACAAAGCAAGCATCTTTTTTTTTCTCCCTGTTCCTGAACCTTCTAATTCAGAGTCAGTAAAGATTCTCAGTGATTACAGAAAATGAAGCAAAGCTGCTATGTGCAGACAAAGGACTGTCTGAGTCCTTGCTTCTTGATTCCACAAAAAAGCTGAATAAATAATAGCTTTCAGGCTACTGCAAACATTCACATCTTGTTCCAAGGTATATTTTCATTAAGTAGCCCTTTTCTTCTCAATCTTGTTTTCACTTTGATTTCCACAAACAGATCCAGGTTTCTTGGAACACAAGCCCCTGCTATTCCAGGCAATCATGTAATGTAATCCATTTCATACAATCTAACTCTTCTCAAAGCCAGGTGGGTTGATTTCCCCCACGCTGTTCTAACTAACATCATTTTGTCTAATGCTCCTTGCAGCTTCATTTGGCTCGTTATGGTCAACAGATAATGCTGGTTTATGGGTAGCTGGTGACTGTGCTGTACAGGTTCTAATGCTAAGTATCTCTCCTTTTTTACTACGTAAGTCCCCAAAGTCATCCAGAATTTTATACATAATATCAAAATTCTTTCTACATTTCCAACACTTCTGAGGATCACATTATCAGGGAAGATTTTCTAGCCCATCACTAGCTTCCCTGACACCAACCAATCAAAAAGTGTATACAAAGTGTAACCATTAAATATACAGCTCTCTTTTTCTTTAGGATTTTTCTTTTTTTTTTTTAATGTAGGTGTGATCTTTGTTTAGCATGTACTTGAATAGACTTGTATTTGCATACTTTTAACAGAAACATAATCAAATGATGGTGAGAGACTAAACTGTTCCATCACATTGGGTATGACTGACATTAAAAAGTATTTTAGATCAAAATGGTATTTTTCTCCCTTAGGCTCATCTGCTTTTGGTGATCTTCTTTTTATTATATAATATTTTCATTTTCTCTACTGACTGATATTTTAGTACTGCAGGAGCAGGTCCCTGATGATTGCTTTCTCCCACTGGTCTTGTTTAACATTGCAGAAAGGAAAGATGGCTTTCATAGAGTGAATTTACTGTCTTCGGTTGTTGGCTTCTACAAACAGCACTAGAAAGGATTTAAAAGTCTAGAAAGGATGGAGACAGGAAAAGAAAAAAGGAAGCTTCAAGGGTTAATCAACAAATTTCCAAAAGATGCCTGAGGTTAGGGACTTGCAGACAGGTATAGACCACAAAAGTGTCCTTGGCAGTCCTCAGCATCAGTCCAAATGATGCTGAACCCTATGGTTCTCCAGCCTGAATAGCATTTTCCTGAGAAATAGCCCAGTTGCAGAGTCCTAAGTAAATGTCAGGTTCTCCTTTTCTGTCTTCTCAGGGGTTTCCCCTCCTGTTTCAAGTCTGAACTAAGATTATTTTTTTAATATGCCCACAAGATATATTTGAATAATGAAGAATTTTGAAGCCAGGATTTTCCCTTTCACACCCTCAATAAAATGATGACATTTCCAATCTTATCTTAACTGGTATACAAGATATGTCCCCTTCGGAGAACTAAAAAATGAATACATCCCAACACCACCAAAACCCAAGGAACATGCCTCGAAAATGAAGACCTCCTTTTCTTAGAAACACCTATTCATCTTCAGCAAAAGATATCTTTGGGGGACTCTCCTGCTAGGGTGAATCTAGTTATAGCATGAACAGCTTCACTGATTTAAGTCATATGTCATGGCTTGGATTAGATTCTTTGGAAGAAAGAACCTGGAACTTGTGCTCGTTCCCTGATTTTAATTGACCTCATTAATCTTCAGAAAGAAAAAGTGAAACACTGTATTGCAGCAGGACAAAAGTTTATCATCACAGATCCATTTTGTAGTCAGATTTTTGAAAAACAGGTCTTAAATTTCATCACAAAACTCAAAGCAAATTACAGCAGTTACAAAATAGGGTGGTCTAATCCAGAGGAGGAATGCATACATGGTCAGACTATATATCCTAAAGGAGTTATGGAGAAAGTGGGGTCACAGCTCTTTTCATTCCTCTAATGGAGTTTTGTAAATGACATGACATGTCACAGACTGAAGAATCATCCAGTACTAGAGGAGTGGAGCGGATTTCCATGCTTCCCTATCCTTGTGACTGGAGAGGACATCTCTATTGTCACATGAGGCTATGGCATGGTGGACGGGGAGCCAAACACTGAGCAACAAAGCTGTTGCTCAATGACAATGCTTGTTAGTGCCCAGCAGGCTCCTACTGGGAGGGCTTCTGTGGGAGAGAGGTGGACACTAATGGGTCACTCCCTCACATGCAGTAGGACAGGCCTTGCTGGGTTTGGAGTCTTGTGTACCTTGGATGCTCTTCTCACATGTCTTTATACAACTTCACTTGCAAACTATAAAAAGCTACCTTTACTCTAGTGGAATGCAAAACCATCTTATTTGTGCTCTATGCTGTCCCAAAATCCCAGCAGAACAGGAAAAGGCAAACAGGGAAAGCCAGAATTGATTCCCTCCTCCAGCCTTGCTTCTAGTGCAAGAGCACTGTAGGCTTTGTTCCAGCATGCATGGTTTTCCTGCCTTCTCTGCAGAAGTGTCTTTGGGGAGTGCAGCATGGAGACCAGAGGCACCTGCTTCCATAGGATCCCTGCGTTAGGTAACGACACAAATATTTATTTCTCTAACTGTAGCTGTAACTGAGACAGGATGTAGAACTTTTATCTGCATTAGTGGTGCATAACTAAGCCTAAGTGCATCATAAGGCAAGCATATGGTTGAGGAAATGAACCTATCTCAATATCTAGTACAAGGCCTTTTGTCTTTTCTGTGTGTGCTGTTCATCAAGGTTCTTATATCGCCTACTGTGGTAAAAGCTGCAGTTCTCCATATTGATGGTATAGGCCAGCTCACCTAAGTATCACAGCTTCCTTGCAAGAACCCATCAGGCTCATTGGTGTGTTTCACTGCCTTAGGGGGTGCTACATTAGTTAATAAAATATGTGGCCTCAAGTTTAGGTGCTTATTCTAACTAACCTGCAGAGACAGCTTGGCTTGTGTTTCAGCAGGTGAGCAGTCTGGTGGGTGAAGGGAAGGAAAGGGCAGGTGAAAAGTCCTGAGTCCAGTCTTATACAGAAGGTAGTGTCTAGTTTTTAGTGAAGACCTTGGAAGGATCCTCCATCTGACCTGAACTGAAAGTGATACTCTATTTGCAGCCACCAGCTTTGCTGTGACGGCAACGATCAAAGCACTGACACATGCTCCTCCTATCTTAACACAGATCAACTTTAAATTACTCAGTGTGACGGAAGGTACAAACTGTTACAGGCACAACTTCATGGAGTGATTTCACAGAACTTGCTAAGGGGTTCTGACTGCTTTTTAACAGAGGGTTTTAACAGGATGCAGGATGTGGGTCTTTTCTCTGACAAGCCTATCTAGAGAAAAATAACCTTTTCTTACCCATAGTTTGTGCATATTTATACACAAACAAGCACCAGTGGAGGAAACCACACAGTGTTCTCAGTTTTACAGATCAGCTGTTTGACTTCATTGTGTGCCTATCTGCCCAGTAATCTGAGAGCACATAGCAACGTAAGTGTTGCTGGGCCAAAAATAGTCCTGCCTTCAGCAAACTTTTCTCATACTAACACTGAGCAAAAGCATGTGTAGGAAATGGTGTCTGTCAGATAACAGCTGATAATTATCAGAAAATGGGTGAATTAGGGTGATACACAATTAAGAAGTCAATTTCTTATGTGTGTATAGTCTTTTTCCAGCATATTGTCTACAATAAAGACTACTGAAAATTTTTAGTAGTGCTTAAGCTGATTTACACAGTTTTTTATGACAGGAACTATCTTACAGTGAAAACCAAACTAACTTTCATTTTCTATTATCATTGCTGGGTTATTATAAAATTTCAAGAAAATGAAACATCAAGAAAGATGTTGTTTCTGAGATTATGGCAAGAGCAGCATGTTCTCTACTCCGTATGAAGCTGTTTTGAATAAAGTGCACAATACATTTTGCAGTGTGTCTATGTATACATATAATACATATCATAGAATCACAGAATGATTTGGGTTGGAAGGGACCTAAAAGATCATTTAGTTCTACTCCCCTGCTGTGGGCAGGGGCACTTTCCACTAGACCATGTTGCAGAAATCCCCGTCCAGCCTGACACATACTGCTACAAGCTTTACCTGCTACTATATCCAAACGTAAAATATACAGCAAGTACCTATTGTGTATGTATAAAGAAGTGATTTTAATATTTCTCCTAAAGTTAATGCAAATTAACATATACAAGACGATGGATCACTTGTAATTTCTTATAAATTTACACCTTTCAGTACAAGTGATCCACAAGATGTCAAGCTGAAATACCCTCCTCTTAGTTCTCTGGAATTCATTTACCCTTCTGAAATGCCCAGGGATTTTTCTTTTTTTTTGCAGGATTTCTGTGAAATTTATCATGCAAACTAGGAAATACCCTAGAAGAAGAAAGCTTTTGAAAGGGACAGAGTCCTTCAAAATGTGGAACTGTGAATGGAAATTTAGGAGAGAGACTTGAAAGTTCAGTGTACAAAGCATTTAAAATCACACGCAACCCATAGTACTCTCTAAGATTATCAGAAACAAGACACAGATTAATTTACTCTTCTTGTTAAATTTCCTTCTCATTCTACCTGTAATACATAGAAATAAATATTATAATATATATGAAAGTGAATCTAAATTTCAGTTCAGTTCAATATAGTTTGCCTATCTTAAATTGTTGATGCAACTGGGACAGAGCCTTGGATTAGTGAATAGAGGTGGAACAGTGAGCAGATTAACATATATCTGCTTCTTGGAAAAAAACTATTTTTACAAACAACTAACAAGTGGAGGTGGTTTTTAAACTTTTTTTTTCTGTTTACATTTCCAAGTTTGAATGCGGACCTCAATACTAAAAAAACCCAAACTCAAAACACCAGAAAAAGGCATTATATTTGGATAGATTTACAATGGTTTTGAAATCTCATTGGGAATGTTTCATTTCACAGCATATCACTTTGGAGGATATTTCAAGAAGGTTAGGAGCGCCTCAGGGGAAGAAGGAGTGGATTATTGAAGTAAATGGAGCCTTTCCAGGGGACACCTTTATAATGCCAGAGATGGGGAGCAGATGCAGAAAGTACTTTGACTGAAAAAGATGTTTAGAAAGCAAAAAGAAAAAAATTCTCTTTCAGGAAAAAAAGTATGAATCAGAAAAAGTGTGAGTTAATAATACAGGGAGCGCTACAATAGCAGAAGGCAGAGGGAAGCCATTGCATACAATGGCAAATATCAAATGATGGGGTTACAAAAGAGTGTTGCATGTTCACAGATGCTAAAGCTCTACTCAATTTCTATGCTGCCCTGGTCTGTATTTTAGTAATTATTTCAGTTATTTCAGTAAACATATATCATGGCAGTCTGAGATTTAAATCTGGGGGCACCAGAAAAAAATTCTAGTTTACATTGTTCTGCAGAAGGGTGGCAAAATGGGTCTGGTGCCTCAGTCAGGTCTTTTCTATCCATCTCTCTGTCCATCAGCCACTGGCAAATATGTAAAGAATTTCCAGATTTAGCACCATTATTTGAGTGTTCTCCATGAGTCCCTGTTTTCCTCCTTCTGTGAGCTATCCTACAAGCATGTTTCCATTTGTTTGGTTTGGTTTGGGTTGGGTTTTTTTCTCAGTTTCAGAGATCTTTTTGTTAAAGAGAAAACTATTGATGTCAGAGTACCCAAATTGTTTCCCATACATGGATCAGTGCTCTGATAGTTATTTTTTGGTGCATTTTAAACCAACATTTTGAGAATGACAATTTCAAATTCTAGCTGAATGCTATGTTTACTAAGAAAACACATACCACTTTCAATTTATTGCACTATCCAAAGGCATATTTACCTAGATGTGTGTGTTTGACAAGTTTCCATCCTGACATTTCCTGGCTCCTGGTTTTCTCTGCATAACAAACACAAGCTTTGAATTGCATTGTAACTGGTATTCCAGGGTACAGACTTCAGTTTTACATTGATATTGCAACTTCTTAAACTGTCTTTGATCAGAAAACATTAAATGATCACTTCTATCATCTTCATATATTCACAAATATTTTAAAGCAAAATAATATTTGTGATATTAACCTAATGAGCTCATCAGATTTGTTACAGCTACGAGCTCTCAAGAAATGAGAGGTTATAGATTATTTTCCTCTTAGCAGTTAATCTTGCAGAAAAAAAAGGATGATTTTTTGGTCTGTTTTGAAGCTGTGCATCCTACTTAAAATTTTTCTATTCCTGGAATGATAAAATAAGACCTCAGAAAATATTACCTGGGAAGTTAGCAGAAAGAGATTCTGACTGAGCCACTAAAGCCACTGCTGAAAAGGGAGGCTGAATGGATGCTGTGTTTCTGGGGAGGTGACAGATTCAGGGAACTAAAAAGGAGTATGAAAATATCTATTTGTAGATCATGGAGATTATTAAAGCTGAAAATCTGTGTCAGGTGAAGTATGTGATAATGTATTGCTGAATAGTATTTTGGTCTGCTTGTGGTCAACCCTATAGAAAACCATATTGAACAAAGGAAACCATGTTTCAGTTAAAAAATTGCTTTTTATCTGGAATTGTTTTAAAAACATTTCAAGTCCAGGACCACCACACTCTTGTAAGTAATCTGTACAGAGCTGGTGGTGTGAAGATGGTCTTGAGGTACGTAAATATGATGTCATGGAGCAAAGCCTAGGAAAGAGATTTATCCCATGGGTGAATTATTAGAAAGAGGAGAAAAGGAAGCCATGCAGTCCCAGAGAAAGAAGGCTGGTGAGTTGCTTACATAATAAGAGAAAACTGATTGTAAAATATTGAAAAACTGACAATTCTTTCCCTCTATTTCTGTAGACAGGGAGAAGATGGTAACAACTTAAAAAATTGACGTCTACAACAATTTAATGAAATATATGGCACTGTTGATGTAGAACTGGGACAAAAATATCTCAAGTGTCTTGCATTTCTTTCATGAATAAGCTTGCTCTCTCACATTCTGTTCTTAAAAAGCTTTCTTGTTGATTTTCATTGTGGAATTTGAAGTGCAGTGCTTTTCTCAGGCATGTCTCCTGAATGTAGGTCAGCCATTTAGTGAACAGAAGTCAATACCATGTGGCTAAGAAACAATCATATGACTCCATTTAGCAGTTAGTAGTGACTCTTTTTGGACAAAGAATTTGATTTACTATTAAAAATAGGGAACAATGTGATAAGTCCAGTGAGACCTACAGCTATGTGTATGGTCATTCATCCAGCATTAGTATTCACAGTTGTAAGAACTGTACTTGATGTATTCCTCTTTACACATAATGTTGGTCTCTTGGCAGTGAGAAGCACAATTTCTTTTGAAAAAAAAAATAATTCTGACAGAATGCAAACTTGGAAAGTTAATTTTCCTTCCAAAACTATTCTCAGCTGTACACACCTAACCTTCTTCATGATTTCGTTATATTTAGTAATATTTGTTCACCTTTGACATCCTGCTAGATACATCTTGGGATTAATATAGTGGTATGAGAATGTTTCCAAAATACTTTTCCAGATTTAAAGAAGAAAAAAATTATCCATTTATCTCCTAGTATTTTAACTCATTCATTAAAACTCAGCCAATAAAAACATATATTTAATATAAACATGAAGGACCTAGCATTTTCCTGCAGTGTTGAGAATATTAATATAGTCTTTGAATGTTAATGTATCAGAAGTCATGGATACTGACACTGAAGAGATATTCAGACCTATTTTAGCTTTATGAATGTGACTAGTCCCACAGAAGGCAGAAAACTACTAACAAATGTAAAAGTATTTTTCTTTAACAGAATAATATGGAAGTTACTGTGTTTACAGGCTGAGCCAGAGGGGAAGGGCTTTTGTTAAATAATTGTCTGGCTTTAGACTTTCAGAAACGTAGAAAGGTGTTTTTAATGCCCTGTACTGATGTATCTAAAGCAATTACCCATACCAATTACTTTTGATGCTACAGGGCCTGAGGCCTCCTCTGTGCAGAGGACAAGCAGAGCAGGCAGTCTGTGCCCTGAAGACCCTACCAGATAAAGGTTTGCTGGAGCTGGTGAAATTCCCAGCCCAGCTACAATAGGTTGGTTGTGCTGCTGTCCTTACAGTGGCTTTACCGGGTACATGACTGCCCTGTGTCAGAGGAGTGCTCCTCTGCAGCCATGCCCCTCTGTGGAAAGAGCTGGCAGGTGGAGCCAGAAAGGGCCAAAACACCAGAATGACCACAAAAGGAGGATGAGAAATCTGTGCTGCAATGGGGTTGGACTGACTATTTAGGTTTGGTTTCATCTGTATCAGAGAGGCTGAGGTTTGGTTAGGAAGGTTGATAAATTAGCGAGAAGGAACTCCTGAAGACATCGAGGACAAGAGATGGAACCAGGTGGGGAGAAGGCAGTGAGAAGGGCAAGGGAGGATGTAACTGAGGTGAAGAGAATGCAGCCTTAAGTCAAATTTGCTTTGGGCAAACAGTTATAGGTAAACAATAGGCTCTTGCAGTTTCAAGGCAGTAGGAGCTTATTTTCCTAAATGTTGTGATGAGTTTTTTAAAAAAGAAACTTCCTTTTCTAAATATCTTCTCCCAGATAAGCTTTGAACTGACCAGGTAGAGAGAGATACATCTCCATTGTTGACAGTATCAGGAAGGGCAAAAATTATCTGAACACTGATCCAAGAGGTGTTGGAACACTCCTGGGAGTTTCTGGCTTCATTGCTGGGCAGGGAGAAAGGAAAGACAGAATGGAGGAAAAGCTGGGAAAGGAGCTTTGTAAAGCTGAGAAGGGCCAAGAGCACACCTGTGAACATGGCAAATAGAATTGGGACTTTGCAGAATTGGCAGATGAGTAGCAGACTAAGAAAAAAATAAGTGCCAATGTTTTCCAGTTAGGGCTGGGTCGACTCACAGATGGAGCTTGTGCTGCTCTGAGTTGCAGTTATTTGGCTGTTAGGTTATTTGCCTGCTCTGGGAAGATGCTTCTTCATTTGGCTGCATGCCCGGTTTGCTGAGATATGTGCTTGACTATCTACAGGGCTACTCAACAGGAGCACCTTCACATCATAGTAGGCAGCCTAATCTGTACTAACAATAGACAACAATTAAAGCAGATCCCATTACCCTGAAACATCATTAGGTTTGTCTCTAGTGGGTGTGCAGAAAGATGAGAGAAGGGATTAGGTGGTTACTTAATTAGGACTCCTAACTTCCTCAGCTGATCTCAGGCCACTGATGTTTTTGCCTTGGACTGGAGATGACTAAAGGTCATCTAGCAGTATAGGGTAAGCAAAAGAGATGGTTTATAACTGGACACAACAGATGCCTGATCTCACCTTAATTTTATAAAATTGCTAAGTTAGAAGTACCAGAGAGTAAGAGGAGAAAGAACATGAGATACGATCTAATTTCATCCAGCCTACAGAATCCCATCCGTTGCTGCATGGACTTCTCATTGCTTGAGAATAAACAAGGAGGCTATATTTTAGCTTGGTACATGGTGAAGCATCATCAGTACAGACAGTGCTGTATTCCACACTTACTTAGAACTCCCTGTTGCTCATTTGAGTTCAGAAAGCAAAACTGGCGCTCATTTCAAAATTCTCACCTCATGTTTTCAAATATATCCAGTATGCTTCCTTATAAACTGTAGCAATGTAAATTCAAATAAATTGCACTTGGCTGCCTGTGTAGAGTTGCAGCATTAGTAAGTGTGCTACACTTTCTGGCACAGGGTAAGACAAAAGCATCTATGCATTGATTTCCACAGTCTTATCTTTTAAACACCTTGTGTTCAACATATGGGAAATGATTAACAAGTATTCTGTGGTGCCCTCCTGTCTGCCACATTTTGTCACACTCAGAGATAAAACAAAACCAAACCAAATCAGAAGACCTTAGGGCGTTTTAGAAGAGCCACATGAGTGATATTCTGGACCTTTTATCCATTTCATGAAAGGCATTAGTGACTGATAATGATAGCCTGTCAGATAATACCAGAGCCAAAAACTAATCTCAGTTTCTTAGCTACCTGCTAACCATTTACTGCAATGGTTCCTAGAGTTTGAATGCTTGAAAAAATTCAACAGAGAGAAAGCCATTATTCTGTCACCTTGTTAAAATACAGCTATGGTTGTGCTGTTCGAAAGTGTTTACAGTGCCACAATGGAAACACAGGTAGCACAAAGTCACAGTACTAAAGAGGGCCATCTATCTTAATAACATCCATCAAGAATAGTTTTATGAGAGTTGTATTTTTTAAAAATTAATTTTCAAGGTTTTTCACCTGAAAGAAAATAAATGGAACATAGGACACATGGTTATTTTAAAGTTGAGATATTCCTAGTTAAAATATGTGGTACCTTTGTTAGTAATGTCTCATTGTTAGAATATTTCCATTGGTACCAGAATGTGGAGAATTTGAAAATGGAAACCAAAACTGATGTCATCATGTTATTATTCTCATAGTGCTTTCTGCTGCCTGTTGTCTTCCTGAGTTTTGTCTTGTATTTCCCTTTTACATCTGTTTCCATTGGTCTCCTCTTCAACCCCCAAGCATCATGCAGTGAATTGTGAATAATTTCCCTTAAACATTTAATCACATTCTCCAAACTTTTATCAAAAAAACCCACTTTTCAACTGGAGGAAAACAAATGCCAGCAAATAGAAGGTGTGTATAAGCCCTTGCTTCTTCATCCCCTCCATACGAGTTATCACTGGTGGAGAGGTTCTTGTTTTGGCTATGTTGCCAATATAGTTACCTCCAGAAACCCACTGACACCACAGAAAATCTGAGCAAGAACAGTAGTGGTTTTCCCATTGTACATAACCAAACAGAGAGGATGGGAAAGCTCCTGAAGTCATAATACAAAGGTAAGAGTGGATGCAGTTTAGTCTAAACAAGATTTATTTAAGATTTAAGCATATTTTTTCCCCTTAGGTAATTATAATGCTATTTTAATGTGTATTTCTGGGCATTTAACACATTGCTGCAATCACTTTCAGATGACTTAAACATATGCACACTTATTATTGTTTATTCTTTCTGTCATCTCATATATTTTCATTCAGCTGCTCTTTATTTTGAACTCTCTTTGATCTATCTTGATTTAGGTCTTGCCAAACTGAGAACTCTTAATCAAGAGAAGAAATACTTCAAAAAGATTTTCTGGCATTAGGTCTTTCCCCCCTCCTTCTCACTCTTCTTCTTTGCTTCCTTTCTTTTTTTTTCCCTTTTAGCAGGAGAGTGGGAAGAGGGAGGAGAGGATTAAAATGTGGACCTTGCTCTTTACAGATGTGATCATACAAAATATTTCGCTGCTGCTTCCCAAATTTCTTTGAAGCATGCTTCTAAACCTTTTTTTTTTTTTTTTTTAATGAAGCTCATCACACATTTCATGGCATGTGGGTTAGAAATTGTCTTGTTGTTAGGTACCACTACCTCCTGCAGGGATCTGAAACTTCCAGTATGATGTACCATTGCACCAAATTGTGATGTACCTTTTGTTAGAGACCCAGATTAGTAGTTTTATTAATTTTGGCAAATACAGCAGTAGCTGCAGAAACTAAAACAGTAACTGTGCACACACTCTGATAGTTACTCTACTCTGGACAGGATCAGGTTCTGTCCTGCAAATCTGTTCTGGCCTTTGATGCCTGGCAAGCAGAGGGAAGGCATTCAGGGGAGTGAAATAACATCTTCAGGATGACACACAGATCAATGCAAACTGAATTTGAAATGGTCATGATACTTATGATGGATTCTGGCCAAGGAGACCCCTCACCACCTGCCTGGCTTTGGCTGCATACCCTTGTCGTCTGTGTGGTACTGCTTGGGCCAGGATTTCTGTCCTAGCAGCTTTTCCTCCTTTTTCCAACTCAAATAGTTTCTGATCTTTGTGAAAAACAGTGATAATATCTGAATAAAAATATTTTCAACTTGATAAACAATCCTTAACAGATGGACTTAGAAACAGCCTTTTCAGCTCTCTGTTAGTGAATAAATTCAATTAAATTGTGCTCCCCTTCCAATTGGAATGAAATCTGATTGGCCCCCAGGTTATTTACAAGCAATTCACATTTTCTTTTCTTGTAATGAATTGTTGTTTGTTAGAAAATTCACTTAATTCACGTAGTGCTGGCACTGTTCTAAGCTATTTCCACTCAAAGTGACACTCCTGCATCACAGAAATCTCCCTCTGAGGTGCTCACCTATAGCCCTGTTTGCAGTTAGTGGAGCATCACTGACACATGTGGGATATATTTTGTCTCTTCTAGAGATGTCTGAAGCAGATAAAATGAATGATTCTTTAGAACTGCTTATTTTTCTCCCTGGTCAAGAAGGAGTCTGTGTGACCATACATAGAGCATTTCAGGCAGTATAATATGGATGAATGAATTTCACACTATAAAGCCACAGATCCAAAATTCCCAGCGTAATAAAATTGTGATAAACAAGATTTCATGTGTGATCTCGTGATCACAGAATGAATAGCAGAATGTTTAAAATTAGAATACCACACTCAACTGAGAGTTTGTCTGAGTCACTTATGATATTGTTCTGGACATCCACAAAGAAATTAAAGACTGGAACTGGAGCAATCTTGTCTTTTTCTGCATACAGAGCTAAGGAGAAATTTAACCTCAAAGACAGATTTCTGCACTGGGATGAAGTTTTCATCAGCTTTGTGAGTGTTGTGTGCCAGCAATTCAGTCTTGTTCTGTGTCATATGTCTAGAGAGGACTTGGACTCAGTGCATTAAAACCTTCATGGTTTTGGGATAATGTGACTTTGTGTTTTCTGTCAGGCCATATTTATACCACATCACCTTCTCCTAGCCTGAAGTGTTATCTCTCCCATATTTCTTTGTGAGATTTTGATCTCTCTTATTGATTTCTTGGATGTGTTTACAGTTTTATTTTTACCTCTTTGATACATTTCATTTCTCATGAATGTTCCAAACTTCTTACTGAATTGTTCAATTAATGCCTGGCTCAACATTTTCTCCAGTACCCACAGTTTACTTTCTAGCATATTCTGGGAAAAAACACACATACACAATTTAATTATTTCCTCTTACCGTCTTGCTTGTTGCTCTGGTTTTCCCTGGATTTCAGTGTATCTACCCTCCTTTTTCTTATGTTACAGTTACTGATTCGTGTTTTCCACATTATTTTGAAATTTAAACTTTCTCTCTTCTCATTGAAATTTTTGGCTGCAAACCTACTGGTGTCTATTTGATACTGCAGTGCCATTTCCTGTGGATACTCTGTGTCACCATGCTCTCACATTTTATTGTCATGAGGTAGAAGGGCATAAAAAAATCCAAAATCTTCACTTAAAGTCTCTGGTATATCTCAGAGATACATATATTGATATTACTTAAGTGACATGAAAGCTGTCTGTTTTGCAGTATTACTAGCAACAGTCAGTCATGAATGAACCATCCATCCTTCATGCTTTAAGGTTTGAATTAGAGGGAATCAGGTGTTTGGAATTAAATATATGTGATGATCCTGCTGAATCAGAGACAAGGATTTGTCCTTCATCTCTATTCCCATTAATCTAGTCCAGCTGAAAGTTTACAAAGCATGTGCTGCCCAGAGAAAAAGATCTATAAAAGGACTCATATCTATTATGTCCTTGAGTAAAAGAATTAGTAAGGTATTTTGAAACTGGTTTATTTTTGACAGTGTAGATTTCCATAATCTTTTACTGCTCAATAAGCTTTTACTGTTTTACAGTTTCATCTTAAAAATCTGCCCTTAGGAAACCCCAGGCAAGCCAGTATCCCTGAAGCAACTTTTCTTGTAATCACACCATTTCAAATGAATGGTCTTAGGGTAAGGTAATTCAGAAGGTGATTTTAGCCCAGCACAGGAAGCCACATCCTACATAAGGATCTCTTTGAAGGAGTCTAGTCAGGCTGGTACTCGGCATGCAGTGCTGGGGCAGGCCCTCTGCAGAAATGCAGAGATCAAAGTCGGACTGAACTGACGAGATTTCTTCCCATGACTGGCAGTGTTTAACGTTAGGATAGTATCACGTCCTTGTGACAACCATGTCCCTTTGCTGAGCCTTAATGGTTCCACTTCAACATTTGCCTCTGCCACTCCTCTAGATGCAGGTTAGATAAGTAGTGACCCTTTGGTGTAGTTCCACAGCCCTCTTTCAAAACACCATATTTATGTGAACCAAAAAAAAAAAAAATTAAAAAAAAAATATATATTAGATTATCAGTATAACCTTGATAAGCAAATTCTCCAAATTTAACCTTGTAAATGTTTAATGCAAAAATATAGTAAAGATTCTTGGGCAAGCACACTGAGGATCTCCATATAGAGCAACTGGCCACTACACTTCTGTGATCGGCTTCTGGACTCTGTCCAACACTGTTCAATTGTTTTGCTTTGAACAATTAAGAACAGCAGATAAAGCAACACACTTCAATATTTTGTTTAGAATTTATTTTCTGAGTTCTGAACCATATCACGTTGTACAACCTTTTAAGATTAAATTACACAATGGAAAGTATGGCCAAAAGCAAGCTATCTAAAAAATATTACTCAAGGAATCATGATTTTTCATCTCAATATATTTGAGAGTACACACCCATAAGAATTAATGACTCCAGCACTTACAGGGAGTTAATGGATTTCTTTAGTTGTTCACACCCAAGTTATTGGCAAACTGTGCAAATTATGTAAAAAAATTACCTGATTCAGTTCTAGGCACAGAATCATATACCTGAGCAATGGGCAATTTAAGTAAAATTTCTGCTTCAGGAAAACAACAAAATTCTCTGCTCTTGCTAATCTTGAAATGTTAATTGCATAAAGGAGAATGGCTTATGCATTAAAAAATGATAGTTGAAAATTTTCCAATAGAGTATTCTCCTGTAGGGAAATGCTGTTACAATGGCAGGAAAATCTTGGATTAAGACATGTCCATACTTATACAAAACTGGCTAAAAAATGGAGTAATTTAGATTTCTGTTTTGAAATTAAAATAACATTTTAAAGCCAGTACATAGCATTATGAATCATAACATTACAGCAAGGAAAAAGAAGATATTATGAGAGAACAAAAGGTTATGGCTTTAGCAAATGTTCCAATTACATGTGAAAAGTTTTCTATAACATTAACTTTAAAGAAAGTTCAAAATTTTCATTTTTTAAAATTCAGAACTGTAACACAGTAAACCCAGTGGAATTATATTGCTCAGATTTGACCATTTGAAATACCTTGCCTTTCATGGATGTTGCTGTATTCACCAAAGTTCAGCTGCAACTGTTGCCCTTACAATTAACAGCCATGCTGTGTTTTGGTAAAGTGATTTTCTCAGTTAAGTTTTCTCACTTTACACAAAGTTGTAGGCTCACTGGTTCTAGTCAAACCCAAAAGGTACACTTCTTCTGCATTTCAAAATAGAAACATTGGCTGCATCTATGTGTCACTGAAAAAGAGAGGAAATGTTTCATGTGTAATGAATTCTCATGCGATTGCAATAATGTTAATTCATGTGTTTTACTACTTTAGGGCAGGAATCCTTTTTAGATTACACCTGTACTGGGGGCATCCCATAGCTACTGGAATAGTACAAGAGTAGTAACAACAGTGTTCATTGCTGCTCTTGCTAGAAGTAGTAGATGAGGATACTGCTAGCAGAACTGGAAAAAATTAGTACAGGAAGCGTGCAAGCTGGTGTGAGAAAATTTCCTGACAAGTGCGAAATTGAAAGTTATGGAATATTCTCTAAGGCAAGTGGTAGCATCTCCATTGCTTAAGATGCAAGAAGATGTAGAATGAAACAGGACAAGTTACTAAATATTAGATTATAGGAAAAATTTAGACAAAGGGACTGAAGAATGTCTTAAATCTTTCTATCACTAAGTTTTTCATAAAAATAATACAGAAGAGGATTAAATTGGTTTCTTGGAAGTTTCATGAATCTATATAATTATTTTCCATGCATTCTCTCAAATCAGACATACGTCCCTCCATGTGTCCCTGAAGTCACCTGCCCTGGCCCACACACCATAATGAGTATGGTCATGACCCACTAACTGCTGCTTCTGTGCTGCCAGCACTCATGGCGTGTCAAAGTGGGAAATATATGCTGAAGCATCTCTGTACTTAAGAGCATGATAATTAAGCTAATTTGGTTTGTATATGTGTAACAGGTGTAAGTTTAAATAACCGCATTCAGAATGTTCTGTGTTTACAGAATTCATGTGACTGTTGGGGTAGAAAACATCCAGGTTGCATTTACAGACCATATCACCTGGGGTCAGTCTAGCCAAGGCTATCCTGAATTTTCTCAGCAGATTAGAATAATTTTGCTCTCTCCTTCTTCCTGTATCTGGCTTAGAGGGCAGTTAGTGGAGCAAGAACTGGGAAAACCAGCAGAGGTCAAGGGAGCTGGTCTACAGAAGTTACAGCAAAGTAAGAGACCTGAAAATAGTAGAAAGTGTCTACATATTTCCAGTAGTCTGGGCTTGGGATGTGTCCAGGGAGGAAAAGGGAACCAGTGATCTGGTGTCAGTGGGCACTGCTTCCACCTGTCCCTCAGGAGCAGCAGGCTGGAGAGTGCCAGTGAAGAGTTTCCAGAGCAGTCAATCTTCTGGCTGGAGGAGCAAAAGAAGGAAGGTTGCTACCCTAAGAAATCTCCTGTTTCCCTTTGGTCTAAACTGAGTCCCACCTATTGCTGCTGTGGCCTATAACATAGCCCTAAGTCTAGAATGGCTAGCTCACCTAGTGGTGAGCTGGCATCATTTCACATGTAGTTTATGGTGTAACAAAAAACTGGTAGCATATCCCAGCATTTCAATATGTAATACAGTATAAAAATGGCAGAATAGCAGACTACTCGGAGACAAAATCCATAGTGAATACTGAGTAGTAAAATTTTTTCCTTGGAATTAAATTATCTGACATAATGCAGTCAAAATGAAAATATTTAGCTCTTAGGGAGGGATCTGATAAGAATACACATTTGAATTTTATTGTATTCTGATAGCTTTCTTGGTTGATTTGCAGAAAATAGTTGTACTCCACCCTGCAGTACCATATACAAGGAAATAGCAGCTTTAATGAACAATGAGGAATGTCCTTTGTGACGTTGTTTTGTATAGCCCTGTTTAAAAGTATAAAAGATTGTTGAATTGTAACAGATTAAACTTCAAGGATCGCTCAACTTTCTACTTCCAAATTCTACAAGTGTAGTGTAAAGTGCAATTTTGATTTCAATTTATTCATGCAAGGAGAACTCCAGCTCAGATTCTTCTATAGCAATTCAGTATTTATTACCAATCTTTTATTGCATTTGATTTCAGTCAAACACAGCTGGGTGAGGTTTATCCCATAGTTATTAGATGAAATATACATAATGAATAAGTAAGGTCCATTGTTCTTATATTTTCAGGGTAACCATTATTCATAACTTAATGCCTTTAAGGACTGAACTTCAAAGGCCATTACTGCTGTAAATATTCAAATCCTAAGTAGTTTTCATACAAAGATGGTCAGTAAAGCAAAATTAATTTCTAAGTCTCAGCCTTTTTTTTAGATAAAGGTTTGGTGTCCAAGATAAAGGAGTAGTGTTACTTGAATTGCTTGTAAGCTGCTGCATAGCACCATTACCTGAAGGTAAAAAAGATCTGGAAGAGAAATGAGATTGCTTACTCTACTAGGAAAATGTGCTGTTCAAGAGAGCTGGTTTCCAGGAGCTGGCCAGTGGGGCCCTCTTTACTGCCTGACCAATTCACTGAGCTAAAGTAGTAGATCCAAATCAGTGGCATTCCATTTTCTCATAAATGCTTGGTAGCTTTATTCAGCTTTCCTCATCTACCTATGTTTGGTAGTCAGGTTTTCACTTTAGTTTCTGAAAGTATTGGATAGAATATATGATCAGAGGTTGAGGAGGCTTGAAAATGTCTTTTAGAGTCATGAATATCTGTGTTCCAATTTATCTCTTCTGGCCTTATATATTCTGTTTCTTATAAATGCTTTTATGGAGGCGGTGCCTGTTCTCATGTACTGTCATCTGCCTCTGAACTATTTGACACACTTCAGTAAAGGATTTGATCTCAGTAAAGTACTGAGATATTGCTGCTGGAGGCAACAGATATTTTATGAGTTCTAAATTCAGGAATATTATCACCAGGCATTGTACTAAACCAGAAAGCAGCTATTAGGCTTTCTATCTCTTAATGCAGTGTTTGAAGTCATATGCTGATATCCCTGGAATGGTGTCAGATTAAATCTCCTGGACCCTGAGTCACTGGTCTATTTTATTGGACAGCTTCTCTGCAGCTATTAGTGTGTTTCATGTACAGTGGTTGGTGTTCTGCATCCTGCTGCATACCTCAGGCTACTGACTCTCAGCAATTTTGTGTTTGTGACCTAATGGTTTATTTTTAGTTCTGCTTGCACTACTGTAGTGATGTCTGACTTTTCTTGGAGTCTATTTAACTCTTAAAATATTACTGACCAACTACTAACTCCTTGCTTTCCTGCTAAACTTTTGTTGAATTCACTTAGGTGATAAATTTTATAAATCTGAAGCTTCCCAGGGAACGTTGATAACCTCTGAGTGTACGTGGTAATATACACATACATATTGCCTTATACTCTAAGCTACAAAGCATTTCCTTTTCATTACAAGACGTTTTAATGCTTTTATTGTTCATGACAGGCTTTGAATTCAGAAGGGAGAGGACCTTGGGCTAGAGATGTGTCTTTTCTTGCTCCCATGCAATCCCAGATAAGTTTAGCAGAGATATGAGCTGCTAGAAATCACTGTTTCTTGTCTCATACTTATGTTCTTCAGAGAAATGTTAGCATCCTGCACAAAAGAAGTGCACATAAACATTTTAAATAGCTGGGTTAAAAAATACCACCAAAGGAAAAGCAGCAGCAGCAACAGCTGCTTGGAAACCAAAGGCTGAGGAAAATAACCAGCCTCAGGAAAATAACTAGAAACAGACCATCTTATGAAAATAATTTTTCTGCCCCCCAGAAATCCAGCTGTAAAGATTCAGCATTGGCTATAGCAGTCTGTTCCTACAGTTTGAGACAATAACTTCCCTTTTTTTTTGCCAAGCGTATAGGACAATGAAGATATCTGCACTGTTTTATGGATTACACTGGTGTGATCCTGTCTGTCTGAATTTTGTATTCATGGTGACCTGCAGCCCAGCCAGGGTCTAGACAGTAATCCAGCCTGCCTGCTCCACTGGACTGCCTGTCCTGTAGGCAGCCCATGTTGGGTGTCTGCCTCTTTCCTTTGGTACTTCACTGTGCCTGTCCCCATGGGCTGTGAAATGGAAGTCAATCTTCCTGCATATGCCCTGCTGTGGTCCTGGTGTAAATATGGATGGGCACACAAAGCCTTCCTAAGACCCCAGAGGAAGCCTGAACGAGACGAGCCGTGGTCAGCAGTGCAACAAACCTTAGGAAGTGGTGGCAGTCCACCTTTTTGTATGATGACATTTCCCATGCTTTTAACATTTAGGAAAGAAATCTAAGGTTAAAGGATTTGCTGCTTTCCTGTCAAGGTTCAGTGCTGTCCATATCAGCCCGAAGAGTGTCCTAGTTACTAGCATAAAACTAAGATCACTTTTGTGTGTTTTCAAGCTGCAGGACTCCTGCCTGTCTGCCTTCATGGTGGCTCAGATTAAAAGAAGAGATGAAAATCTCTTTATACAGAGGTGTAAAATTGCCTTATCATGGTGTTCATGAAACTAAACACTGGCATGGGTGGAAGGGGTAAATAGCACACCCTTCTCTGCACCTTTAAGTGTCCCTCTGCAGAAGTGAAGTAGGCAGCTAAACAGAGGCATTTGCCACTTTCTTACCAGTCCACTTGTGATATGGTAAACACTGTCCTTCAGATATGCCTCAATAAGATGGACCAGATACCCTTCCTCAGGCTTCCAAAGGAATCTTGCTCTCTTTGCTGATTGAATATGGAACTTAAACCAGTTTGCTTAAGGTGGGTGGGATGGTATGCCTCATTTCACTTTTGGGATGTAATTGTACCTGCCAAGATTAGCTTGAACCAAAGGGAACTGCAAGTACTGTCAAGGAGGAAGTGAGACAATGGCATGGAGATAAGGCATCTTTGGGTAGAACGTCAAAAAGTTAAACAATGGTCAAGCAATAGACTGGGAGAATGTCAATTCTAGGTGCCAAGCAGGACTGCAAAGGCTATTTGCTAAGGCTAAGGATCAAACTGAAACATTTATCAATTCAGTTTAGAAAGTCTGAAGTAAAGTGAGATAAAGGTAGAGCTTGGGAGGCAGCAGCTTCATATAGTACAGGTGATCAAAACACAACAGTGTGTCCACAACTACACTGCCCCAAGGGCAGTGAGAAATAGCAAAATGAATAGGAGTACTAAGCAAGCACATTTTTTTTTATTCCTGCTCACTGTGGCCTGAGTCAGAATTATTAATGAGTTTCTCTGTAAGAAACTGAGTTGTTTAAATCTGCAGCCTGTGGTCACATCTACAGGCAGTGTTTTCTGAAAGGGGCAAAGGGTCTGTGATGTGGGGAGATGCAATAGATTCCCAGGTCACTGGTGGAAGCAGGGGTTTGATTAGTTGGTGTGATTTCTGTTGAGAGAGTGTGCCCATCCCATATGGCTTCGTGAGCAGGGTGGAGGACTGTGTAGGTCCCAGCAAGTCACTGTTACATGTGGTGGCCAGGGAGGAGGGTGTGTGAGTCTGGGGAATTTTTGGTGTGGCAGAGGAGTGGCTCCAATTCCCATATTTTCTCCATGTGCTAGTCTGCTGCTGGCTGGGACGGCAAAAGGAAAATTTCTGATTTGTGGCAAACACAGCTGGCCCTGCCACATCAGTCAGGCAGAAAAAAGGGGAAGATTTCATCAGAGATTGTAATATATTCACCCAGAGATCCAGTCTAAAGTGCTGGTTGCCACAGTTAAAGATGTGAAGGAAGCTCAGCCTGTCATCTCTCAAGGATGTGCATAGAGTGAAGGGAAAGGCAGAGTTCACCCTGAGGCCAGGACACCCAGAGACACCCTTAGTCCTATAGATGAAGTGATGGAGGACTCTGTTTTTAGGGTTGAGAAATATGAGTGTATCTCTGATACAGTATACATTGGGAAGAGAAGATTATTGCATACAACAGTTTGTTCCTCCTTTTAATTGATCAGAAAAGAAAAATTTAAGAAACTGTATTAAGCCAGCTCTGTTAACAGGGAATTTATTCAAGATTGCAAACAGAGGAAATGAGAACCTAGGAAATGTCAAAACAATCACTTCCTCTGAAGCTATAATCAATCCCTTGCATGTTTGTGTTATGATACAGTTCTTCAATTGCATAGCAGTGTGGTCTTTGTCTACAGGATACAGTGCACAGCATAATCAGTACAATGCATAAGAGCTGTTAAAAAACAAACAAACAAAAAACTTCTATAAAAAGAGATGTTTAAAAATGCATTCCAGCAGAGCTAGTTGGTTTCTATCCAAACAATCAGTACTAGTCTCCAAATAAAAATATCTTCATCCATCAAGAAACCCGTGGGATTGAAAAACCCACCTAGCTAAACAGAAAAATAAAATGTAAATATGTTCACAAAGTCTTGTTGCTGAAATTGATATCACTCTGCTAAATAAAACTGACACTCTGTGATATTGGAGAAGTGATTAAGAGCCAGAAGTGTATTCTTCTAGTGGAAAAAGCTATATAGAAAGGAAAAGGAAACAGAAGGACTTTCAGTTCATTTGTCCCTATTCATAGTTGATGTGACAAATAACTACAGGAGGAGATGTTCCAGAACTGCAAGCTTTTTAAGTCACTTTAACACTTCTTGTATTCTCTAAGGCTGCCTCTGAAGTGCCATAACCCAGAGTTTTTTAACATTTGTCCAAGGGAGTATTTATGTGTGGGTTCGTTGGTCACATCCTATGGCCGCTATTTGCAGTTGCCGAGGTAGATTACAAGAAGTATAAATACTGTCCAAATATCATTTCTCCTTGTAAACAATTTCAAATGAAAGTGGTCAAGGCTGACGTCATCAGGTGCTGAAGCTGTGAAGAGAGGCAGAGTACAGTTCAAGAGGCACCCTGTCTATTAATGTGGGAGTCTCACCGTCAAAGGCCTTAACACTTTTTGCCAAGGTCTGTATAGCTGGATCCAAAACAAATTTCTACCCCTGTGGTCACCTTCTGTATGAGGTTAAAATTTAGGCAGGCATGCTTTCATACTTGTCCTCATTGCCCTCTTTTCCCCATTTCCCCCTATGCAATCTTCTCCCTGCAGCCAGGAAGCCAGGTGCAGAACAGCAGGGGTATGGCCAGGGACAGCTGTGCACCAGGGTGGCCCCCACGAAGGGCAGAGACAGCACAGCCCCTGCAGCAGCAATTCATCCACAGGAACTGTCCTCCCTGCAAAAGTGAAAGGGGGAGTTTCCTCAAGAGAAAAAGCAAACCTTATTTTCCTCCAGGAAAATAGAGATGACAGACAGGTAGATTCCTGTAGCTAGTCTGAAAAGATGTTGCCAAGAAAAGCAAAAGCACCCATGCAAATACCCCTCTCAGCAAGGTGAAAGGCTCCAGTTTGCAAACAGATATGATTTTCATAGTTCTTTCTCTGTGACATAATTTTTTTTTTGCCCTGTGTGCCTTCCCAGATGATCTTTTTTCCTCAAACGTGACCTCTCCAGGAGATGGAAATCACGTTTTCCATCCATAGCTTCAACTACTTCTGGCTGAGGCTCTGGGGTGTTTTATCAGGTGGGGGCTTATGAAGTCACTGTGCAGCCCAAGAAGAGCTCAGTTCTGCTACAGTGCTCCAAAAAGACCCAGTATTCAGTGATCTCTCCAACTGACAGACTGGAGAGAGAGAAATGGTGAGAGTAGCAGGCAGTCTGCTGAACTGGGACCCGTGGTCTCTCACATGCAGCATGTCCTGCAGTCATCCTCCTGCATCCTGGGTCTCACTGTGCCTCCCCCCTTCCATGGGACATGCTGGTTTTACTCTGGCCTTGCACTGTCTCACTCTCTAACCTGTAGAAAACAATTCTGCCTTTTTGTTGGGTTAGGAGGCTGCCATGACCCAGAAATTACAGAGGCAGGGGAAGGGGGAGCCAGAGTCAAGAGGAGTGTGAGGATGTTCTTGGACTGGCACAAGCCACCCCTAACATGCCATCAGAGACAGTGTGGCTGAAATTATTTGGTGCATCCTAAAGCAACAGTTCTGCTCTTCCACGCTGCCCTTCTCTCTGTCCTTCTCTCTCTTTCCTCCCTGCTATCACAGCTACAACACCAAACCTTCTGCTCCTCAGCTTCATCTCTTGTTTCACTCCATGCAAGCCAGTTCAATCCAGCAGAATGTTCTACACCTAACTTTTGTTTTATAACCATAGGGAAGTTGCTACGTGGTTTATATTTCTCTGGAAGATTGATGATTTATTTCACGTATTTGTGTTAAGATCTACTTAGTCTTTTTGTTACTTTTTAATATTTTAAATCTTCACACTTTTAAACATATGGTATAAAGGCTAAAACTCCCTGTTGGCTGAGATCTAGCACAAGATCTTCGGGACTGGCCCACGATATAATTCTTCCTGTTGCTCAGCTCTTGTCTTGGCAACCTCTTTGGGACCTCACCACAATGGGACCTGAGTCTTTGTCTTTCCCCTAACTTTAAACTTATGGTAACTGCAGCCAAGATCTGAGCTTTACATAAGGACCTTCAGCCTTGGCCCTTTCTCTGCCCAAACTTTCCAAAGGCATGTCTTTTGTAGGTCCCTGCTCAAACTGGACCCTTAGGCTTTGTCTCACAACTTGCATTGCTGTAACCCTGAAAGTGACTGAATCCTTTACTAAAGATCACTCATCCTATCAACAAAATGAAAAGGGAAAAATTATTTGTGATGTTCAGACTTATCTTTAGCAGCTTCTTGCAAATCCTCATCAACAAAATCGCAAAACTCACACCAGACAAACCTAGCTGCAGCCAAAACAAGTAAAAAAAATCATTTCCCTAGGCCTCTCCTTTGCAGTCATACTTGAATTTTTGGAGTTAGGGGAATAACAAAGCCTATTAATCCAGTTAAGAAGTACTGCAAAGGGGTTTCCTAGAGAGGGTTTGTGCACCTAAGTATACTTTCCTGAGAAGTCTGATCACTCCTTGGGGTAGATTTATCATCAGGGTTAACAGGGATGCAAAGCCAAGGCGTCCAGTTGTGGTGGGGCTGTAAGGGGTTTGCAGGGGCAGAATTTGGGCAATGAAAGGAATTTTCCACTGACTCACTGTTCACTTGGCCAGAGCTGGAGATCCTTCAGTAATGCCCAATGTATCCCTAGGATTAGAGTTGAGGCAACAGAGAGACAAAGAGTAGGGATCCAGTTAAGGGCAGTAGTCCTGTTAGAACTGTTAAGGGAGACCTTTGTTTACTTCCATTTAAACTCTTGCTGAGACCTATGAAGAGCAGACGTGTCATGATGCCTTGATATGTGCAAACTGAAAACAAAATTGCAAGCAATCCTATAGAAAATGCTCTCCAGCTGGAAAATAAAAGTTGAAAAGAAATTTCCTGTAATGTTATGGAATACAAACTGTGTATTAAATGGGCCTTTTGAATTTGAAATTAAGTATGTAAGAGGTAACAGAACATAAGACTCATAATACAGGAGCTAGTGTAGGGGGCTGAGTGAAAGACCTTCTTAATGACTTTTAAGAGAGGAATGGAAGGAGTATGAGATTCCAATTGCAGCCTTGAGCACAGTAAGTAATTTAAAAGTAAGCAGTGACTTTATGGGAGTCACCTATGAATAGACATGCAGGTGGTAATTGAGGAAAATCCCCAGAATATGAAACTGAAGGAAGCAAGCCTAGTCTAAAAGCACCTATCCTAGCTCAGAGTGAACTGTAGACATAAATAACAGAACTGGTAATTTTTTACTGCTACTGTAAAACCCCTGCATCTAAGAACTGAAAAGAAACTTGCCCAGAATTCAGAATTTCCCAGATTTTTAGAAGTTAAAGTTTCAAATCCTCTGAAATTCATATTTTTTGTTCTGGACCCAGTTAGGTTCGTTGGTTTTGTCTTCAGATTCATAATGCCTCATGAATACACTGAAAAATAACCTTCTTCCTCTAATATATTTTTCTGGGGACAATAACCCTGAAATATATCTCTTGATATCAGTTAGTTCTTCCTTTACACTGATAAAATTAGCTAACGCCTCGCAGGGGCTCCATAAGCATGACAATATTTTCCTAATGTAGCTGAGGCAGGAACCATGTGCATCACACTGCTGTAACAGTGCTATTCACATTCTGTTAATGTATCCCAAACTGAATTGCTCTCTATTGTTGAACTGTAGCAATGAAGAGATGATGGTGTTTTTCTATCATTTCTATTTTCTATTAGGATCTCTATTGTGTGCAGCTGCTGCAAGCTGCAGCCCCCCTTTCAGCCCTGAGCATCATTTGCCTTCTCTGCATTCCATATTAAGAGGGGGCAGAAATTCAAAGGGGGGGATGATCACCAGCTCACGTGGCAGCCCATGTGTACAAAGAGATGGCAACCTGGATACAGAGCAGCATCCTAACCAGCTTCACCAGCAACAAGAGGTCATAAACAAAAGACTTGGATCACATGATGAAGCTGATTAGGGTGTCACTCAGAAAACAAGCAAGGAAAGATTTTTGAGGGTGGGGATTGATATTTAGTAGTCTGTTAGGGCGACCAGAAAGAACAAGATTTTATTCAGTAGTATTTGAAAAAGGAAAATGTCTGTGTATGTGTATTGAGCTGAGTGTTCCAGAGTATAAATCAGGAGCAGAGGGATAAGGGCAGAGAAATGCTCTAGGACACCTTTGAGAAATGGTGAAGCTGGGGCAGGGACACTGGCACAGGAATATCCAAGGGTTGATTAAAAATGAATTGTTTTGCTAAACAGCGGTCCTGATCTTCAAGTGGTGAACTCATTTAGCTTTATACCTCTCAAATCTCTCTTGCATCTTTCCAACAAGGCTATACAAATTTCATGTCCACTCAATTTTTTAACTGTAATACAGCATATAGACATAGATCATAAAAATATTTTTTTTTCTTGCTTAGTTCTTAGGCAATACAGTAATGTGTTTCCTTCAGAGAGGCAGATGCATCATCTGATCACCACTCTCATTCACTGTGGATGCTGTATTATATGGAAATCTTCAGCCCTGGGTTGTGGCAAACCAAAGACTGCTGTTTTTCATTTCAGCCAGCCTGCAGATCTGTTTTTTTTGTCCTTACACAGCTGACCTCAAGCATGAAGTGCTGCTCTCCAGGTCTCGTCTGTACCTGCATGAAAAGAGGCCTGTCTCTCCAGCACTTACCACTTTGCTTTCACAATCACAAACAAACCTCTAGTGTAATAAATAATTTCAAATCTGCTCTTTGTCTCAGAGAAAAAAAAAGATGAACACTCAGAAATGCTCCTTACGCAGGCTCACTAATTTTCCTATCCAGTGAAGAACTTCTTTTGAGGGCCAAATGGATTAAATGCTCTTTGGTCTTTTTCTCCTGTTGGTCTAAGTGACATAGCATCTTCCTTTATATATAGCAATGGATTGATGCATATCTAGGTTTAACAGGAATGGGTTAGCTTTAATTCCAGAAGTAAACAATAGACTTGTTTATCAGCACTAAAGACTGAAAGACATTGACTGTTCTTCATGGTATTAAGCCTTTACTACGTCAAGCACTAACGATTTTGAATAGGGCAAACAATTTTCCCTTGCACAGTAGGCACTCTGAGCTCCTCTCTCTGGTCTCCACTGCAATTAACATTGAAATGATGGCGTGTAACGTGTTCGTCACAGAGGGAAGACACGCAGTAGATTTTCAGTAAGACATTTCTGGTGTGGAGATGAATTATTTATGTATCTTAACTGTAGATCTGCCTAATAATTCTGTAATTAAATGCTATCTCACCCTCTCCTTCTGTCCTATGCCAAAATGGTAAACCCCCTGAAATTAAATTGCTATTTTTAAATGTTAGAGCATTAGTTTATTTGTACTTTCACATGTCTTTTAATAAAGTGTGCTAAAAACACATAAATTGTCTTCACAGTTGATCAAAGTGTGTATTTAACACACAATCTGTCTCATTAATGGCAGATATTGAACTTTATCATCAAGAGGTATACATGTACATGTATTCTACCCACAAAAATCCTTGATATCATCTTCAAACTTGGAGCCTATATCCCCACATTCAATACTGTGTTAATAAGTCATAGCATCTGCCCTTTGTGTTCCTGTAGTATACTTCTGATATATTTGGATGCTGAGTATCTAGGAAGATAAGCAAGCATTAGCAAGCTAAGAAAATTTGACTATTTCTGAATATGGTGATTAATTCTCCATCAGTTCTATTGTTATAGCACTACATCTGAGGTCATAGAATTGTCACAAATTGCTGCAATTAAGAATTTCCATTTTCTAGACTGAAATTCCAGTTCTTAAATTCCTTATAAATCTATGAAATACACAGCTTTTCTTAACCATATCTTGTCAATCCTTCTCCACACCCAGTGATTCTGGTTGCAGCTCTTATATCTCTGATAGTGCATTATTTTTCAGCTTACTTGCAAAACAACAACAGAAACTTTTTCAGTTAGAAATTTTGTTTCATGTAAGGCAACTAGATTTTTCACAGTTACTTTACTAATGCTACCAGTGGCATACATTACTTTTCTTGTTAAAGGATTATCACTATTAATTGAAATATAGATGAGTAAAAGATAAATTAAATATTGTATCTATGGGGATAATATGATCTGGGGTATCTAGGAATGTCTCTAACCATACACACACACGGACACACAAATGACTTTATGGGACTGGAATATAAAATGATAAATTGTGAAATCTTAAGTGTAATTTCTTGCCTTTTCATTTGGTTTTGTGGCAGTGCAGACTAGTGCTTTATCTCCACACTCCTATGCTTGTTCAATATCTGTCATGCACAGCTGTTCATGTGCTTTCTTGTGTATGTGCTTTCGTTATTCTGACCTATTTAACATGTGTGGTGGGGCAAAAGTGAGTGGCATGTTTTTACGTATGCATTTGAATTACAAGGCTGTGTGTGTGTGTGTGTGATAGTGATTGTATGGCTGTGTCTGGCTGAGAGCAGAGATCACACATGCAGCCATGTAATTTAACATTATGAATTAATATCTACTTCCAGCTTTATTGTTTTTCAGACAAGGCATTTGGGCATGTTGTGTTTAGAATGGGCTCACCTGGCACTAATTTTCTGCAGCTAATTCCCTTCAGTTTCTCATTTAAACGTGCTCCATTTGCTGTGCATTTGAAGCTAAGGCCTCTCTTACATAATAATGCACAGCCCCACAACATGCCCCCATGATACCAGTATTATCTGAACTTGACACGACTACCTGTCTTAAATTTTACCAGCTTGTTCCCTGGCTGAAATGTATTTAATGGTATATTCCTTGTCTACTCTTTGTTCCACAGCAATTGAGGATGTATTCCATAGTACAGTTTAAAATGCAATATGCCAGACAACTGTTGTTTCCTATTAATCATCTTAGCTGAAATAATAAAAGCACTTTAACTTTTGAATGCCAACTGTTCTTCTAAAAGCTAAATATATTCTGTGCCTGTCTGTTCCTTTTAGTGAAGAAAAAAAAAAAGGAAAGTATTGTGATGATTATATACTTTGAGGCATCTTACAGAAATGCTACTGTTTTGCAGAACATAATGAGACACGTTATTTTCCAGGAATTGCAAGGAAACTAAAAAGAAACATAAGTCACCCAGGTGTGCTGCGACTCTGAAAATTAAGCATAATGCTTGGTGGCAGCTGATGGCAGAACTGCTTATTTACAGTAAAACATTTTTAAATTCCTTTTATTTTTAGCTGTGCTCCTCTTATTTATTTAAGAAAGGGGAAAAAGTGGAATTTTGGTTTTCCAAAATTTTAGGTTCTTATTATGACTCATCATGTTAATGACAATGGGGGGATTATACTCACTTTGGGGCAAAGCCACTTGAATTCAAAGAATTTAAGTCTGTGGATCTCACTATTGTCATGGGATCTTTCAGAAATATGGAAGGCTGAGAATCTCATTGATTTGAAAAATAGATATCTCATTGATTTGGACATGGAAATGGAAAGCTACTAACTCTGAGGAAAGTAACTACAATCAACTGCATACTAATGTTTTGTCTAAGATTAGTATTTCTGGAGGAAAAACGTGTCCTTTGGAGTCTCTGAATTTGCAATGGTAGCTCTTTTGTGGCCCAGCAGCTGGTTGCCTTTTTTAGAGATGTCATGGATGCTAGAGATTCGGCTTCATCCCAGTTTGAAGTTTTCTTCCCAATCAAAGGCTGAATAGGTATTGTGCTTCCTACCTTACTAAATGCTTGCTGAGATTATCCTCTGTCACTTGCTGCTTATTATCACTGTATCCCCAAAGAGCCATCCTCTCTGATGCGGTGCTTTTAGAAGTGTTATTTCATCATTGAAAAGATGGATTCCAAATGAAAAGGTACTCTCCACAGAAATAACATTTCATCTCAGGAAGATAAAAGGAGCTGCCTGTGGCTAGGTCTGGATTGTGCTACTTTTCTTGCACTTCCCTATTGATTTTTGAGCTTCAGGCCTTCCCCTGGCTTAAAATGGGGGATAATGTGAATTCATAGAGGCTGCAACCATAGAAAGAACTGAGACAGTCTGAGATGGAGATAAAGACCTATTCTTGGGGTGCAAGATGATGTCTAGAGAGAAACGGGGGGCAGGGAGAAAGGAGAAACAGGATGAAGAGCAAAACAGAAGGAAGGAATGTGAGGTGAAGCCTTAAAGGACTTGCTCAGGTTGTGGTCATACATGGCAAACCTGTGTCCTTTCCCACTGCAGCAATGCCATGAACAATCTGCCTTCTTGCCAGTTTACAGTAACAACAAAATTTGGACTCTTAGATTCCAACACAACTGGTTTGGCTTCTGTCCAATCTGAGAAAAAAAAAAAAAATAGCCTCCTGCAGTCAGACTTTTCAGGCACACACTGTTCATAGGATTAAAGAGCGCTTTGGCCTTGTAGCAGCTCTGAGTCAACATGCAGAGCAAGGGAACTTCTGTGAAAGAAAGACTGACATAAAAATTCACAAGCTCATGAACTGAAACAGAGCTACAAATGCTCAGCTGTTAGGCACCCTTCATTCACCTCTGCCCCGAGATGTGAAGGCCCTAAACTGCTGTGAGGCCACCTCCCATATCAGTGCAGCTGTACCTAGCCTCAGCTGCCAAATGGAACCAGGTAGGTCATCCTACTTTGTTCTGCTGTGCTCCTTTTAGTCCCTGGGGAAAAAAAAAAAATCTGCTACTGAGAAGCAATTTCTCTGCAGTACTGTAAATAGCAAAGAGCACTTAAGAACTATTGGCAATATTTTGCTTTCCTTGAGACACAGCATGTCCCCCAGCCTTCCTCTCTCCCACCATCTTCCATATGATGTTCACATCTGGCACAGTTAGGGTGACTTAGTCGTGTCTCTGGTGGGTTTATGAGGATTAGATTGTGTCAAAAACATGCTGAAAGGTATTTTTTACTGAAAAAAAAAAAGTTGACAATAAAGAAGTCAATGCTTTCTGCAAGCTAGATCTCCTGAGCTGCCTGGCTTCTGCTTCTCAAAGCTCCTTGATATGCCCAGCTTCTGAGGCTGACACATTCCTGATCTCTGAATTGATGACTCCCCAGCTACTTGGCTCACGCCTCTGTTGATTTCACAGCAGCTGGCAGTCTAGATGATTGATATTTTTTCCCAAACCATTTTTTGAAAATTCCTTTTATCAAAAATTTGGCATTTTTTAATTCCATTATGCCATCCACATGCAAGATTCTTCTTTCAGAATGGGGCATTTCTGACTAAGGGAAGAATGCACTTCTATTGCGATGCACGAGGCACTGGGGCCGTGTGCTGGGTCTCTCAGGCCTCCTAGTTAGTATGTGAAAGTGTGGAGCTGAAGCAAGGATGCTCAGTGTCTGAGTTTTGACAGCTCTACAATTACAGTCAAATATGGCTTTTACAGAGAAATAAATGATAGCCCTTTCTTCAACATATGTGTGCCCTATCAGTTTTCCCACTGCAGGTTAGCACAAAGGAGCTGTAACACAGGCATGAAGTAGTCCATTGTACCAGGGCCTGTGCCAGCTCCAAGAAGAGTATATTCTGGGAAAATCAGGAAGCAGCATAAAGGCTTGAGGTCTGTTAGTCTGCTGCCGAGAAGCTGATGTTTCTGGATGTCTCCTTTTGCTTCATAGGAATTGTTACTAAAATGGTGAAAATTAGAGATATCTCAGAGATACTTCAATCACTATCTAGTCCTAGATCCCCTGAACTAGGGAACTGCAAGATTTTTTTCCGATTTGATTATCTAAATCAGCATTAAAAATATATAAGACAGACTCCATGAACTGAGACACAAAACCAAGTGTAAATTAAAGAATGGAATGATTTAAATCTGTCTTAAAAACTCACACAGTTGTTCAAAAATGTTATCACTTTTTACAATCTTCATTATAAAGGAGTTCTAGCCTGGGTTGGGTCCTGGCTGGATTTCATGCTATAAAATATGAGATGAAGTGAGTCCTTACACAAAGAGTTTTAATAGAAGTTTAAAATGCTGCAACAGATAAAGACAAGCAGGAGGATTAATGGGGTGTCTTACTGATTTTGATCAGTAACGCACAGAGATCTTATCTCACACACCTACTAAACAGCTCAGAAAAGAAAGAGGGAAGATTTGAAGGCCTAACTTGGAAGGGTAGCAGAGGAAAAGCATGTTTACTGAGGAGGACAACATTTGCGTCACAACCTTTATTCAATATTTTACTTTTTCTTATTGTTCCGTGTGTAGCTGTAAGCCTTATGCTCTGGTGATCACTCAAACCCTGTTCTGAATTCTTAAAACAGTTCCTGACATAGTTTTGGCTCATACTGATTCCTCTGGCAATTCCTGAGCACAGGAGTCAAGCTAGGCCAGGAACTAGTCCCAGCAGAAACTGTGGAGAAGTCCATGCTCTTTTGGAAGCTGAGACTGGACAGATGCACTCCATGCAGTTGGTCAGTGAGTGGTCCTGGGAGCACTAAGTAGCTGCAGCCTGTATGCTCAACACAGCTCACTGTAACTGGCTCCTGTTACACTTGGAAATGGACCAGTGCTCTCTGTATTACATCTCAGGGTGTCAGGCAAAGGACTCCTGTTACGACTCACTGCCTGTGAAATGTTGATTTGAGGGACAGACCTTGTATCACATCGATAGTTTATGGCTGAAAAAGGGACAGAATTCAATTCCTCTGCCTCTTCAGCCTAAGTTCTCACTTTTTTTCTATTTCTTTCCCTTATTATTGACTGGTGAGCAGATGCAAAAATTATCTCAGTTGGAAAATACATACATGTTTTCTGTTCTCCCTGGATAATTTAATTGATGATTCTCACATATAAAACATGTGAAGGTGCAGGGGAGCAGAGACCTTCTCATCTTTCCCTTTTCTAATTGTCACTAGTTCTTTTTTCGCTTACTTCAGTGCCTTAATCAATTGACTATGGAGTCAGTCCGTACTTGCTTGTTCTATTGCCTGTACAATTCTTACATTTTTTCTTGTATGTTGGCTTATTTCGACAGAGGCTTCAGAAAACGAATTCCAGAGCAGCTCTCTTTTGAACTGAGGTGAGTTGCTCAGGGGTTAGAATATTTCCTGCAAGATAAGATTTGTGAATTCAAAGTGCCTTTGAAGTGCTACAACCACTTCATAGGTGTTGCTTTTTCCAAAAGCATGGGCATTCCCATAATCACCAGATACTAGTTGTGAGAAGAGTTTTTCTGCTGGGACATAAACCATACACCAGGGTAATGAAGCTGACTTTGTGTGTGATACAGGCTTTAGGCTTTTTAGACACGTAGTATTTTGTGTCATAGAACAACAGAAAAATTTAGGTCAGAAGGTAATCCCCTAGTCCATCTCCCCACTCAGGGCAGGGCCAACCTCCTAAGTAAGGTCAGCTTGCTCAGGGCCTTGTACAGGTGAGTACTTTGGATCTCAAAGAAAGGAAAACCCACTGTTCTCAGGGCCCCTCATCCAGTGCTCCACTACCCATATTGAAATGTCCCTTTCTGAAGTGTGTGATCATTCACTGCATTTTGTCCTTATATTGTCCACCTCTGAGAATTGCCCTCTACGATCCCTTTTAGGCAGTGGAGGATAGTCCTCTTCATACATTTTTTCTCCAGCTAAATAATTCCAGTTCCTTTAGCTTCTCTCTTCTACACTTTAAAGGCATTATTCTCTCTTTGGCCCTCCAGAGAACTCTCTCTGGTTTGCCTCATGTGAAAGGGTCCCAAACCATACAGAATATTCCAGATACGAGATCATGAGTGATAAGTAAAGGAAATAAACACGGTTATTCCATCTCAGGTGGACTTTGTGCTTGCCTTTATTCAGCATCATGACTTTCTGCTTGGTTTATTTCTCCAGACTTTGGTTCCTTTTGAATGGATGGCCCTGCCTTCCAGCGTGTCAGCATCTTCCTCCAGTTTGCTGTCATCCATGAGGGTGCTAAGGGTGCCTTCCTTCAGATCACTCAGGTTGCTGTTAGCTATATGCCCCGGAACCAAATTACAGAACACACTCATAATTGGACCCCAGCTGTACTTTGCACCATTGAGTACAACCCTTCAAGCACAACAGTCCAGCAGTTCTTCTCACCAGCCTCATGTCCATCCATCTCCTCACATCTCCTCAGCTCTGAGGACACTGTGAAAGAATATGTCCAAAGCCTTATGGAAATCAAGGTAAATATACTGTTCTCCCTTTATCAAGTCTTTTATCACAGGTAGCAATCAGGCTGAACAAACACAATTTTCCTTTGGTAATTCTGTGCAGATTGTTCTCAATCATTTATTACCCTTCAAGCAACAGGGAAAGGCTTCTACAAGCTGTTACTTATCATGTCCTATATTGCATTCACCTTTTGCCAAAAAAAAAAAAAAATTGCTTGGAAACAACAGCAACTCTTTTCCAGCATCTGAGGCAGTGATTTTATTGTGTAAAAATGTTAACGTGATTAAATTTCCACGTGTGCAGTGAGGAGAATAACAATGTTGGGCTTTTATTTTCAATCTTGATGGCTGCGTGTAATGTACAGTATTAAAAGGGTTAACAAGCAGGCTTTGTGCTGTTTCTCATTAGGACGAGTTCAGCATTCAGCTTTCAGGCTTAAAGGCTATCTCATATCATATGTATACTGCCACATATGTAATTTGTTGGGTAGGACTGGTTACATTGTGGAGATGGCATAGAAATTCCTAACAATCTTTCCTGCCCATAATAGCTTTTCAGAAGACAGAACATGATGCTGCCCATGCACGTTAAATCTTTGGATGAACTAATATGAAATACTTCTGCTGTTCTAATTTCCTCTTGTGTGTATTTTTTCCTGGCTCAGACTCAGTGACCTAATTCTTTTCTTCATTCTGTTCAAGGTTTTTGATTTTTTCCAAGCTACTCATATTGGACTCTTCTCCATTGTGGAAACTGTGCCTTTATTTCTGTTTTGTGTTAGCATATTATTTCTATTTTGTGTTGCATAGTTGCACTGACGGCCCTGTTGCTCCCGTATCTCCAGACATGAGGGTGGACACTAATCATGGCATCTCCCAAAAATGGTGACCAAGACATCCTAGTGGATATGGTTCTTGTCCACTAGGGAATTATTACAAGCCCACAGGAAGATCTTGTAGAGTTTACATTGAAAAGATCCCATTTAAAAAGTAGCACCTAAAAGAAAGTTGTTTGCTTTCCTAGTCTCTTGACTGGAAAGATGAATCAGTCAGTGTTTCTCTATCTTGCTTTTGAAAGCTACATGAAGATCTGTTCAAAACCCTTTTTCACAAGTGATGTATGGTGCTACATTTAACTAAACAAAATACACAAACTAAAGGCTCCTTAGTTTTCACAATTGTGAAATCCTCAAGCTAGTATATGCACGTCTCCCAGCTAGGCTGAGGCATGCTTAGGCTGGTTCAAAGGCATGTAGAGAGCAGATCCAGCAATCTCTCTCTCTTTGATTCTGACCCAAATGCACTTTTTTCATTCCAGTGCATAGAGGAGGTTGACAAAAGGACACCCTTGCTTTTTTTTGGTTTCACTCAGTAGCACTTCTAGACATCTATTTATGTTTTGTGTTGTGTTTCTCAGTAGTTACTATGCTGTGGTTCCTTAGGGCTACCTTAATAAATATCTGCTTTCAGACTCAGACTTTTTATTGTAAGCAGATTTTGTGCATTTGCAAAATAAACTCCATGGCAGCACTCATAGGCTTAGTGTATTAAACATGACATAGATTGTTTTAAACAATCTTCCTGTCTTGACATGAATTGGTATGAGCACTGTAATCACTCTTTATCTGGCGAGAGAGAAGATCATTCCAGTCAAGAAATAAAAACACCCAAAATTATGAACATGGGTTTGGAGCTTTAGCCTAGGAATTAAATGCATCTTTTCCATTGAAGTGATATAGAAATGAATTTCTGTAACTTTAGTTGCAAGTTGAACATATGAGAAACTGTTTGCTTGATCTATGTCTTTGTGCAGCCAATACGATTTCTTGAGCTGAAGAAGGCTATATACTTGGACCCTGTGAGAGGCTGACTTTTCCAGTAAAAGGCCAGATTTTCCACATTCCTGCAGACACAAAAGAGCAAATAAGCTGCCTGTCACAAGTGCTTTACTACCTTTAATTCTCAAGCCTTCCTGTCAATCTAACTGATATTGCATGGCTCTGCTTCTTCAGTCTTCCTCACACTCCTTGTCAGCAGGATCTTACAGTTTCCTTATGTGCTGGTGTGTATTTGTACACATTTTAATTTAAGACGAGCAGAGACCCCCTGGTTTGTCACCAAGACAGCACTGAGGAACTCCTGCACCACTTTCATGTTGGGAACTTTTTAAAAAGGGTGGCAGAGAAGTTCCTGTCTCCTAGGTATTTTCTTCAGAACACTGTACTATTCCTTTTACTGCTGGTGTTACAAAATACTGTAGAAAAGGTATTTTTCATTAAAGGTAAAATCCAGGAACACATGGAATTTTCTGGTTTTGCTTTGCTTCTGAATGATGAAACCAGAGTATGTATTAAAAGGCTTCTCACATTACTTGCAGAACAAAAGCAACTAAGTTGCTGGCTTCTAAAAAAAGGAAAAAGAAAGTCTTGAGATGAAAGAGAGTTATATTTACCTCACTCGTAAAAACTTCTTTATTTGTTGAGTGGTTGGGGGTTTTTTTCTTTTAGTTGAACTCTTGGAAAAGTGCAATTTCATTTCAAGACATTTTGGTTCATATCACAAAGTTAATTTTTTTAAGCAATAAGACCAGACAGGGCTTGAATTATTGTGCAATAATTTATGCTTAGGTGCATTCTCAGGCATGAGCCTGCAGGCTGAGTGCTATCAAGTCCCAGAGTGTTCCACATAAATTATGTTGTAATTGAAAAAACCCAAAACAAACACTAAAAAATCAAAACAGAATCCTAACTAAGAAAAAGAAAATATGCTGCAAGGGCCTATGCTTTACGTAGGCCATCACCTCAGAGCCCAGACAGCCTCTGTCCTTGGCTGTTGGCGTTGCAGGGAAGAGGTTCAGCATCTATTCCTGTGTGGTGTTTTGGGGAAGGCTCCCCCTGTCCCTGCTCCAGGGGTGAGTAGGCACTCTGCTGCTCTGTCAAGCCTTTGCCCTGTCCAGGACACTTCTCTGGGATCTGTGGCACTCAAGATGCAGGGAGAATGAGGCCTAAAATAGTTGAATCAGGAACTTGAACTTTGCTGATGGGTGAATGCTGGGGTACCTGAGATTACTACAGCTGGGGTTCAAAAAGCACATAGCGAAATACAGGAGAATTGGTGGCCAACACACTTGGCATCCAGTTACTGAATAAATTCCCACCATAGTTACCTGAATTTTTAACTAAAGTTTGCTTAAGCTTGCATCTCACTGTTAGACTAAGCTCCCTAGATAGTGAAGGACACACAAACCCACTTTGGAGAAAAACCTTTTCATGACAAGATTGTCACTCACAACATTGATTACTTTGTTTACCCACTCTGAAAAAAATGGTCTGAAAACCACCTAGAGCAAAAAACTCAGCCAAACAGAAACACAGAAAATATAAAAGCAACAATGAAAATATAAATACTCCTTAGGAAATAAAGTTAAGTCATCTCTTGAACAGTCGTTTAATGGAAAAACAAAAGGACAGGCTGTTTCTAAGGTCAGGAAAAGTTTTTACATCTCTTCTGACTAATTTTTTATTTTTGAAGGGGCTAAGATATTATTACATGGGGAACAGTAAGCAATATATTGATAAAAAGATAGCTCTTGGATGTAAAGCAGAAAGAGAGAAGACAGAAAATGTTGAGTTTTGAAGCCTGTGATGATTTTTGGAACTTCAGATGATATTTGCTATCAACTTGAGAAGCGAGCAAGCAACCAGAACATCTTTTCGCTGCATAAAACGTGCACAAAAAGGTTCCCTTAATGGCCGTGGAAATCCAGCAGCAAAACCAGTCACATGGTAGCACTGAAATGAATGGAGAATAAGGCGTGTAATTGTTTTGAATAAATATTTTTGGGTTGGATTTTTTGGGCTTTGGCTGTTTATTTTTTTGGTGGAGAAGGATAAAGAGAGAACAACACATCAGCAAGGATTAGCCTGTACCACATGATTTAAGTTAAAGATTCTATTTTTGGAGCAGGGCTAACACACTTGAGCTAAAACCTCCAAAATCTCAGCTGAGTGCCCTATGCAGAGCATTTTGGCTGTTAAACTCTTGAAACTCTTGAACCCTCAACAATTTGAACTCTAAACATTTTTCCTGCTGAAAATTAAATCCAAGCTAACAAGCTCCCGTAAAGAGATCGGTTTTGAAGAACAGGATTTCTAGTAAAGTTCAAGTTTTAAAAGTAGTTCTTAGTGACCCTTCACCCTAGCTCAGATGGAAAGCAGACACAATAGAGTATTGGCATTTTCTGGAAGAGCCAATGACTCTCGTGCTTGCAAAGACTGAGCAACTGAGGGAGAGCAGGCGAGAGCTCCCCCTTCACTCACCTGGTCCTGCCCTCCTTGTAACTGTGGCTGCATCTCATGCAGCATCACAGTCTGCTCACAGAGCTTACTGTGCATCCTTAAACCTCACAAGGTGCTGAGTACAACATGTGATAGATCACTACCAAATACAGCCCTCACTGCAAGCTTGTATCCATGGTGTGTACACGCTGCTGACTCTGCATAGGCAATGATGAAAAACCTGGGGTTTCTTTTTCTCCCCCTATTTCAGATTGACATTTTTCAGTCAGGCTCTCTTTATAGCTGTCTGTGCATTTTTGAAAATCTCTTCCCTGAAGTTCTTATTTGTCCATTTCTTATCTTTATGCTCCTTTCCTCCTCCGTGTGAATGTGATCCAATTTGCTTGCTGAGCTGCTTGAACAGAGCACTGTCTGCTGGCAACTTCAATGGTACTTCACTGTATCTTCAGTGTCGTGGCTAAGAATTTGGTCACTGCAGAGCACAATTCAGAGCTGATGCCAGTCACTAGTGACCATAAACCCCTTGATCTATTTGTTGTTGCTGTGAATTGCAGTTTACAGCTCACTCTTTCTTTTGTGAGGAAATACAGCAACAGTGAATAAAGGAGAAGCAGGTGGTCCTCTGTGGTGTTCCTCATTGTTTCCTGTTACCTTCCTACAAACCCAAATCCATGTTTTTATCAGTGCAATTTCAGTAATGATTTTGGTTCCTAGGGAGTAGCTCTCAGCATGGGAAATCGGTAACATTATGTTCCATTCCTGGCTCCACAGTAGACTCTAGATCAAGCAGGGTATTCCTAAAAGTACCCCTTCCCACTTCTGGGAAGTGCTTTGAGACCTCCAGTTGAAAACTGCCACCAAAGAACTAGGCGTTACTAATTAATACTTTTTACAGGTGGATCTTTTCAAAATGTTATTTCAATTTTTTCTGCCCTCCCCCCAAAATACACACAGAGAGGGCAGAAAGGGAGTGAGAACAAAAGAGAAAGAAATCTGCTGTAGCACAAAGGTTGATCTGGAAGTGAACAAAAGCTGCTGCCCCTCAGTGAGCATTCTTGGTTTAGTTGTGCCAAATCCATTCCTCATGCAAACCCGTTGCCTAGGGATGTTGTCAGGTGCTGTGGACACAGTATCTCTGCCAATCCTGAAGACTGTATTATTTATATAATTGTATAATTTGTCGCAAGAGGGTGGAGAAGAGCAATTAAAAGGAAATATTTTCCAGTGACCTATTTATAACAACTTTAAGCTGCAGAAAATGCGGGGCCTAATGGTTCCTCCTTTAAATATGCATTGTTTCAGAGTGGACTGTAATCTCTATTTCCTTGATTGATAGGGCCATAATGCCTGGGAAAGAGAGGAATGGATGAGCCAATCAGAAATAAAGACCCAAGAAAAGGTCAAAATGGTGGAGCACTTCACTGTATTTCTTGATAGATGTTGGGTATTAAATGTCATATGCAATCTTTGTCATGAAAATGAAGTAACAAGCCACTAGGGTGACCCTTTCGTTTGAATGATAGTCTTGTCACTTTTTCTAATGCTCTTTTGCCAGGATTTAAATTGAGGGACAACACTGCCTATCTTGTAAGATATTTAAATAATACAATGTATTCAGGAAACAGAGGGAAAATGAGAAAATGGGAGAAACAAATAAAATTCCCTGTTAGATACTTGCTTTTCAAACTTTGCCTCTTAAAATGTATTTCATACAAGTATAAACCAAATACTAAGAGTTCAATACACACTGGTTGCAGTACTGTTTTATTAAGATGCTTTTTACTTTGGCTTTTGACTGCCCTCAGTCCACCTAGAGGTAGCAACAGCTTTATGATGTTTGTCACAGTATGAGCAGACAGTTTAATTAGCAAGACAAAAGAAACATCTACTGAAAGGAAATAAATTTGACAGTTTCTTCCAGAAACATTGCTTCCCAGTTGAGATGTAGAGACTTCTATAATGCTTAACACTATCTTTTAACATGTATTTCTATATCATTACAGTACTGCCTCAGTCTTTCAATCAATAAATCTTAAACTTTCTACAGAAGATTCAGCTTGGCATCAGTTCTATGCCCAGTACCTCTCTCTTCTGGCAGCCCTTTACACTGCCATGTCCCCTTTGATCTTCATCAGCTGTATCGCCCGCCTTTAAAATTTCCCAGCATAAAAAGTTTTCTGGTCATTGAAGGGCATGTCTGGAGAAGGATATTAGGAGATTGCTACTCTGCTGTCACTCTTTCCTTACAAACATTCTGCTATCTTTTCAGTGGGTGCACTTACTGGCAGAGCTGCTAAGGAAAATAATTTGAAAATCTTCTGCTGGAAAGATTTGCCAGGCTTGCCAAAGCTCCAATGGAACTTGCTTTATTTATGCATATAAGAAAACCAGGAAGCACAGGATGGTTGCAAGTGGAAGCTCATGCCTTGTAATAAATTACTCAGCTTGGGTTATCTACTGGAGCATCGTGTTTCTACCTCACCCTTCCCACAAACAATTCACGGATACTTGGGATGGAATCGTTAAACAAATAAAATAATTTTGCAAGTTAACCCATGATGTTGTTGCTATTTCTGCATCCTTGCAGTGTGGTTAGTGTTGGGCATGGTCTAACATGTAGAAATGGAAAAAAACTCTTTTGGTTGAGCAGAGTTACAGAAAACTGCCATCAGGCCAAAAGCAATTTGTCTGTGACTACACTGGCACATAACCCACTGCAGCACTGGCTTGGTGCCATCAGAGACAAGGTGGCAGTGATCATGTCCACCCTGCACAGCAGGAAGGCACAGATACTCCCTGCAGTCCTGTCCCTAACACTCTAGACTGGGGATTGGTTGTACACTTTGAAATTCGCCTTCTTACCTCATGATTCCCCTTTTTTTTTTATGGCCCGAAAGTGCAAGCATGAAAGGATGGGATTTCACATCTTGGCATTTATCTCAATGTGGAGTCAGGGAGTGGCCAGAGTGCCTATCAGAGCTGAGAGCTGTGACCTGGGAAGTTCTCCTAGCCCCCTCTTAAGGAGGTACTGTAGGCATATCTCCACTTGGCAAGTACTGTATTGTATTTGTGGCAAATACTCTGAGATTATGGATTGTTCATTCCCTTTTTTTTCAGACCCTTGGTTTTTCCAGTGCTTGTCAAAATAACAGAGGTCTAACTTGACCCCTTATGTGCAAAGTATAAAAGTCAGACTCAAACAAGAGCAGAAAGACAAAGTAAGCTCTGTCGAGAGCAAGCTATATATGCCACTATGTAGGAAAGATAACGAGAAATTAAAGGCCTAAATTGTGAAAAATGAAAAGCTAACTTGTTCCACATACTGCATATTTATAGATTTTTAGCAGAAGACTGGAAGTGACTGAATGGAAAATTTCATGTAATCCGCTCCACCTCCTACCCAGTTTCACTCCATTGAGCTTTACTTTTTTCACCCCTTCCCTGTGAGAAAAAGGCATAAAACTTTACCTCCTTCCCTGGCCTTCTCAAAGTTCTTAGATGATACATGACTTTACCATCCCCACCTACAAGACCACCTGCATTGCCTCTCACTTTCCTTCTTTCTTTCTCATTTTCTCCTGTTTAATGGAAAGATTGATTAGCAGTCTAGGAATGCATCTTTTATCTGTCTAGATAAAGCATTATCTCAAATAGCTCAGCATTGCTACATATTTGCTGGATGCACAGGTGTCAGACTAGACAATGTGCTGGACTCGAGTTTCCACACCAATGAGCTTGGACCTACAACTCAACAGGATAGAAATAAATCACATTTTCTACCTTTACAGGTCTTTTCTTACCTTGACAGTCTTATGCACATTTTAAAGTGTTGCAGTAACAGCATCTCAGTTATTCTGCCCCTCCAACAAGGACAACCAATAACATCTTTCATATCATCTGAAAGACTTCCAAACAGGGGTTTTGCATATAAAAATTCTCTGAAAGAGATTTAGAGATGCTATCAAAATGAACTATTTAAAATCTTTAATTGTTTTGGTTTTTTCTTCTCTACTTTAAATAAATTTTATTATTTCTTTCAATGAGTATTGCTGTGAAGATGACCAGGCTGAGATCTCTGTTCACACATCTAGAGCTTATTTTAAGTTTAGTCTTGTACAAAACTGTGTCAGCTTCTTTGGCCTACTGGAGCACATTTATTGTGTTTTATTCTTTCAAGCTCATGTTTCCAGAGTAAGCTCAAAAACAGTCTTATCAGGATTTTTTTCCCTCATGCAGCACAGAGGAAAACAATTCTGCTTTCTGCACACCTTCTCCATTCCTTCATCTCCACCAGCAGCCATGGGGACCTGCCAACTGCAGACTGAAAGGGAATCTTTCACACAGTAGCTCATCAGAGATCACAACCATCAACCAGTTGAGCATGGACTATTGCAGAACAATAGCCACAGACTCCATTTTCAGGATGCAATGCAGCAAAGAAAGGAAATTCCCCAAAATCACCCAATTCTGCTCAGATTGATGTCATCCATTTTCTTCCTTTTCAGGCAACTGCAGAGGGAGGGTGCTGAACTCTAAGTGGCAGTTGTTTCATTGGAGTGCAGAAGTCTCAAATTCCACCCATGACTTTCTTATTGCTAAGCATTCTTTACGACAGCAGAAGTATTTGTTTAATGGGAACCAGATTTGGGTCATAAACCTTAAGCCTATCAAGCTTTATGTCAGTTAATGTTTACCTTATTGTGTTTGGTTTTTTAACTCTCTCTCTCTGGTAAAAAAAGACATTGCTGTAAAGGGAATGCAGGGAAGCAAATAAACCAAAGGAAATCAGGAAATACTATGAACTGCATGTGACTTGCAGCTGCAGGGTTCCTCACAATAAAGAGCCCTGCCTCAACAGAGTGGCTTATGTGCTTTAACAAATATCAGCTGTTTGTTTGGGGCGTAATGAACAAACTAGAGCCAGAGTGACAACTGCTTCAAGTAATTATGAAGACAGCTTGCAAACTATGGCCCCACTTGTTTCAGATTTTAAATGACGACAGTCGGGCTGCTGTTGCTGCCAGCTTTATTTCTGAGCACTTTTATTTCCATATCTCAAAGGTCAGTGTGTGGTGGTGATAGTAGCCAAAGAAAGCCTGTATGAATGGGTTGTGTGTGCCTATGTCTGTGAGAAAGAAAAAAAAGAAAGAAAAGCATTTTTCAGCATTACCAGTAACTGCTATATTACTAGTAAACTCTTAATGAAATGTTTATAATATGTTAAAGTCCAGGAGCCCAGAAGAGTTTGGAGTTTCTTTGCTGCAGGCATCATATGTGTAGTGAGGGGCACTCTGGCCTGAGTAGTTTACAGTGCTAATGGTAGAGATGGCAGAACAGTGATGCTAGGGAAACTCAGTGTTGTTTACCATAGAGAGCCAAGGAAACATAAATCACTTATCTGGGCACATCCATGGTTTTACATCCAGATAGAACCTGAATTAATTTGAAAGCCCCTGAATCTCAGGCCATTACTTGGGCTTCATGTTTTGCTTCCTCTGATACCTATCATTTCTGTATTATAATGCTGTTGATTTACATTTATAGTGACACTAAGGCTCTTTTGGTATTGAATAATATATATAATATATAATAAGATGTAATAATATATTATATATATTATAAATAAAGATATTATATAGCTATAGAAATATATATAGAATAATATAAATAGTATAATAGTATAATTATACTATTATATGTAATATATAGTATAATATATGTAGTATATATAGTATGTATTATAATAGTATAGTACAATGTAATAGTATAATATAATAAAAGAACAAGCCCTTGTGCTGAAGAGATTATCACCTCTGTGGACCGAGGATTGGTAGAACTTCTACAGGACTTTTTGAGAAATTTTACTGATGTGTTAGTCTGATTCATCTACAAAGTAATCTAATTGTTATTTTGCATTCTTCCTTTTTTAAAAATTAATTTACCTCCTGAATATCTAATGAGATAAATATGGAACAGTGCAGAAATGGAGGTGAAGGAATAGTGACACAGTTGAAAGGAGTGGGTTCTAGGATGACACCTGGACAGAAGAAGCAGACTTGATCACAGAACTGGGGTCTCATTTCAAGCACATCTTTGTCAGCACAAGGTTTGTGGAAGAACGGCCCGAAGGGCGTATGAAAGGAATGAGCAAGTAAAGGGCCTCGGCATGGGAATGTCAGTAGGTAACATAAATTCTCTGGAGACTTGAAAGCAATAATTTTGTGTGTGACACCATGGGAATTAAGCCATTGGGCTGATTTCCAAGGAAAAGATTGTGGACATATGTGAATTACCTGGGTCAACTGGAAAAAGAAGCCAGGCTGGGTCAAGGCAGGATCTTGGGTGCACTAACAAGGAAGGCAGGAAGTATGAAATTGCTACTGAAATAGAAGGACTGTTATGAAGACAGCAGAATAGTGTGACAAAAGTAGGGGGGCATTTTTGAGGTGATATGAATGTAAAAGGGATAGAAATTATCCTGTTTTTTTGGGAAAGAGTACAGCTGACAGCCCAATGGTTGGAATACTTGGATACAGGGAAGCCTAGAGATTATCTTCTCAGGTGCTTATGTTCGTGACCTGAGACCACAGTGATGGAGTAAGAAGGAAATGAAATAATGCATCATATCCTCCCATCAAGCTGATGATCCTTTGCAAAAAAACCTTTTTCAAAAATTACAGCAAATTAATAATTTCTTCAATCAAATACATACGTAAATAGAAAACAATTGATGAAGGGCAATAGGCTGCAGCCAGTTTGTTCAGTGTACTCTGAATTAATTATTAATCAGATATAAACATCATTTCTTCTAATACAGTTTAGATTTGATAGCTGCCTAATCTTGTTTTTATTCCTGCTTTTGAAAAGACAACAAATTCACTTACTTTTAAGCCCACTCACAGGCATCCCCTTGATTCAGAAACACTTTTAAACACTTATCTTATTGTAAACATCTACATTTCTCCAATACCCAGTATCAATGAGGCTCCATATGTGGTGTCTTTACTAATTTAAATGTTGATTCATCATCTGTTCAAATTATGCTTTCATGGGTTCATGAAAAGAAACTGTTAAGTTTTGAGAAGTTTCCTTGTCTTGGTGCTCCTGCTCTTTTGTGGAGAATTGTCTCTTCCATGACAGAATTGACCAGTTCACACGTGATGTATCCTTGCAGACAAAGCCCACACTAGGCTACATGTGCCTGAAGAACAGAGCATCAAGAGAAAAACAGCTGAGGAAAGAAATAGATGTGCTGAATTATCTGAGATTATGCATTTCTAATGTATAAAATCATTAGTCTGAAAAGCTGAGAAAATATCCTACTCTGATTGTTTTCTCTATAAGATAATTAGCAGAATCTACTTGTAATATGTGAATAGTAAACTATGTAAAAGTAAAATTTGTATCCCTTTTATGATAGTGCTTTTCTTGGTTTCTTTCACAGTAATAGCTTTGTCTTCTTCAAGCCTCCCTTGGCAGATCTCCCAGCCTGTCTTTTTGTAGGGGGCTCCATTAAATTGAGCAGAGAGTGGCGCGTGCCACTCTGAAATAGCCAAGTAGTCTCTAAATTCCTTTTAGTGCTGAGTGCATTTAGTTTCTGAGGGTTTTTTTCCTGATAGTCTTAAAGCACAGGCTCACCCAAAGGCAGCTCAATCCCAGCTGTTCCAGTGCTGCTGAAATGAGGGAGGCAGGGAGCTATTGCTCTAGCTGTGTCTCATGGCTGTCATGTATAAATTTCTTTCCCATTTGAAGTCCCTGGATATTTTTGCTTCTTAGCAAACAAGCTGATGCAATGCCATAGCTTTCCTCTTCTACTGCACACTTGTATGTGTGTAGAAACTGGATTGTTAAATGCAGATATGCATTTAAAGTACCAGTAAATCCCAAAATAGCATAAATAAAACTTCGAAGAGTAATCTGCCTTTTTTTTTTGCTACTATTAATGAGGAATTAGGTTTATTCTTAGTAACATTTCCACAGGTTGCAGTTGTAAATGGTAATAAAAATGCAATATCACTGAGCAAAATACCTGATAGATGGTGGAGATAAATGCAATTAGTGCGTTTCAGAATAGATTGAGAAGGAGACTTAGCAACACCCCAGTAGAACACAGTAGCATTTAATAATTGGCTTATTTTTTTCTTGTTTTATAGAGCTGAGCTTTTTACTTTGAAGTTTGGTTGTTTGCTATTTCCTTCAAGGACAGACACCATAAAAAAGGCAGATAATTGTTGTCAAGGCAATTCAGTGGCTAAATGCTTGTGATGAGACTAAAATACACATTTTGACTTGCACATTTATTGAGGTGAGCAATGTTAAGCTGAGGTTTTGCACTATATCTCTGTCTCTATAGCTGACACTTTCAGAAAGACATTGCCATCTGAAATCAGAGTCGATCAGCCATGTAGACTAATGTGTTTGATTCAGTGGCAAACAACCCAAAAAAGGTTTAAATACAGAAAACTTATGTGGCTCAGGTCCAAATAAACTATTGAAAAAACAGATAATGGATTTCAGGGATGTCTTATAAAGTAGGCTAACGATAACAATGTTATTCTGTTTTTTTTTTTTCTCTGAAGAGAGGAGAAAAATATCCTTTTCCATTGATTTACCTCATCTAGGATTATGTGGGCCAGGACAAGGAAAGCATAAACTTTGTCTCTACCATGTTAGACTTCTGCATGAATAGCCTCTTCCAGGCTATTTGTGAGCAGAGTGGTGCCAGTGCAGAGGGCTTGTAGGAAGGCTGGTATTTTAGAAACATTGAGTATGCTGGGAGATTACCATTTTCTCCCTTAGGTATCTCTACTTTTATTATTCTTTTACAAGAAACTTAGGCTTTGATGCCAAGAAGCACAATGAAAAGAGATGTTTTTCCCTTGCCCATTACCTTCCTCTTTGTTGAACATGAGAATACGTCCATTTATTTCTATGAGAGGTTAACTCAAGAGTGGCAAGATAGTTTTTCATTTTCATCTGCTTTCTCATATCCAATTCCTGCTTCATGATGGAGTGAATGGAATTATTTAGTACTTTTTGATACCACTTTAAAAGAAAGGTATATAGACAATTGCAGCATGACAAGTACATTTAAACAGTCCTTGCTATAGCTGTCATTCTTGCAGCATTTCTGTTTTTTATTATAAAAACCATCCATTCTCCTTGTTATCAGCTACATTTGTCATCAATATTAGGAACAGAAAATGGGAAAACAAAATTAAAAACCCAATCCAAACCAAGAAAGTACAAAACCCTGCAGATCAAGCAGAAAATACTGACATATTAAGTTAGTAAGGTATTCCCCAAAGTTTTTCTAGGATCCCAGTCTTTAAGCACTTAGGACCTTCAATCATAAGAAGTGTCAGACATTTCTTTAGCTCAGATTCTTAGTGCATTCTATTTAGCACAGGCCTTACACTTGCAAAAAGAGGAGGGAGAGGAATGCTAAGACAAAATCTTTCTCACTTTCACATCTGCTGTATAAGGTAATACCACTCTGAAAATAGACTTTCAAAATACAGATTTTTCTGGGAAGATTTATCCTGTTCTGCAAATTTAATCTAATGTATTGGTGGAACAGTACAATGTCAAGTTTTACTGTGGGAAGAGAGAGAGAGGGGATAGGAGATCCTTCCTTAGAAAATTATTTTGAAATTCCTGACATGTGATGAAATCGGAAAAAACCAAAATACTTACCCAGAAACACTTTCAAATATTTTTATTAAATTTCATGTCACTTATTTCCTTACTAACAATGTTTCTTAAGGTGATCTGAGGACAAGTCCTTTTCCATTGCATGTATGCTAGCAGTATATTCAAAGGGGAGCAATACCATGAAACAGAAATCACATCCTTCATTGTTGTGTTTAATATTTTCATAATATTGCTCAAAGCATCAACTAAATTTCAGATCAAAATGAAAAGATTTTGGGATAAAATATGGTGATTGTTTATGATCCAGGACAAAACAATGTTGTATTGTAGCTGCCAGGAGAATGGAGAAGGCATTTTGCTAAAACCAATGTCTTCACCTCTGTAAAATGACAGGGTGAAAATGGCTATGCAAGATTTTGATGAAAAATACCTGGACAAAACTGAAGTGGTTCTGGCCAGTGAAGTGACGTAAAAAGTTGGTTATACATCATTGCAGCCTCCCCACTGAAGGCATATACCTATTTGTCAACACGTGACAAAATCTTGGGAAGATGACTTGTTTATCTGCTGATGAAATTGGGACAAACAGCTAGTGTTGTTTTCTAAAGAGTGAGATAAGAGCAGAAATGTCTGAGAAACATCCATTTAAGGCATCACTGTATCCATCAAAGACTGTAACTGTCCCTAGAGGAATTGCTAAAGCTGAGCAAAGAATGTTAGGCAGCAGGCTGATGACATGCATCTGATAATTAATTGTAAGAGCAATGTGGCTCAGTTAGCATCCAGCTTAGAGAGAATATCCCCACACAGCAGGGACCAGCTGTTCTAGGTAAAACAAGCATAGCACATGGCATCCATGCCACGTGGGGATTTTGAGGGCTATGGAGAATTGAGTATGGAAACATATCTAAAACTGAGTTTATTTGAATAGGTAGGTCAGACAAAATCCCATTACTTTTTCTAGGCAAATACAGAGGCTGACAAAGGGTGGCATTACTGCAGAAGTTTGTTAAGCCCACAGATACTTATCAATTTGGTACAGGAAACTTTCCCACACTACATGTAAATTTATGAATTTTATTCATTTATTAGTTTATTAAAAAGAGTGGTGTTAATTTTATCTGTTCTTTAGGAAAGACTGCTCCTTAATGCTTGGCCCCAGTCCTTCCTTCCCATTCTCTGTCCAACCTGTCCTTGCAACTTTGGAAGAGAGCACACTGCAGAAACAAGGGGCTGGAGATACTCTTGCCACTGACACAGTGCAGCTTTGGCTTGAGGCTTGCAGTCTGTAGGAAGAATAATAACCTGGAATATCAGTGGCCATTGTGTGTGAGCCAAGGGGCTCAGATTGCTGTTGGCTTGGGGATCCCTGCACCACACTGTTCCCCTCATCTTGATAGCCACAGTGGTTCAGCCCTTGTCTTCCCTGACCAATAACTATATAAAGGACATTTATGAGCTGTACATGTCAAATCCTTTCAGATTATTGTGGTTAGAAAAACCTGAGCATGATCATTTCTCTCATCCTCTGCATTTGCCAATAATTTATTACTTATATTAATGTTTCTTTTCAAGTGCTATGTTGTTGTTGTTGAATTAAATAATTGGGGGAGGTGAAGCTGGAGATACTATAAAATATTAAATTTATTTTCATGTGGATTGAAGGCATATTTGGAGGCTGGTGCTCTACAGACATGCAATGAAGGTAATTATATCTTTAATCTTTTTTATTAAAACCTAGCAATAAACGAATAAAAGATGAAATTGATCTGCAAGAAATTGATGGGGACAAAACAAGAAATCCAGATAACCAGAAATATTATGCATAATTAAGAAAATTGCTAATGTTCACTTTAATCAATGACATTAGATATGGAAAGGCTGCTAGGTCAAGTATTTAATCCAAGGCCTCTGACAGTGTTCCTTATCACTGAGAGAACAGTTTTCAATTTCATGCCTGATTTTGGCTCATCCTTCATTTCTAGCTAACCAACAAAAACAGTCTGAATTTCACAGGTCTGATCCTATTTTTTCCAGAAAGCTTGAGACAAAATGAAAAAGGCATTTGCAAGAATGCCTTAAAAATATGAAGGATTTACATTAGAAAACACTTCCATAACTCACCCTAATCTGTCGTGGCTTTGCCAGGAACAGCTTTGAATTTATCTCTGCCTTAACAGCATCTTGCATCTTTGGCAGACTACAAGAATTTGAGAGGTAGTGCTGTGGACAACTGGGGTTCTCACTGAAATAAGATTGTACTGTGTTATGACTTAGGCACTTTCCAGCAGGTAGCTACCAGCTCCCTAAAACATCCTTCATCACTCTGAGCCTTCAGAAAAACAAATGACATCACTAAGGTTTGGGCACAGGCTTCAGCAAGGCTGAACTGGAGCAGCTGCCCTGTGTGGCATTTTGCAGGATAGTGGTAAATCCATCTGACCCACTTTTCCAGATTCTTGTAGCAAGGCAGAAGAAGCAGTGTAAGTGCTCAATTGGTTCTGCCTCTACTGATAAATGACCTTGGAAGTGATGGATTTTGGGCAGCGAAGGTTATCACTCCAGGGTGTGTTTCTGCATCCAGGTAAACTGAGATTCATCCCATTAAATGTAAGTAGGTCCACTGCCTTACTAAAGCAGCAGGTCCATATTCTTCTCTAAATTAGTTCTGGAGACAGTTTTTTATCAAGAAAGACTGGATAGGGAGGGGAGGACTGTATGGAAAGTGGTACCGTGTGTCACAAAAATCAGCTGTAGATCTGCATCAGCTGAGGGAGCTGGGGTTGTTTAGCCTGGAGGAAAGAAAGTTGAGGGGAGACCTAATGTCTCTCTACAACTACCTGAAAGGAGATTGTAGACAGGTGGAGGTCCACCTCTTCTCCCAAGTAACAAGTGACAGGACAAGAGGAAATGGACTCAAATAGCCTGAGGAGATTTTAGGTTGGATATTGAGATATTCTTTACCAAAAGAGTTCTCAAGCCCTAGAGCAGGATGCCCAGGGAAGTGGTCATCACCTCTGGAAGTCTTCAAGAAAAGTGTAAATGTGACACTTAGGGACATGGCTTAGTGGTGAACACAGTGGTGCTGGGGTTAGAGTTGGACTTGATGATCTTAGAGTTCTTTTCCAAGCCAAATGATTCAATGATTATATGTATAACCTGAAAGATGGAACAAATGTTTAAATCCTCCTCTCTGTTCACACCTTGGTCTTAAACAATAGTATTGATGTAGCATAGAGTAGGTATAAGAAAACTGAGTAACAGGAATAGGATTTAACTGTCTCATGCTATGGGTGTAAAGAAATTAAATACAATTTTAAGTACATACTCCAAATACTGCACTTACAGAGAAAGACCTTCTTTGAATTGAAAGACCAGAATGTTTCCCCATGGATACGAGACATACCACCCTCAGAAAACACATTTATGCCTAGGCTAAATAAATCTGAGAACCACTAAGCTGAAGTATGTACAAAGAATAGGTGTGGGGAAAGGGGGAAAATTTCAGGGACAGAGAGCTGAATAAGCATTTTATTCAGGGTGAAAAAAGATTTTGCACATAAACGCAGAAAAGAAAATATACTGAATAGTAGTATTTGCTTTTCCTGCCTAAAGTGACTATTCTTCCTACAGCCATAGGTCAAAATCTAGGCAGAATTAGCTTTGCACTTCATCCTCAGTTTTCATCTCTATGGGAATAGATTAGTATTTAGCAGCCCACGCTACAGGAGGAAAGTCTCAGTGTGTGCCATTCCTCTGATCAAGGGCATTTTCTTGCTGAGTACACCTCTATGGGTGTACTCAGGTTTCTTTTTTCACGTTAGCAAAGCCTTCTTCAATATTATAACCAAATTATGAAGCTGTAGAGTTGTGTTGTATTGTATCACTTATATAATTTAATTTGTGCTTTTTGCATCTCCCTATAGGAGAAGTCTCTCTCTCTCTCTCANTAAGACAACTTAGTTCTAGATTTTTACACAGTATTCATCAATCCTGCTTCATCTGACACACTTGCTAAGGTCATTTTTCACTTGCATTAATATAAAATTAGATGAGTAAATCAGTGGTACATATGTTGTTTAGGTTAGTTACCACTTAAGTCTCTCAACTTGCCAGACATATGGATAAGTGACATAGATTAAGCAGGTCTGAGTTGAATTAAAATCCTATTTCTGTGGTACATATTGCAATGCAAACAAGTATAAGGTCAATGTGACTAAGACTGCATTCAACTTCAATGTAATATCAATGCAACTCTGGGACTATTCTGTATGATTCTATGAATCTCTTCAAGGCTCATTAGCAGATGACAAAAGAAAACAAAAAAAAAATCAAATTACCCTTCTTTTAATTGTCTCCCTTGATAGATGTGGAAGAATTTTATAATTTTGCATATTCAAAACACTTATCATTCAATAGACAGATTTTTCTCCTAGCTTTAGGAGGGGTTTGGATGGCAAATTAAAGAACTGCTTTTTTTTGAAAAAGGAGTCAAGTTCAGCCTTGGAAAGTCATCTCTTCCTAATAATAGAGCATTGAAGTCATCATGAAACGTTGCAATAGGCTTTTTCTTCTTATTATTTGTAGGCTGGAGTAGCAGCACAGGAGAGTCAGCATGTGCCCTACAAGCTCTTAAATTCAGCAACAGGTGGAAAAGTCACAAGGGTGTCTTTGAAGATGCACCTTTATACATCCTTAGGGCCTTATTGATTAGTCAGTATGGTGGGTGTCTGTACAGAATACCAACACCCCTGCTCCTCCGTGCTCAGAGCAATCTGCTGGCAGGAGCACACTCTGGCCCAGGGAACTGCTGTGAGCTGGTGTGCCCCTCCTTCATCATGTGCCCATCAGTTCTTCCTCAGCTGTTGCTGTGCCTTTCACAGGCTGGGCTGGCAGAGCAGCTCCTTGGCTTTTGTGCTCATCACTGGTGAGCTGTGCCAGCTCTGGGATTCATGTATTACCTCTTCTGCTGGGGTAAATGTGTTCACCTCTGCTGACAGCTGTGGGCCAGTGTGTTATTTGATCTGGTACTGGACCCATCTGTGCATCTTTGAGCTGCTATTTGAGATTTTAATTGATTTGTAATGTTCTTCATTAATGTTGTTTCATTGATTTGTAATGTAATGTTAGATAGGACACTAATTAAAAAAAGAAGAGTTATTATATCTGTTTAATCATGTCATAGTGGTGATACAGAGGTGCAGTAGTTTGTATTTTTGAGCTTCTATTTCCTATAGCCAAGAAATGCTTTGCTATTATTCATTTAGGTTCCCTCTCTAGACACCTGCAACCAAATTCTAGTTGATAAAACATGAGACAATGAGTTTGGCTTCATCTTTTTCTCTTTGTTTATCATTAGAAACTCTTGTCACAGCAGTGACCCATCTGGAAGTCTCTGCCCTGGCCTGCAGTAACAGGGGTGAAACAGACCCCGACTGAGGCAAGGAAAGCTTACAACTCGCTTGCTGATGCTTTGCCCAGTTTTGCTAATGCTGTTAGCTTCACACACCCATGAACTCTAAACTGCAAATATACAGATCCACTGTCCCATATAACCCTGTGTTATTTCAAGGTGGCCTTGAGCTACTGCCCTGTGTTTTTAAACTGAAGCGTGGTATGGTCCATGGCCATACTTTGTAGCTTTTGCACAACTCTAAAATTGCAGCTCGGAAAGAGAAATGTAAAAAGTGCTGAGCACATTCATAGGCTAATTCCCTATCAAAGTGTCTATGATTACAGGAATGTAAAGGTACACTTGATTTAAAGAATTTGCTTCTGCAGTGAAAACTCTATCAAATACACTCTTTGTATCTAAAGCCCACTGTTGTAGTTTATGTTTCACCTGCTTTATAATTATGTGCAACACAAGGATAAAATACTTATGACTCTTGCCTGCAGTCAATAAGGAAAAAGGGCTTCCAACACTGTGCTGAAAGCATTTCAGCTTCTTTCCCCTGAGATTGAAGTATCATAGCAATCGAGGTTGTCAATTACTTTTAAAGCAAGCTGTTTATAGACCATTATTCCCAAGGCTTTATTTGCTTGCTTTCTTTGCAAGTAAGATGATGGAAACAGTTCAGCTATTCAAAGTCTGCCACTATATTTTCTAATGAGCTCCTACCATCAAAAGAACCTCTTTTTCTCTTCTCTTTCTTCTGTCCCCTTGTTTCTCAGGGATTTTCCTACAGACAGGAGTGCTTGGGAATAAATACATTATTCACATATGGTCACAAGTATCACATATGGAATATATAGTGAACAAAGCATCTGAAAATTAGAATCAAACATTTCTATGAATTTGTTTTGATCTTTGTAAGGGTTCCATATTGTGACCATCATGTTAAATAAAGAAATGCCTTCTCTTTTGTGTTTCTGATTGTAGGATAAAAAAGGACTTTTGATGGCTGATAAACATTGGGTTTCACAAAGGTCATTTGACTTGGTAGAGATATTTTGATAAAATATACTTCCCTGTAAAGGGAAGAGGTGAAAACCAGATAAATTAAAAGTCTCAGTTCTAATTTCCATGAGAAGATATAATGCTGTCATACTCTTTTTCAGTATAGTTTAGCATGGTGTTTTCAAACACACATGAATTGGTACAGAGCCCAAGAGAAGGATAGTATGATGATGTTTTCCACAATGTATCAGAGGAATTATTCCTGTTGATGTCAAAGACTCATTAATCCTATCAAACAGAGTTCAGGTAAACCATACCTGGACTTTGTTGCTGCTCAGTGAGAATAGAATTACATGGGAACAACTGAAGAGGACTACAGGACTGTAGTCTACAGGACTATAAGTGAAAGGAGAGTAGATGTTAGAAATAAAGAAGACCAAACTCAACTGTTTAGATTCATAGGACAAAGACTGGGGAGGGAAAATAAGGTTCTATATGACTATGTGATGGTACTTCAGATGCCAAAGAGGGAGAGGATTCTTTTAAACTAAAGACAGTACTTGCTCTGGGAAAAAAATGTAGATAAGACCTGGCAACAAATAAACTTCAATGCAAATGGGAAGATGTTTTAGAGATATCACAGGATTAAAGCTCTGGGACAGCTTCTTGACAGGATCATAATTGCAAAATTCATAGGTGTTTTAAGGAGTCCAGTGTTTTCACATCTTTGTTTATACAAGTGTGGTTGCTTGAAATAGCTGAGGATTTGCCTCATTAACCCATAAGGCCTCTTCTGCTGTCAAGTGCAAGAAATGGCATTTGACTGACTAATTAGTCTTTCATTTTTGTGTGTGAGGAGGGAAAAAGCTCATATGCAATTGTGATTTTTTTTTCTGTTGATTTCTTTAGTTTTGACTTTGATTTTTGAGCATACAATGATGTGACCTTGATGTTGTCTTAAAATGGTCTCCAAGGAGGATATATATTACACAAAGATATATGTGCTAATTAATGCCACACATAATACATTACAGCTTCTGAGTAGAGTAAAATTCTCAATTCTAAATAAAAGAGTACATTATTAATATATTGTCTGAGTTCAACACCTTTAAATAGGCCTGCGGATTGCTTTTACCTGTGGACAAAGCACCAGTGCATTGGTCTGTGCCCTGATTCATTGGTCTGCTTAAATTATTTTTTATTTTTCTTTTGTTTTTTACCATTCAATAATTTTTTTCCCCCAGTTGTTCCATTTCAGAGGAATTCTAGAAAACTCCCATGGATGAAAACAAAACAATAGCTGGGGAAAACACAGCTGAAGCTATATAGGGGAAGCTCTAGACAACAGATGATAATTTGTAAGCATGCAGAGCTCGGGTTTTGTTATCAACAGGAAGTGTGTTTCTGTAGCTGCCATTTGGTTTCTCTTCCAGTAAATCTGTACCATTTTAACAGAAAGCAATATGTAGTTCAAATATTTATAAGATAAATGTATAATTAATTCATGAGAGTCTTTTCTTTATTGAAAAGAAATTTTTCTATGGTAATAGAAAAATAATGGCAAAAAAGTATTTGAGAAAAATTGTTAGTGAAGATTTATCTGAAGTTTCTTTTTCAATTAGGATAACTAAATTATTTTTTTCCTTCTGTATTTTATGTATGGTACAATAAATATAGGTATATTAATTTGTACTGCATGTGCTCTCTGTGTTTTTCTGCTATGAAGTGCTACAGCTGAGTTGGGTAATACATTTAGTATTGCTCTGGCATAGGCTGAGAGCAGGAAATGAATGTCTGCTGTCAGGGGGGGAATGGTTCAAAGCCCTGCGAGGTCAACAGATGATTTTCCATTTACTGCAGTGGGTTTGGTTCGTTCTGTTTTTCTCTGATAATTCATTATGATTTCAAGTGAGGTAAAGGAGCTGCAGAACCAGATCCCTGTGTACGTGACAATGGAATGGCAGATTGCAGTGTTTAATATACTGAGTGAAAGAGGCAGCTGGGTGCTTTCCTTATCAAAATGTGTGATGGAAGGTTGAGGGTGGACATTAGAGAATGAAGTATCCCCAAGGAGGAGGGAGTTTAGTGCAGTAATAAAGACAAGAAAATAAGCTCTATAATCAAATCAGAGGCATAAATCATAAAGGATTTGGTTTATTATATTCTTGCAATAAATTCTGGTTTTGATTTATAATTTCTACAGCTATACTTGCAAAATACTGAGTTATATTACTATCTCTGTTAGGGAAAATTACTTCACCTTGTATAATTCTTTACCTATTGTAACTACAAGCCTGATTAAAATAACATCTGAGTGTCGAGAATAAAATCCCATGTACCTTATTCTTTAAACCTGAAGTATTTGATAGTACTAATAAATATACTATAAGGAATGCTGCTTCTATTTATTTCACTCACTTTTTTAAACTTTAAAAATGATACTATGTTTATGTGCTACAATTCCCCTTCTATTGCTTATCTTTGTAAAGAGGTTTTATTTACTTGAAACATACCTTCTGTGCAAAAAAATAATTATTTTTTTGCTAATCCAAATGATTTCTGCTGCTTAAAACAAATCTACTATTAACTAACTCATCCTGGAGAAAAATGGCTTTAATCTCAGAGACTGCATTAAACTTAGAAGGAAACTAAATCAATAAAGGTGAAGGTCATGGAAACAGATGATTAGAGCAAACAACAGACTGCCTACTGTACAAAAGGGTTATAAAATAAACCAAAACAAAAGTCTATCAGAATACATCAAGAATGAACTTTATAAATAGGTTCCTCTTCAGAATGCTGAATGGTCGTATTTATCTCCCGCAGGATTTTTCCCCCAATTTTCTGCTTCCCTTCCCCTCAACTCCTTTCTCTCTGTCCTTTTAGTCTTGTTTCCTGCTATGTTGTAAACTAAATTACCCTGTGGAATGACCAGTGAGCCCTGATTAACTCATGTGTCAGGTTTTAAATGCCCACAAGTACCTTGTGCTGACATGTATGTGATGTGAAATTAAAATTACTCTGAAATAGGTGAAAAATGGACCACTTTGTTAACTGTGTAGCAGGATTTTATCTCTCTGAACACATGTAACACAAACTCCCACATGAAATTTTGAACTGATTTTTTGGAGAGGGATTCAGGGAAGAATTTGGGGGATGGGTCTGTAAGTAGGAGGAGTGAATAGTAGCCACAGTGATTGAGGACTTGGTTTAGCTCCTAGAGCTTAATAACAACTAGGGTTAATGGTTTGAGGTGATTAGCTGGTTCCAACCAGTCATTAATCTGCAGGAGGTGTCTTTAGTCTTGCCCGCTAGTCTTACCAATGAAATGACACCCTAGCATTTTGCTTGAACTTTGGTCTTTTGTTGTTGACAAATGAGTCTGAAAACAAATGAGATGAAATCAAATCCTGCATGATGTCACTTTTCTGGTACCCATATCAAGGGTTGTCCTGGAGCTGGGGTGGAATTCTGACCTGACGGTGCTGGCAAGAATTTGAATCCTAATTCTGCATCTCAATATCTGGGTTTTTTTTTTTTTTTGCTTCCTTTTCTGCATCAGTGTACTTCATGCATAGTAATTCTAAGCACTATTGAAAATTGTGACATTCACTTAACTAAATGTAGATTTGAGTCATATCTCTGTATTTTAAAAGCAGGGGTATTTATTTTTACCCAGAACTAAACTCAGAGTAGTGATGTTGCTACCTCTGCCTGCTCGCAGCATATTCCATTTGTAGGTTGGAAACACTGAAGGGAATTTGCAGGAGCTGACAGGAGTTTTAATCTCTGTGCCCTGCACTAGCCTAAGCCAAACGAAAATCTTGACAATCCACTTCAGCAGGGATGACAAGAGCAGTGCTGGAAATTTCACCCCGGCAGACCCAAAGCTGTTGATAAGAATACACAAAGTTATTAAGCTAAAGCTGAAGAAGGCATCAATCATTTCAAAAGGGTACTATTTGATTCTTTCCCCGAAGTCCAATCTGACCTGACATCAGCCTAACAACATCCATTTGTTCTATACAGGTGCATCACTGTCTCATTCTGCTACATTGTTAATAGGGCCAGTAAAAAAAAATAAAAATAAAAAAAACAACCCAGAAATGTCAATGTATATGAGAGGAATGAGGGAAGGGGAAAATAGAAGAGGTTAAAGGTTTACAGGTACAGAAAGAAAGTACCTTTCAAATACTAATTTAAACTTTCTCTATTACTGAAGGCCTGTTTGTCACCTCCACAGAAGCATGTAAAAAGTGACTGGCATATGCAATTGCATTTTGAGATAAAATACATTAAAAAAGCCTAGCAATATCTTTTATCTGAAGTATTAAATCTACCCTTCCTCTCTCTTTTATATCACTGTTGCTGAAAAGAAAGGAAAAGAAAGGCAAAAAAAGGAAAAGGAAAGAAAGGAAGAGGAAAGAACAGAGAACTGGTCTTATTAATGAATGAAAGAGGAGGCATTCCAAGGAAACCACAGCACAGAAGAAACTTTGGTGGTAACAGTGGATGTCATGGATAAAGGACAGTGGCTGGCAAGAAATTACCCTGACTCTAGACTTGAATTCTCCTTGGTGCAAAATATGCCAATCTTTGTCGTCAAACTTAAAGCTAATATCCTATCAAAAATCAGGATACAGATGCTGCTGCATTCTGGACTCCCACTGCTTCTGGAGTGGCCTACTTATTTAAATGACTGGATTTTGTGCACGTACAATAGGCTGCTCCCTGGGAGTTGAGAGCTCTGTAAAATTACATTACAAAATCAACAATGACTGTGACAGATCTTGAATTTCTCGTATGGTGGAACAAACAGAATAGCACGATATTGTCTTTCAGGTGCACACTTCAGAGAGATTGACTAACTCAGTGAACTTCTACATTTAAGTCAAAAGCAGTAAGCCCTGGAAACAAGTTGAATCATAGAATCACAGAAATCTTGAGTTGGAAGAAACCCATAAGGATCGTTGAGTCCAACTCCTTATTCTTCGCAGGACTACCTAAAACTAAATCATATAGGAATGAGAGTCATCCAGGCATTCCTTGAACTCTGACAGCTTGGTGCCAAGTGACTGCTTTAGATCTGGTCTGCCTGCTGTTGTGATTAAAGTTTATTGTGTAAATAACATTTTAGTCCTAATACAAAAGATGTCAATGCAGACAGTGGATAAAGGAGTGTTTACACTAGTTCACATCCAGGCACAAGTGACTCAGGATGACTGGTTTGATGTGGGTCAAGTGCTGCTGTGGATGGGAAGCCTCATCACTCTCTCTCTCTAAGGGTGCAGACCAGTTGTGCCCAGGAGGTGTTTGTTTCTCCATAGCTTCTGTAGCAGAATTTTCAGGAGCACCTCTGCACTGGCTGTCACCCATGACCCCAAAAGGATATGACCACACTAGCCAGGTGGAGAGGAGTTTCTGATCTTTTCTGGGCAATATAATAATGTTCCTGGACTAGTGGTCCGTGCCCCTCTCAGCATGGTGTGGGAGGTGAAGGTCTGGTACACCTTGTACCAGACATATCTTTGCCCTACTGCATTCCCATAGCAATGGCTTTAGCACCTGTGTGCAAGTCCATGTGCCATTTCTGGGCTGTGGCTCCTGTCCAGAGGTTTCCATGTCCTCACTGTGTTTCTGTGCTGAAGGCAGAGGAGGAATTGCATGTGCATAAGCTACATGCCAGAAGTTAATTGCCAAATAAAAAGACATTGGCAGCATGGGAATGGCGTGCACAAAGCTGTGGCTTGCCCAAGGCACACGTGCACGTGGCAGTCTGGACACATTCCTGGTGGTGTGTGGCCTTGCCCGGCCACGCGTTTTTTAAAGAATGCCTACTGAACATGGAAATTTTGGCCATCAGAGCAGCTGAAGGTAGCCTGAATCTCGCCAGAGTGGTGGGCAGAACAGTGGTGCTTCCTGAGTCTCTTCAAGCACATGAGGAAGGAGGAGGTTAGTGAGACTGAGGATAATTGTGCTTTTTAATCTGGCGCCCCTTTCACCATCTCTTATATCAGCTGCCCTCTTTTCCACCCCATTAACTGTATGAGCGTACCCTTTTATCAGCTTAAAGGCCTTAAAATACAGTATTTCGTATGTGGATTAAGGACAATATGCAGCATTAAGTAACCCATGCTGATGAATTCCTCTTTGGGGTCAAGTTGTACAGGAATGCTGTAAGGTTGCATGGCTTTTCTGTGTCGCTTACAAAAATAACATAAACAGATGCAATTTGTCAAACCCCCAGTCAGAATAAAACATTTATGCCTGAATACAGTATTTCCCCTAGAGTTTAAATTGGTTTACTTACATTCAATATCAGAAAATAGAATGCATGTACTTGTAGTTTTATAACCAAATCCATGACAATTTATTTTGTATGAAAGGTTAAATGACTTAATAACGGCTTTCTCAGAATGTTTTTTTCATTTTCTGGATGTTGGAAAAGAAGTCAAATTTTTTTGCTCCTAGATAGTGAAAAAATACATCATTATGTTCTCGGTTTAACTATGTAAATGACCTTACTGATAAATGAAAATTGATATTTCAAAGCTGTAGTTTATTATAGCCTGATGGCATGTTAGCCCTTATCGTTCAAGACAGTACTTAACTCTGAATAATACATCATGCTAAATCTGTGAAATTGTTATTATGAGATTTTAATGCACCATAAAACATGTCTTATGATCTTCAGCATGCTCAAACGTCAGTCTAACACATTAATCTCACATACATCTTGAAAACAGTAGTTTGGCAAAAACTGTCTTCATATATAACACTTCTTGTACTATGTTTCATATATGGATTTATGTGTAAGTATGGGATTTTTTGCAACATCTGAATAAAAATTATCTTTTCTGCACACAAAACACAGCAAAATGAGATCTGAGCCATAACTGGGATCTCTAGATTCTGTCAAAATATCCTTATTAAATAAACAGTGTTGTTGACATAGTAGACATGATACTGAGGGAATGTGTGTGAATATAATCTTGGGTTTGCACTTGGACTGTTCATGTTGCTCCCTTCTGATCGGAAATTATTGGTATTAGTTTAGATGATGCTATTTTATTTTACATTTCTGAGGAAAATGCATTACTTAATCTTGAACTGGAGGATGATGGGCAAGAACAAGGACAGAGAAATAGATTCTTCTTGGCTCAGACTCTTGCAGCACGGAATTTATGCTTAGTACGGCAAAAATCAACAATGGTCTCCAGCCGGGTGGGCCAAGTTTGTGCCTGTTCACATTTTTGTCCACTCAGTCTCAGAGGTACTGTGGGCCTTATGAGGACAACTGCTGAAGTAGGATATAGAGTCAATCTGCTTCTCTCAAAACCAGAGCTAAACAATAGGCAGTGTGCTGAGCCAAAGATGTTTGCTAACCATCAGAGTCTGCTGGGGCAAGATGGCCAATCCATCATACCACTTTATTTTTTTTTTTTTTTGTGATGGTTAAGGTGGAAAAAAGAAGCCATCAGAGAGATGTTCAGTTATCCAAATATTCCTGTGGCTGGTCAACACAAGTGAAGGAGCGCCCTGCAAGGCTTACAGTCTGCAAGTTTAGCATTATACTCTTGGACCATAGCTGGAATAATCACTCAAGGGCTGTGTTCCAAACTTTGCAAAGGGAAGTCCTAAATTTAAGGGTCTTGTCTTATCTGTGTCTGTATTAATCAAAATCTTTTAATTCTGGACTTAATTTGATAGGGCCCATATGAAAAATGGTTTAGAAGCCATCCCTAGAATGGATAGTTCACAAATCAGATTCGACATATTTCAAACTAAACTAAAAATTCAACACGTGTTGTTACATATGTTCTGCATGTTCCTCCTTAAGTAAGAAAATTAGTGACTGTAACCTATATCCTTTCAAAATGCAACAGATATTTAAATGAAGCAAACTGCAAAAGGCAAAAATGTTCTTATTTATTCATACTTATTATTTAGGCAATGGGGTCTGGTCCAGAAAACTCTCTAAAGAAACATAATTTTCATCCAAATCCCAGTGTTGTTCAATTGCCAGATCACATTCTTTCTCTAGCTGTGTGATAGCTGCAGTTTTGTAACACAGAAAGTTCTTGTGAAATAAAAATGTAGCAAAAGCTGTTCTTGAATGTGTATTACATTTTCTGGTTTTCAACCTAAAGGGATTGAGTACTGCCGTGCTTGACATTAAAAGCATACATTATATTTTCTGTCTCACCAGGTTTAGAATTTGTGTTAAAATCATCTGGTCTGAAGGCTCTATTGAAATCTGTATTTACAGCATTTAAGGATACATGCTTAGAACCATCTATCTTAGCATCTTTAAAACTATCTAATTTATATTAGACTTTTATATTTAGGTGGTCTGATTTTCTAAAATTTATCTTTTCAGCCTATAGGAACTGCTTTTAATTGTCCTAATTACACATCTGCAATGATCAGAGACACGATTTTCTGATTTTAAAGAGGTAACAAAGAGAAAGAAGGAGAGAAATAATGACCAGATATAATGCTGAAGGCACAGTAATTGAAAGGAAGAGCAGTATTTCTTAGTATATTGCAAACTGAATGGAGGTTGTGCAGTTTAAAGGAGAGGTTACAGGGTCTATTGCACACGAAAATTTCAATTCAGGGCCAGCAGTGGCCACCTGCAGTAAGGAAGATGCTGGTGAAGAAGAGGAAACGAGAAGTATGATACATGGATAATAGGCCTTGTAAAGAGAGGATTCAATAAAGCAGCAGCTGGAGAGGCATCGTTGCACTTCAGCAGTCTTTGTTAGGTGTGGTGCTCCTGTATGCTGCTGTTCTCCTCATTTCTATTGAAAAAAATCAACAAGATACTAAGTCATGCTTAGGAAAATTATATTACATTTTCACCCGATAATAGGAGATGGGCTTTTTTTCCAGTAGAAAATAACAGAAAAATCTATTTGTTATTAAGGGGGTTTGTGTATATCTTCTTTCCTCAAAAAAATCTCCAATGAATCTTTTTCACAGAGAATTCAAAGAAATAGTTGTCTGGTTATATCTAAGGGAAATTTCTGGATTGCTACTCATAAGAATTGTTAAGGGCAGACATAGACTTCTCCGTTCCAAAGCAAAGAATTGCAATGTGTTCATAATGACTGAGCTACAGGAGCTATATATAAGTAGACATAAGACTATTTATAGGTAAATAATTTATCCTGAATGTTATTGACACTAACCAATCACAGACAAATGGCAGTATGTAAAAATATGTGATGATCCAGTCATCACCAAAGAGCTCAGTGCCAATAAGTTAATTCAAGTGGATGGTTCTTGAAATGAAGCATATAAAGCATTTTAAAATTCACATCTTCAAAACATTATTAAAGTTGAATAAAGCTCCACTGAAATGGCTGGAGTTGCTGACACATATATGCAAAAAGAGGGATTTTTGAGCTTGAATGCTTGGCATAACTACTGAAACTTCAGGGTTGCATTTGTACCAAGGTCCAAGTCAGGGGCGCACACTGAAATGAACCGTGACACTCTGCAAGCCCTGTTTGACCCCAAGTGGAATATTTTAAATCACCGAACTTCATGTTTCTTCTCTTACAGAACTGATCACATCATCTGCTCATAAATGTATTTCAGTGGCATGGTGTCCAATACCAAACCAGCCAACTAGCCCCTCATCAAATGAGAGAGCTTTGTATCCTGGGGTGAGAGCAGAAAAATTATTCCCTGAGATGACATCAAGGAAGAAATGAATCACAGACTATTTCCATCAAGAAGTTGCTGATAGTTTGAGGAAGGTAAACAATTAAATGATTAAGTGAGCAGTCTGTTATTTTTCTTTGTTGTGTATTATTTGTGAAGTGTGATTTTTAGATTTTTAGATTTTTAGACGACAAAGGACAACTAACATAACAGAGGGGAAAATGTCACTATGAAATAAGTGAAAGATAAAGGTTCCTAATGAAGTAACTGAGAACACTTAAGGGGCTGAAAAATAATAAAAATCTGCATCATTGCTTGAACAAATGCCTCTCTATCTTGAGTTTCAAGTTGACCTGGGGGTAATCAATCATGGTAAGACTTGCATGGTCACCCATGCAAGGTTAAGTGTGAGATGAGGCAGCTCCCCATCAGAAAACATGTGGAGACCAGGAAAATATTCTCTGTAAGCACCTTGAAGTGGAGAAAAGTATTACTGAATTTAATCCAAATTAGATCACGTGAAGTTTCTTTTTTTTGTTGTTGTTGTTTTTATTTCCTTTGTGTACATGCACATCATTTTGGCTACGACAGTCCAAAAAGTTTGATTTTTCATGGCATAGTTCATCATAGCTCTGTTGAAATCAGTGAAATTATGGCAAGATACCCCCAGTCATAAATTTAATCCATAATGCAGAGTGACAGTGTTTTCAACAGGCTGGAGGTGAATTTTGCCATGACCCTCTTGCACACAGCTGCACTAATATAAGCCAGCTCACATACAGTGCTGTCCCCTTTTTTTCTGCAAGCAGGCAAGCAAGGATTGCAAATATTATGACCCTCACTTCATCCAGGCAGCTGACAACAGAAGCAGGTTTTCACTTGAACCATAGCTGTTTACAAAATGTTTCGTTCAGCTCTGACTAATAACTGGTCAGGGGAATTATGCAGGGAAGTTTCTACATGGAAATGACACATCACATAGATGACTAAGTTAATATCACTCTTCCTTTTCATCCAACAGTGTGGTACTATAGACAAAGTCATTTGGAGGACCCAAAAGGGTTAGAAGGACTAGGGCATCTTCATTTAGAGCAGGGCTGTTAGTTGTGGTATTCTGGCTAAAGTGATGTCTGGTGTGCTAAGGTCTCTTGAGGTTTAAAACACATTATCAGTGTCTGGCATCTCATCTTTTTCTCTGCTATCTAGGTCAAACAGTTCTTGTTATAAGCTGTTTGTGGTAGGTATATCTCACAATGCTTAAACCAGAAATTCTTAGTCATGAGAATGAATCTATTCAATTGACAATATTTATTCATAATATAGAGGCATGCCTATGTGCAGGTATAATTCCCCATTTTCTTCACACACAAATGAAGATCAAATCTTGGCTCTCCCTAACAATATCCATAGGTAGAAAATCTAGATATATTAATTTTTTGCAATTTCAAAATATTATATGTCATATTTTCCATTTGTGCTTGGATCAGTATAGAAAATGAGAGCCTTGAAATGAAATTATATATTTATTATTTAGTAAAATGATTATAATGACAGCTCATGAGTGCTTTCATTTTACTTCTATTTTTAAAGCTGTTTTTAAAACTAAGGTTATGTTAGATTTGTGTTGAAGCTTTCCCTATAAGTTAAGTGTGACAAGCATAGAAATAATTTTCTGGCTTAATGCAGCATAAAAATCGTTAAGATGTTTCTGACTCTTCTAATTTAAAACCTTCTTGTGCTACTCATCCCCCTGCAAATAGCTTCGTTATATTAATTTCTTTTGGAAATTGGAGACAACTTGTGACTAAGAGACTGCAAAGCTTGATTCAGAGCTTATTTGGAAACTAAATTATGAAAGTCTTTATAATATTACAGAGTTTAGACAGAGAAAGGACAGCTTTACCTCTTAAAATTAGTGTTCCATTATTAATCACTCAAAAGGATTTATTTTCATTGACCAACATTTTCTAAAAAGCAGGCTCAATTAATTTGTCTCACACATCAGTTTCAAAATCCTTGGTTTAGAGAAATTTAAGATATGGCATTACCAATGCTTTGCCCACTTTCTAGTCTGCTGTTCTAAATGGTAAATTGAGCTTGTTTCTCAGTGCACTGTTTTATCAATTAGTAACACTGTTACTAAAGCTTCTAGGGCAATTTGGGAACTCTATCTCTGGGGTTTGATTTTGGGTGGTATTGAGCATTCCAAATCTCAAATCATGACAGGATATATTTTTGATGTATGCTATGTTTTAGACTTCCATTCATCTGTTTGTCCGGCTATCTGAAGGCCATGGCAGGATTTCTACTATGCACAAAACTAAAAATTGCTGATTTGTTTTCCTGCATGGTTTTTATGAAACTCATGCTATGATGCTCAGTTAGACAAACTGAGAGAAGGAATTCTCAATGTGTTTCTTTCCCGTAGTTTTTCCAAAATTCAATGCTCATAAACATTTAGATAAAGCTTATTTCTTGCCACCTAAAGGAACGATCTCCAAGACCAGAAACTCACTTCTTTCAGCCCAAAAGAGGTGTCAATATGTTTCTGGGTAATTGTAAAACCCAGCACATACCTGGGAAAAAGTTTCTTTCTCTACAGGCTGTTTTTTACATGTAGGACTTTTCCTCCTTTCCTAAGTTGCCAAAACTACTGCGGGATCCTAAGCGATGGTAACCAGAAGAGGGAAGAAGTGTATATACTGCCTAATATTTTTTGTTAAATGTGTCACTTAAGAGGAAACAAAGGAAGAGGAAGCAATCTGTGGTAATTTCTATTTCAGACATTTATTTGCACCATGGAGGCCAACATTGCACTCCCTTAGGTATAAAATGTGCTAGAGTAAAGTCAGAGCTTCTCTCTCTGACAGTCAAACACAGCTGCATGAGCTGGAAAAGCATTGTGTAGGCTATAAAATAGGATGTACAAATAATCACACTTTCCAAAATTCTCTCTTCTCTGCATTAAAGGTCAAGCAGAACAGCTCTTTCATCTCCAAGTGTTCCTGGCTAAGGGATATGCATGGTAGTCCTCCTCAACACTGAGCAGTATTACTAAAACCATATTATTCATACTTAAGCACTTATAGAGCAGCTGCTCTGTAAATTCACCATAGGAAGGTGATTAAGTCCTTGTATGGCCACTGTATGATATGCAGAGCTCTTGGTGCTCTCTTGCTGTGCCATTCTGAACCTGAGGTGTCAGTGATTAAAAGTTGGTGTGAGATGACTATTTGCAGCTCAGCACTGATGTGACACAGTAGTTAGTCCTACTGTCATCAAAAAGGTGCCAAAAGAACTGGGGACTAGTCCTACTGTCATCAAAACATGCCAAAAGATCGCGGGGCCCTTTGGCATGTCATGAGCTCTTTAATCTGGTGTAAAATTGTGTTTGTTTTCTTGTGCCTATCTTTGCACCCTTTCTCATCTTCTACTATTTCTCCTTTTTGTGTTTTTTCTGCCTCTTGATCATCCATTTCTGGTTTTGTTGTCTCAATATTGTGCTAGTGATCTGTCTTCCCTTTGTCTGTTTTAGCTCCCTGCCCTCTTACACTGCAGTTGGTAGTGTTATGAGATTAGTAATGCTCCCAAGACAGCGTGGAGCATGCCACGCTTAGCTAACCCAGTCCTTTCCCTGCTCTCTTCAGAACAAACAGAGCAGAGAGAGGCCCCAGTGAGGGCAGTGTAATGATCCACTTCCATATGGGGTATAAAGTTCATTTTTTTAAAGAGGGCTATTATTTTTCCATTTTACTGTTTTCTGCCTTTCTCATCCTACCCTGCCACAAGGCACACAGATGCAGATCTGCCCTGCTTTCTGGAGAGGGCACGTTTTGACAGTGTAAGTGGACTTTAAAATTACCCCCATGTGCCATTCCATCATGCCTGTAACCCTGCGTGAATGATATATATGTTACATACCCAGAGGTGGCAGTATTATTTTCATGGTGTGATTTCCTTGGTGTCCTGTAACAGCTGTGTCAGGCAGCAACTGCCTTTGCAAGGATGCCCCTCAGAAATGAGATCTTTAGGTCTCCACTGTAAGCAAAATCCCTGGGGGAGAAATATAAGCAAATCGATCTACTCATGAGCTTGGCCTAAGACATGAAAGCTGAAAGGGCTGACTTGGCACAACTTTCTTAGTGAGATCAGGTTAAGCAGAACCTGCACTTTAGCCCAACTTTAGCCAACAATGAAAAACTGTACATAGAAGGAAAAAGGGACACGGGGAAGCTGAAAGCAAAATAGTGACAGAACAGATTGACATTCTGGAAGAGAATAACAGCTTTTACTTTGTATCTGGCATGATCTTACTCCTAGGTCCAAGGAGCTCATTAAATCCTTTAGTAAGACTAATATGGTACAGAGGCATGTACTGTTAAATCTCAGGTAAATTCATTGGCCTTTTTTCCTGGTCTGTGCTCCCTGAAATTCTATTTTGCTATGCAACTCCTGTACAGCACCTTAATTTTTAGATTTCCCTCAGAAGCAATTGCAAAAAAACATTTCCTTCACTTTCAGGCTTGAAGAAAGTACAAATTCCTAAAGGCAACACTGTTTTACTTGAATTGATGCAGAAAATTGATATAAGTAAAGCTGAATATAGAATCACAAGCTAAACTGACCAGTGTTATATTTTACTTATCAGTAGTATTCATGACTTTGATAGATACATCTCTAATAGGGAATTGTTTTGTATGAAACTATCTAGTTTTCCAAATCACACTGTAACTATTTTAATGACAACACATCTACAGAAATCCCTTTGGTCTGCAAGGGGAAAAAAGCACATGCAAAACATGGAGCTAAACACAGTCTGTTTCAATAGCATCTGTAACTTGATAAGTGCCTCAGTTTCAGGGATCCAAATAGAAGCACTTCTAAAGAGAGCTTGATGTGTCTGCAAATGCAGAGAGCTCCCTCTGGAAAGCAATGGCTTAACTGGCACCACGCTGCTTAGATGTGGGTTTTTGGGGGGTGGTGGTATTGGTGTTGTTACCGTATGTAACATAAAACTGTATTTGTTATCTCTAAAAAACAGCTACTTGGCATATGCCTTTACCTGTGCCTGCATCACTCACTCTCTTGCCTTTTGAGATAAGCTTCAAGTATTTACAATTGATGCTCCCATTTAAGAGGTAAACTCTACAAACGTGTTTTTCCTTCATAATATTCCATACGGGCTAAAGGTTCAGTTTCCACAACACACCACAAGATTGAGCAAGGTTTCTTTTACCATCTTCAGTGCTGTTTTAGTTTCTTTAACAAATAAGCTTGTGTGTAGGTCAAGCTTACCCAGTGCATATTAGAATTCCAGAGGCCTCTGATTATCCAACCTATTTACCAAACCTTGTAATTTCTATGGGTTTTCAGGCACTTCACTTTTGTATATTGTTTTTGCAATAGATCACTTTATCTATTTCCCAGAAAACATTTTTTTTCTGTTATCTGTCCATTAGAGGGAAAGGTTTTTTTTCCTTAACACCTAAAGAAGGCAGAACTAATCAGCTATGATTATGTATAGATTACATAATCAACTGATTATGTAATCTATAAATTGTGTTGTAAGGTAATTTCTTGTTTCTACACTAGAGAACTATAGAAACAATGCAGACCAAGGGCAAAGACATATCCTACATAAGCAGACAGATTACTGCCAGCATAATATGTAAGTGGGAAGTTAACATTTGGCTTTTTGAAGCAAGTTCTGACCTGACAACAGCAATAAGCTGCTCAGAACTGGGTCAGAGAGACTGAAGGGTCAAAAAATAAATTAATGTTATGTTGAAACAACATAGTTTTGGTACTGTTGAGCATGCAGTCATTCTTTCCTGCTCCTGCTCTAAAGTAATATACTCAAAAAAGTTACAGGAAATGTGTCTATAGTGATTGTGAATAAAACATAGGAATATTTTAAAATTATATTAAATCAGTGCTGGTACTTCTTCAAGTATTTTTAGCTCTTTTTCTCTTTTTCTTTTTCTTCTTCTTTTTCTTATCAAGAGAGATAAAATAGGTATCATCTCTCCATCTCTTGAAAAAATGATACGTATGTCTAAAAAATTCACCTTTTGGCTACAGATTTCCCAGCTGTGGTATTGTTACTAATTTTTAAATGTCTCCATGACTAAATAAAATCTGTTGGATTTGATCTGTCCTTCTAAGTTTGTGTGGAATGATTTCACAGGGATCCATGAAGTGTAAAGACAAAAGGCTCACTCGAACACAAGCACAGGAGTGGGCTCAGTTACCTCTGCCCTCTTCCTTCTCCTCCTCCTCCCCCCTGCCATCACCTAGCGCAGTTGTAAAGGGCCTCCTTTTGATTTGGTTTTATCTGTCTGCCTTGTAGTGTCAGTCTGCTTACTGTCAAGCTTGCAAATGTGAAGGAACTTGTATTGCCCCTTGTCTGGATGCCTGGTGTCTCTAGGATGAGCAAAGCCATTGGAGTGGCTGTTCTGGGGCTGGAAGTGTGATAGCAGCAGCATATTTAAACACAGCTCTCCTGCAGGATGAATCACTTTATCAGCCTGTTTAGACATGAGTCATGGAGGCTCATGAAAGGGTTCCAGTGGCTTGTTGTTGCTTTAATAAACTGTCTGTTGTAAATTAATTTGTGTTCCTGGTTTGTACCTTTTTTTCCTCAATACAAATCTTATCTAGGAAATACCCTGCACCAATAGAAGATTGCAAACTATCTCTTGGACAGTTTTTGCTCCAGGGTCTTCAGTGATGGTTGACTTACAGTAGAAGAAGTAAATCTGGGGGACTGCATCAACCTTATAAGAAATTCAAGTTTCTTTTTTTGCTGTGGATTGGTCAATGAAATGTTAAGTGGTCCACAATGGAAAGGATAAAGAGCAGTGCTGATGGGACTGAGAGGAAACAAGGAAAAAGGTTCAGGGTGTAGGTGGTGATTTCATGGAGCAAGTGTACCATGCTGCCTCTGCACAATGACCAGTATGGGGAAAATTGAACAGAAACAGCCCTTTCTTCTTTGATTTGCCCCGTGGGAATTTCTTGAGGCAGTGCTTTGTGCACGGCCCACAACTCTACCTCAATGGACTCGGGGCTGGGTTGGAGATGGAGGGCATGGGCAGCTTCAGGACCAGCCTTTCCACAGGTCTGCTCAGCAGGGAGGGTTTGGCAATGGCAGCTAGTGCCACCCCGGAAGGCCAAACAGAGCTTGGCAGCTGTCCTGCAGTCCCTCCTCTCCCACGGCAAATGGATCTTCCTGTTGGGATACATTCACTTGAGAGCAAGGGGCAGGGTTTTATGCATTTGTTGACTTTTATGCTGCTCATGTGAACACGTGCTAGCCCACGGCACAGCGTGAGTAATGCCCAGGGTATGTGGTGTTCGTAAGCAGGTGTTTGCACAGGGCTACTGCCCTTGCAGTGGCAGCTGCCAGCTCTGTTGCCTGGCAGACTACACAGAAAGGAGCCCCTCGCCTGGGGAGCTCAGCCAGTGCTTCCACAGCTCACTCCCCACACCGCCGTGAGCCCGTCTGTGATGATAAACCAAACAAGTGCCAAACTCTGCGGTGTGTGCGGGCAGGTGTGCACCTGGTATGCACGTGTGCAGCTTGTGTTTATGCAGAAATATGGGCTCACAGGAGGTTTGGGGTGCTTTCAGCCCTTTCGGCCAGCTGTTGTGGGAAACACTCTCTGTGAACACCTGTAGGAGTAGGAAGATCTCAGAAGTGCTGCTGGCTGATAGACATTCTCCAGTGCTCAACAGAGTAAAAGATTTCTTCTTTCTTTGAATCTTGCAGGTTTAGCTGGGATGCTCAAATACAGCTTGTCATCTCTTTAATCAGATAGTTTTAAACCCAAGAAATACTTGAAGCTCAAAAAAGAGTTTAGCTTATATGTTTTTAATTATTTGTTGGCAAACACTTTTATTTCCAGGGCCCTGTTAATTAATGAAGAATAAATTGAACTGCTGCTTCCCCCTTGTTATTTTAAGAAATACTTTTAAATATGCTACCCATTTGTAGCCATATGCCTTAAATATTTTCTTTGAAGGCTTGAACCCAAGAAGTACGTTCTTTAGGTTTCCTTTCCAAACTGAAGCAAATGCTTTAAATGTGCTTGCATTCTCACTTGCCACCATACAAGTTGCTCTCTATCAACTACATAAAGATGCTGTTTCAGCACACTTGAGTCTTACTGCAGCTTGGGGGCTGAAACTTTCTGTCAAATTCAGGAGCTTTCTAATTCTTTTTTTTTTTTTTTTTTTCCCTTTGTCTACTGAGTTCACAGTTAAAGTCCTAGAGTCATCTGCAACTCTGGCAATAGCTGTGTTTCCCTGCTGGCCAGGGTCAAAATCTGGCTCCATTCAAGTCATATAAGCTCCACATTTTGTGGTCTGCTACCAAAACTAGACTAAACCACCTTTTTCCTAATCTGCCCCTTAGCTCTCCCACTGTGTAAGGTGATAAGAGACCATCAGCTTAATATCTGGAGAAGAGGGATTTATTTTGTGCATGGGTCAGGTAGAACATTATTTGCTTAGATGACAGCAACCCCAAGTAGACATATTGCAGTTGGCTGTGCTTTGCCTGGAACAAAACCAGTTGGATCCATAGCTGTGGCAGTAAAGGAGGATTAAAATGACATCCTGTGGTTTCAGCATCTGTTCTCTGAAAAGAGATACAGGAGTATATATTCTAAATGTATAATCAAGGAATGGGAAAGATTAACAAGCAATATCTGTCCTCTGTAATCAGCTTTGAAAACAACAGCAACAATTTTCGCTTACTTGATTATTTGATAGGGTCTAGTAAATATTTGAACCAAATAGTAATATGCATCTATTATCAACTGAAATGCATGACTTCAGATAATGTTAACCTCAAGAAGCAGGAGTGACTAAACACTTCCTCTTGTATCTCCTCACCTTTGATTCACCCACTTTCCATCTGTGTACCACCTTTCTGCTGTCTATGTTCTGACATAAATAATATCTTGCTGATGAGGCAAAATCAGGATTTTGTGAAGCTTTGTCTGGCTGACCTGAGTGGGGCTATGCTGGCATTATCAGCTTTGTCAGATGGTGGGCCACTTAGCTCTGTTCCCCTGCTCCAGACACCTGTCTCCTGAGCACCGGTTCTTCCTTAAAAATCCAATTATACTGGGTAAAAAAATTCTTATCTTATTTACTGTCTCCATAACCATTACCAAGTATTTGAGCCTCAGAGCTGTGATACGGCAATTGCCACGTGGTTGTGTTTGCAGAAAGAGGCAAAGTCTCCGTGCTCACTTAGCAAGAGGAGCACTTTCAATTTTCAGGACCATACTTAGGCCAATGTAATTACATCAAAGTTATTTGTTAGTTCATCAAAGGTGAGTCTGCAAGGAATAAACCTATTTTCCCTTGATTCACTGGCCTCATCCATTCTGGATTTGTAGTGTCTTTCAGCAGTTTTCCAATAGTCCTAAGAAGTCCCATTCAAAGAACAGTTAAGAAGAACATTTAGTTTCTATCTTGTGTACACAACACAGAATTGCATATATAGGGACAATTTAATATATTTTTTTGACTTGATGTAATCCAAATAACAGTTTCATTCTTGTGTTTTTGTAGATGAATATGCTAACAAAATTATTCTTTACTGTTTTAAAGAATATCAATGACCAAAAATAGAGTGATGTGCTTGTACTTTCATCTTCTTTGGGGTTAGCTCATTGTCCATGCTCCAAAAGTGACACAAAAATGCAGGATTATTGTGGGAATTGGAACAGCATTGCCAGCAGAACAAAATGGTTGGAAAAAAGATTACTGTGACAAACACGATATTTAATGGCTTTAACTTGGATTCCAAAATCACCTTCTATCTGTCATTCACCAGGAATAGGAAGGGCCCTAAGGAAGAAAGAAAGAAAGAAAGAAAGAAAGAAAGAAAGAAAGAAAGAAAGAAAGAAAGAAAGAAAGAAAGAAAGAAAGAAAGAAAGAAAGAAAGAAAGAAAGAAAAAAAAAGAAAAAAAAAAAGAAAGAAAGAAAGAAAGAAATTTGTATTCAGCAAGAAGCAGTATGCTGATCTTTAATACTCTGTGCTTGGAGACTGACCCTGGGCCAATTTTTGGAGTCTTTGTCTGATAATCTTTCACAGTCAGTAGATTTTGCGTAAACTGTAAAACCACGGTTTTCCCGTCATTTGGTTATGCAATGGCTGACAAGAAACACAGCAAAAATCCAGTGTGGAATCTTTGAAAGAAGCATATAGACCTTACAGCAGGCCCAGTCCAAAAAATGATTATAGAAGAAAAATGGGCATGGTTTTGGTTTTGTTATGAAACCCTTTGAACTGTTTGGGTAATTTTTGTCCATGTTGAATAATTTCAGGGCTAGTTTCTTCCTGAAGACAGTAATTTTTCTTACTGTGTTAAAACACTGACACAGTAACAGATGTATTTAAAGCATGTTCCATTATTAGTACACAAACTAAAACTAAAGTCCTTTACTAAGAAAACAACTAAGTATTTGACATTAAACATTTGAGTCTCCCTTCTGTTGTGTATTGCCACTGACATAAAACACAACAAATGAGCTGGGCATAGACTACAGAAGTTGAAATGACCTCCCTCTGAAACAGCATTTATGATCTGGCCATAGTATATGGGGTTGCTGTGTGGCTGTACCTATTTTGAGCAAGCTCAATATAAAAATCTTTATTTAAACAGGAACTTATGTTCTGATTCAAAACCAAAAATTAAATCTGATGCCTTCACAAATATGCTTACAGTTAAATAAACATTTATGCTTCAATAAAAAAAATCAAACCTGCAAAGCAACCTTCAAGTTATTACTAAAAAAATAGCCAAGGAATAAATTCCCTTTGGTTTGCAACTTGATTTTGAAATCATTTACAAAGCCATGGTTAAAGTCCTACCAGACAAGCTATAGAGCTCTGCACTATTAAATACACTTATTATAAACTGGGTTAGTCTGTCCTTCAGGGCAATGCCACAATAGTTAAGGCAGTGCCAAAAAATCACACGCTTGCAGAATATTTACTTGAAAATAAGGAGTGTATTGAAAGCCAGTGGCAGTGGCTGCAAGATCCTCTCACCATCCCAGGGATTCCAGGTAGTGGGAGGCACAATGTGAGCAGCATTATGCAGGGGGTGGGAAAGGCTTAACCTCATATGGCTGCGTGGTTCAAAAAGTGTTTAATATTTGCTCTTTTATTTTTATTTTTTTTTAAGAGTTTAACTTTGTTGTGTGATCAGGCAATTGGATGCATTACAGGAACAGCTCACTTGCTTTAAATGGAGCGACATGGCACAGCAGTTCCCAAGCTGTAATATGTTGATTAGGGTTGCCTGTAAACTGCAATCAGGTGATAGCTGAACTGGTTTGAAAGCACAAAATCAGAGGAGGAATACATTTAAAATGCATGATTAGGAAAGCTGGAATAACCAGGTGTCTAAGCCTCAAGTGCAGTGTGCACTTGGAACGATCCAAGAGCTACTGATAAATGTCAGAGTGGAGAAAAGGAGCCGAGCTGGTGCTTCTCTCCTTGGTTGTACAGTGCTGAGCACTGCACATCATAAATAATAGATCTTTCTACAGAGAGTTAACTTATTCCTTAATCACCATGAGGGCTGTGGTTGATGCGTTTGAATCCCAGTTCAAGCATTTGCAGCTGCTCTGACATGTATTCCTTTATGCCCTTGGAAGCCAGCCACCCCTTCCCAAAGAGCAGTCCTTATTTTTTCTCTTTCCATGCTTTCCCTGTTCTTGGCCTCTGAGGGGAAAATTTCAGTGTAGTTTAAGAAAAATCATTACATTTGTCTTGAAATATTCCTTCTGTCTTGGAAAACAGTCTTTGTTACAACAGCATTTGAGCACTTAGAAAATCTGCTAGTATTTAGAAAGTTTACCTCTGCGTGTGAGAGCAGATATGTGTGCTTGTGTTATGTCAAGATAGCAAACTGTGACCTAGAAAAGCAAAGGCTCACTTGAAGCTTGTCTTCACGCTAGCAACAGTTGTTTTGTTTTAAACTTTTGTATTTTTTAATACAAAACTCTTAAGAACACATATACTCGAAATCAAACATTGCTCTACATCAGCCTTTCTGCTGTAAAAAAGTGTTAGCACCTTCTCCACGAGACATGTCTGTGCTAGTGCGCAGCTGGCTGACATTTGTGCTTATCTATGCTGTTGTCATGTTTGATTGTTTGATTAAATTTTGGAAAAGGCAGGAAAGAATATTTTTGTATGCCATTTATATAGGTCAGAAATTACTTACTTTATGTACTAGATGTAAGAGAGAGAGAGAACAATATGGAAATAATTTTGGCAAATACTGTATGAATGTCTAAATTCTTGCATGATCATTCCGAAACTTAAAGATCATACAAAATAATAGCATGTCTCAAAAGTAGTCACGTGCTTTATTTCTGAATTAAGTTCCACCATGGATACAGCTTTTACTTTGGTGAAAGAGAATTTAAAAACGTCCATGTAAATAGACACACAACTTGTTCTAAGTTCTTTCATTTTGGACATGGGCATGTTGGTGTCTGCAAATATACCAATGACCTGGGCATATATTTATTGCATGCAGTATCATTCACTCACCCCAAGTCACTCCACAAAGCTCAGACAGGAAATAAGCAACTCAAACAAATTTCCAAAGAAATGCTCTGGCATTCATGAAATAAGAGCTGGTATTGTTTTGCATGTGAATGTGTGTGTACACATTTTATCTCAAACCATCAAGCCAGAGCTCTGACAACACTGAGGGTAAGAGGAAAGTACAGATGTATTGTTACTGAGAATGCAGCTGAGGAAAGACTTAGATTAAAGCTAGTTTGGCTGGGAGAATACCTAAAGACACACTTCTGAAGATCTCATTAACATGACCCAGTTGAGTTGCAATGCATGTAAGGAGTTTGACATTTAGTTGTGCAGTCAAGCATGTCCAGCCTTACTATGATACAAAACTGACAGTTCAATGGTGAGGCTTGCTAACACCTACAATTTCCTTTAGGCCATTAATAGCAACTATCTGGTGTAAGCAGAGTGAAAATAATGTCTTCCTAAAGCTTCAGTGAATACAGTGTTGTTGTCTGCTTCCTACTATGAGCAACTGCATTATGTGAATGAGGTTTAAATTCTTAATTCACTTTGTGCAGTGTATGCAGTTATACAGGTTTTCCTGTGTTTCATCACAGAGCTGGTTTCTCTATATCCTATCTGGAACTGAAGTTGTTGCTTGTTGCCCTAATAAGGTGCTTTCAGCTTGTTTGGAAGCAGGAATAAGAAGTAACTTTGCTGGAATAAGAAGTAGTTTTATTCATGATGTGTCCTCTCACCAGAAGTATATGGCAATTATTCAAACTTGCAAATAGCAGTTTTTTTACTTGGTCAGCCAGCACTCATGTAATTTCTGGACATCCGTTTCTGAATAAATAACATTCTCCTGCTACAAGAATGCACTTGTACACCTATAGTCAGGGACTTAAGGCTGATCTGTTCCTATCAGTGGGACAAGTGGCTGTATTTGAGTTCTCTGATGATCCAGAATCTGTCTCACACTGGAGAAGAAGGCATGATGGATTGGCTGATTTGCTCTGGAGATCTGGTCATTCATGTTAGGGGAGCTACATGTATAGAAGTTTTTAAATGTCCTTTCTCTGTGCATTACGCAAGATTAGTTTTTACATTCTTTCTGGAGCTTCTTCCCAAGAAGATGTATTCTCTCTCTTGACCTGAATCAGTGGAAAGGATCATTCCTGCAGCAAAACTATGTCCATATGATCCTATGGTGTAAGCACTGCACAGCACAGTGATGTGCACCCAGGTTTTACAGCCATGAGAAGATGAACTCAGTTCCCTCAGGATATACACGGTGTAAACACCACTTTCTGTCTTTCAACACTTTCTCAGTATTTCCTCACCTCCAGAAGCTCCACCTAGAACTAAAGTCAGAATCACATGGGAGGATGAAGTTATGTGTGCTAGTGTGGACGAAAATGTATCTGGGGAGCAAAGTAAATACTTCTACATCCCCCCTCCCATATTTCCATAGTGTCCCCTTTCCCTTGCAGCCTGTGCTCAGCACCAGGCTGAGCAGCACTGGTAACTTAATAAGCCTTGAAGATTTGAGGGCTCTCCTCTCCCCAGCAAATATCTGATCTTTGGGTTGCCTAAGGTGCCATGAAGGCAACACGCTAGTAAGCAACTCCCTCCTCCATCTGGCCCCAGCTCTTCTCTCCCTGTTCAGATATCCCCCACGGCTCAGAAACAATAACTGGTTAACAATAAACTTTCACTCTTTGTAACGCAAATGGTTTCAAAGGCTACTTTGTTGCCACAAAATAATTTGAACAAGCTTTTGAGCCTTTCAGGGTATTCTTACCCTTCTAGAAGAGCTCAGCTCTGTTTTCACAATTGCCTTGTCTTATGCCATTAGCGAGGGACAAATGGTCAAGGCAGGGCTGTGAGGGGGTAGCAGCTCCCTTGTTTAAAAGCGTGTCTTCTCTGTGCCCACAGCAGCTGAACATGCAATGACAGCGACAGAGGGGTGACAGGTACTTAGAGCAAGCTTGGGCTGGATTTTCATTGTTTTGAGCAGTGCTGTCCTGGCTTACTTTGGAGATGAGTGGATGTTTTAAGGCTTAAGCAAAAGGCACTGCCTGATCTTTATTTTTCCTAGACTCAGAGTAAGTGATTTTCTTATTGTTACTATCCTGCTGATTCTTTAGTGCATAAACTCTACTCACAGAAACAATGGGAACAGCTGTTAAAGAAAGGGTCTCAAATATGGCACCCAGAGACAGCAGCCCTTTCTGAAAATTGTCATTGAAAGTCCATAATATTTTTCTTCAAACAGGGAAAACAAAATGTACTACAGGTACCATTTGATGATTTTCCATTAAATACGGAATATAATTTAAACACTGATGATGAAAGAATGAAACAGTAACACAGGTTTTCTCTCCCCTTTTGTTCAACTAAGTACAGTTAATAACAAAACTAAGATGCTTTTAAGGACTTGATATGAAACAATTCATTATTTAAAATAATTTTAATAATAGATTATGCTTATGTAGTCTTGCAAATCAAAATCATTTACATGTGATTCTCAACTTCCACCAACATATATTAAACCTGTGTAGTTTAGGAAAAGAAGTCTTATGGTTTTTAAGTTCTGTCAGTTGACATCTTGAGCTTTTTTGTGTTCCTAAAGAAAGAGAGAAAAGTAAGCAAAAAAGGATAAAAAAAATTGGACCTTTACTTCCAAGCAAGGAAATGTATGTATATATGAAAAATACAGAAGAGATGATCTCATGGAAAGAAGTCTTATTTCTGTTAGCACCTTGTCATAGCTTTTTCTTTTGTTTACTGAATCTGGCCAGTACTATTGTTCCCCCTAAATATAATAGAAACCAGAATGTACAGTGATTGAATTGTGTGTTGCCCCATATTGTGTGTTGCATTACCACATAACATGATCTGCTCCTGAGCTCTGCAACATCTACTTTTTGAGTTGGATCCCAAATTTGTTGGGGGGTTTAAATAGCTATTATAGGCTGTAGGCACCTTCTCTCTTCCTATCCTTCAGCACAGCGTATGCATGGACCTAAATGTATATAAAGGGCCCCCCATGCAGAAAATGGTTGATTTTTTTTTTTTTTTTTTTTTTTAATATTGAGCTGGTGTGTTGAATTTCTGCACTGGAGTATCCATGCCCTTTTACTGGGCTTCCCACAAACACAGTCAATAGCTCGCTGTTCCATGCCATATGCTTTCCTCATTTGCCTATAGAAAGGGAAACCCTACAGTGGTCAATGCACTACAAATGCCTAAATAAATTAGGCAAATATAAAATAGAACATAAATTAAAGAAGCCTCGGGCAGCACTACAATATGTTAATGGAATAACTGCACAGTACAGTGACCATGAAAAACAAGATTAATGAGGTCAAGCAGCATAGACATACTAAGGAGGTGCAGTAAAATCCAAGAGCCAGCTTTTTCACTAGAAGTGAATTACTTCTAATACAATGCTCCTGCAGAAGAAACTTGTATGAGCTATAGGACCCTCACTGCTGTCCTAAGAAAGAGGTTGGACATTCGCATAAGGAGGTTCCTCCCTCCCACTTCACACTTGGAGATATCCTGTGACTCAAGAGTTTCTGGGAAAAGATGATGAGCAAACCAGCTTGCCAATGTATCATTGCTTTCAAGTCCATTCAGAGTTCTTCCCTGGGAATGTTCTGTGTTTGATCCTAATCAATGTTGGAGAGTGAAAAGTGAGAGAAGATAAAGCTATCTGCTTTTTAAAATCCCTGTTGCAAGAGAGGATCTGTATGTAGATACATGAGTGACAGCTGCTACCTGACTTCCCCTGACAGGAGGTGAGAATTTGATGTCTTTTTTAGTCCAATCATCCAAAATGTGTACGGCCAATATTGTCAATGTTTCCCTTTTTTTTTTTTTTGGTCATTATTTAATTAAACACCATGCCTGAGAAAAATAGAAGTCTTTAAATACACTGTGTCAATTATTTCAATATCTTTCTTGATAATGAAATCTACTTCTTCACTTATTTTCAGCAGATTTAGGTATTTTCATGGGTTTCAGGGGATAGGATTTGTTAGACATTTTTCTCAGTATGTTTGCATGTTATGTGTTTTTTTGTCCTCCTCTGGGTCAGAACAGGTATTGCAGAGCTCTTTATTCAGTACTACATGAATGTGTGTCAGTATAAAAGTAACATGCATGTGTTTTATTTATCAATAAAATATTGTTCCAGTTGCCTATTGTCTATTTTTTATTTACTCCTTAAGTCTTGGGATCAGGATGATGATCCTTCCTTTTGAATACACTAATGATTTTAAGCCTAAATTCCATTCTCTCTGAAGTCCCACATTTGGCAGCCAATACTTTGACCATACAAGAAACCCTGCATATTGCTGGATCTTTACATGACCTCTCACACATCCTCCAAACATGTCTGAAATCCTCAGACTATAATCCCAAATTCCATCTAAATCAATCCATTATTTGTGCTTTTTCTTTCCCCCTAGGCTCCAAATGCAGGCAATGCAAGTAAAATGTATGCCATTGATCTCTTCAGACTACAGAAGGCCATTCAGAAAATGTAAGTACTCCTCTGCACCTCAAGTGCCTAAATCCAGTAGCCTATTTTGAACTGAACTGAACTGAACAAAGTCAGTCATGAATTCATCAATAATTTGTCATCTCCCAGCCAAACGAACCTGCTTCAGAAGGGGAATCTCATAACAGAAAGGTTCCTTGAATTGTTTATATGCCATTAATTTTTTGGCAGTTACATTATCACTAGCAATAGTATCTGATTCTTGCTAGCTCTTTGCTTTAGCTTAGGGCTTTAATTGAATTAAAGGGTATGAACATGGAAGAAGTTTCAAGGCTCCCCTGTGTGTAACTTCATGCTAAATAGTGAACAATTAAAGGAATAAGGTCTTTTTTTTTTCTTGTTTCCCAATTCCCAGTTGCATTTATTTGGAAAAGATAAGGCAACTTTGTTATCCTCCCAATGAAAAAAATGCAGTTGATTTTGACATACTAGCAAAGCAGGTCATTGCCTAGGGAAAAATGCATGAAGAATTGAATCTTCCATAATTATATTGGGTATTTCTGAAGGACAGCAAAGGGACTCCTGTTTAGTAAGGCAGCAATGCCTTAAATTCAGCTCTGGACAGACAAGCAATTAGAACGGCTTGTTCAGGATCACAGGATCAATTTCTGTCTCCTGAAATGTATAAGACAGATAAAAGAGGGCCCTGTATAAGAGGAGGTGGGATTATAAACAGGGTATCTTATGCATCATTACTGTACTGGTGATAAAATGAAATGCTTGAATGTGAGCTTTTGCTTAAAGCTTTTGATGATACTTTATACAAAAATGTAGGGGATTTTTGTTGGCTTTTTTGCATGCTTTTTGTGGGTTTTATTGTGTTTTTGTTTGTTGTTCTTTTTTCTGTTAAAAATACAAGGTTGCACACAGAGGCATCTGAAACATTAAAGAGATGACCTCGTAATCATGTTGCCCACTCCACCACAATTCAATTTACAGAATTAAAGGAAGCCATCCTTGGAGAAGGGATCACATTTACTGCGATCCACTCTTACAGACAGTGACCCAGTATATTTAAAGCATGCTCTAAAAAACAGTTTGAAAAAACAGGTCATAAAGTTCATGCTTGTGCTGTCATCAGGCCAACTGTTGTGCCTCAGCTGGGAGATACAGAGCTGTGACATTAATCTGTGCAGGGTAGCCCTAATCATGGATATATTTAGACAGCCACATTATCAGCTGCAAGGGGGACCTGATTGCTGCTGAGAGCCCAGACCCTCTGTTGCACCAGCGCCCTGGCAGGTGTAGCTGCCACAAGCAGGCAGCAAAAATATTCTGAGGTGGCTGACTTCCCTCTGTCCTGTCAGCCAAGCTTTGTGGACATGAAAACAATTACCCATCTTTTACGAGCTCTGGGATGTACAAATGACATACCTAAATAAATTTGAAATGCTTCACTATCTGCAGTTACACATTGTCCTTGCTTTCTGTCCTCACAGGTTAATAATTTTTTTGTATCAGGGAACATACTTGATTCTCTTGAAAGTAGAACCTGTGCGTATGAATGAAAAGTAAAAAAGTATTAGTCCTCTTAAGAGGACTGTTTATGTAAATAGAATTGTCCCAATTTAACAGAAAAACTTCAAATTCTGGTAACTGAAAACATTTTCAAATTTCTTTAGCATTTAATACTCTGTTTGCATCTAAATTGCAAATGAACTGTTGAAGAAAGTGTTCGTTGCAGTCTGTTTTATGAGTGCTGCAATCCATATGGTAATCTGCAGGTTTTTAAAAACTAAAATTCCTTGGATTTCGTAACAAAATATACCATTAAAAACTTTAACTATTCTGGGACCAATTTTTAAAAGTGGATCTTAGTTCTTTTAGTAGTAGTAGACGGGTTCAAATATGGCATAGGGATGATATTCATTGCTGTTTGTGTTGCTTGATTTCCAAGGTAAAAACAGGTCATTCAGCCATCCTAGAAATAAAAATAATTGCTTTTTCAATAATGTATGTGTCTCAGTACCTTTGAAGTGACCCTTCAGTATTCCAATAAATCTGATAGACTTTAAACCATTTGTCATGTGCAAAGGGTAACAAATGATCTCAATTCACAGGGTCTAGAGCTACCTGTTAAAGGCACACTAAGAAGATACAGTTCCAAACAAGCATCCTCTGGACTTTGCCTCTCCACAGCTCCTGATCTCATACTCTCCTATTGGCAAGAAGGAACGTGTCTATTTCCCAGAATTTAAATGTTTTGTCAGTTAAAACTGAGGGGAAAAAAAAAAAAAAAAAACAAACCAAAACAAAAACAAGCATGAAAGTCAGCCAGTAGGTTAAAAGCCACCAAGTGAAAGAAAAGAAAATAGTCTTGGTAAATTTTAAAGGCAAAGTTCCTAAATCATTCAACACAGTGAAAAATCTTCCTACAGAATTTCATGGCAAAACTCCTCTGACACCAGAAGAAAGCATGTTGGATTTGAGATGTATACACACCAGTGAAGAGCTGACATTTGTGCACACCAGTATGTTGACCTTATGCTTCCAGAAGAGCAAGGTATGGATGAATAGGCTGGTCATCTTCTTTTCAAGGAGTTAGTGTGACTGATACATAATCAATGAAGAAGTTAGTAATGATAGCTATAAAAACACTTGGAGACAACTCATGGCAGTTATAACACAAAAATATGCCACTACTTTTGTTTCATCTGCTTCAGAAATGAGTGCACATAAAATTCTCCTCCACCTTCCAGAACAACAAACATTAAACAACTGTTTGGTCTCCAATCTTTGGAGTTAATGAGCAACATTACCACATTTTTATGTGACCATCCATAACTTTATTTACTACAGGTAATCTTTTATTTATCTGTGTTCACAAAGAAGGGTGTTAACTTCATCAGGAGTACTAAAACTGCTGTTGCCTTTGTTCTAAAATCTCCACTGATGAAATTGGCACTTCTGTGGTCATTGTAACTGCTTTATGGCTGGAGTGGGGAATCTAAAGAAAGTTTGGGGTGTTTACAAACACAGGGTCAAAAAGATTTGAGATTATTAGATCAATAATGAAATGAGATCCATAGTTATCATAGCACTCCAACTTGGCAAAATGTGAAATTCCACCTGTACCCAAAGAAAGTGGGATTCTTCATATCATCCAAACTTCTCGGCATATTGAACCCTCATTGGTGTTGTGTTAGGCTGAGGGTTGTAACTACTGTTCTCTTCCAATCTTGAGCAACTGAAATTCATCCTTGTTGTACTTTTGTCCATTGGGTGAAATGCTGAGTTTAAATCATCAAAGCGGTGAAGTATGGCTCAGTTCATCCTTCTAAGGCTGTTTCGTGTTGAAATCTCTGCATTAGTCTAGCAATTTGAAACATGTACATATAAAATTCAGGTTTCAATCACTATTTGTTACTGTACGTTCCACTACCTTAAGAACAAAAAATATGACGAGTCTTCAGGAAATGTCAGCTATTACTAAGAATTCTTTATAGAAACTATTGAATCTACTTTTGATGCAAAGTAGGAAATTGATGGACAGGTAATTTTCTCTAGGACTGTAGCAACTGAAGGAATTTTCTTACGATCACTCCAGGACATCCCTAATAATTATCTTTATACTGTGATAGAAAATCCAGGGGTATGCACCCACATTTGGAGGTAGCTTTGAACAGATGTGAAAATTTCAGCACAAGTGGGACAGTTGGGAAATTTTGTTGTTTTGTTTTGTTTTGGTTTTTTGAATCTTATGTGAAACAGAAGTGTTTGGGTGGTAGCACCACCAGCTCTGGCACAGCTCTGCTGAAACCATGCTGCCTGGTAGATGAGACTGAAGCTCTGAGCTGGTGGGAGGAGATGACTCTGCAGGAAATACCCTACAGCTCCAGGGTAACAAAACTGAGTGGAAACAATAAAGACATGTCTACACGGAGGAAAGGAATGTGTGGCACACATTCCCTGCCTTGGCCTTGCACATGTTGGTTTCCTGGGATGAAGTACCACCGTTTTGGGGCCTGAGCTGGCTGCAGTGACGTGGCACCAGATAAGGCTGAGACAGCTGGTGGGACTCCACCTGCTTCTGGCGGAGCACAGCCCTGTGTTCTTGTTCCATAGTGTAGATGCACATGACTCCAGGTCTCCCTTCTTCCTTGTTATCTCAAATTAATTTCTACTTGTTCCCTCTCCACTGACTGCCAGCTGAGTTGTGGGGCACAAAAACCCAAAGGGAGGAAAATGTGGCTGCAAAGACATTTTATGGAGTTCCTCAAGGGATGCATTATGCAACTGCTATGTTTCTTACGTAATTTTTTATAAGCAGGCTTTCATGAAGCAGCAAATTTTTAAAAAAACATGTTTCAAAAAAAACCCCCAGAGAGTCCTCTTAAATAATTTAAAAGTGAATTAAGATGTGAAAAAGAAAAGAAAATAAAAAGTTCTGAAACAGTAGGTTCATCCTTTGCAAGCTTGGGATCATGTACTAATGCACTGAATAGTTTGTGAAGAAAATGGCTTTCTATCTTTGCCTGTATGCTAGATCCTGCTGGAACACTCTGTTCCGTGCTCCCAGGAACACTTAATGCTGCTCGAAGCATGTGTACCCAGCGCTACACGGAAGAATTGAGCGGCTCCTCCCACACAGCCAGGCACATCTCCTTGCTATTGTAAGAGGGGCATCAAGCAGCTTTTGTTCCTCTGTCTCTGAAAACGCACCAGAGAGAAACATGGGGGGAAAAATGGTCACTGAAGGTGCTGTTGGAAGCAGAAAATGAAAAGACATAGATCAAAAGGCTGGGATTTTTTTTTTTTTTTTGATTCACAGATGCTATGCATCTCTATTTTTTCCTTTTTTTTTTTTTTTTTAATTAAAAATCTGTGATTTTCTTGTTTTTCATCACATGCCTGTTTAAGACATCTGGTTAATCTAAGCCAGAACTGATGGCATAATTTTATAGAGGTGTATGTTTCTGCTGTCAAGATTTTTTCTTGTTTCTATTTTAGTTAGTCTTTTCTGATTTCCCTTAAAAAATGGAGAAAAAACACTTTCTTTTTTTGGTGAAATAACTGTAGATTACTGCCTTTGCTTGTATTCTGTCCCCTCTCCCTGCTTTCCTACTGTTATCAAGCATGCTCATAAAAGATCCTTATATAAATGATCAGATAGCTCTTGTTTCCTATAAAATAGTACTATTAAAAAACAAGAACCTTTTTTTCTTTTTTTTTTTTTTTTTTTTTTTTTTTTTTNNTTTTTTTTTTTTTTTTTTGGTTGGTTGGGTTTTTTGGGGCGAGGTTCTGTTTGGTTTTGGGGTTTTTTGTTAGGAATAGGTAATTAATAGGCAGCATAGGACCAAGCAAGTTCCTCAGTTTATGGCATATATCTAAGAAAGAAGCAAAACCAGTGGGAGCTCTGATATTCAGTCTTGGGGTACGGGCCCTAAAATCACAACCCTGTTCATTTGCAACTATAAGGATAATCTCATAGTTGTCAGGGAAATTACTCACATGACTGAATTCAGGGAAGTTACTGAGTATTCAGGAAAGTTATTGAGTATTCAGGTTTCTTCATCACATCTGGGGAAAGAATCCAAGTCACATGGGGAGCGGCCAAACAACTTAATTTTCGGCATGCGACACGCACTACAATCCCGTTAAAGGGATGAGTGACTACACTTTCACATGAGAATGACTGAAGTGTTCACACATAAATGCAGTTGAACAGCACTATATATAAAGCTACACAATCAAGTAAGAGCTGCGTAGCTGTGATTTTAATTTTTTTTCCCACCTGATAATATCCAGAAAATCTCTCAGTGCTCAAAGGAAGGTAATAACACAGACTCTCTATGTGATGTTCCTTCACCCTGCCAAATCTGTCCTAGAGAACTAATTATATTAATTTTGTCCTGAGAATTCTGAGACTGATTAAAATGCCTGAGTTAATACCATTGCAAGGAGAAAAAAAGCTGTAACAGGAGCAGTGCCATGACTACAAATGATATTGGTAAAGAAAATAAGTTGTGACAAGTGTTGGCTAGAAAAAAATGAGGGGAAAAAGATAAGTGCCTGTTCTTGCAGCAAAGTATTCATTGTATTGATATGCAGGATTTAGATAGACAGACCACAATAAAAGGACAAAAAATGAAATAATTTGACCTCCAAAGCCAGACCCTGCACAAAATGAAACACAGGCAGAGACACCTGATTTACAAGCCAAAAACCCCACATGTACAGCTTTGGTGGAGAGATGTTGGGACTGTAGGGAGGCAGGTGCTTATGTCCAGCTAAATATTGCAATTACTGTTTTACTGTTTTTTTCTGTTTTAGTGAGTGCATAGTAGGTAATATCCTTTGTAATTTGTGCAGACCTGGCCTAAAATCTCCAATGTTACCATTACAATGTTTCATGTTTTGCTATTTTGATGCATTTTTGAGACAGGCAGATTTGGTGAAGGTTTGTTTGCTGCTACTTAATAACTATTATTCTTAAGCCATCTATTTAAAAGTGTATTTGATTTCCCAATCACAAATCTTAATAAAGCCGCTTAAGAATTTTTTATGACATCATTGGAAAATAAATGAAAGGGGTTTTTCTCAGATGTTTATTAAAAGATTTTAAAAATATGTCTAGATTTTTAACTACATCATAGATTGAAGTACATAAGGTGCAAATACTAAGGAAAAAAATACTTGCAGGACCAACATATTGGTTTCTTAAAATCTTTAAGTATTTTAATGGAAATTTCACTTAAAATCTGCAGACAGACACAGTTTTTCCTTTGCCTGACCACAGGGTGACTGAGAGCCCCATGCTAACCAACACAGGCTGCTCTGGCAGTCACCAGGCAGTGCAAGAGCCCATAATGCAGCCACTACAGACATGGGTGTTTGAAAGTATTTCAGGTCTTCCTAAAATTATACGGCAGGCCAGATAAAATAAAGTCCTGAGAAGCAGGGAACTATAAACCTCTTTATGATCCCTCCCATCCCAGCTTTACTACGAAAAACTACAGGAAAGGTAAAAATTTGGAATTTGAGATGACATCATCTGATTGCAGAGCACAACACCAAACAGTTGAATCATTCTTTTCACTTACAAGATACTTTTACCTTAATATTACTGTTAACAACTTCCATTCAGGATTGCAATGAATGACTGTTTATCTAATCTAGATTATTCTATCCTGTTTAATTCCTAAGTTCATAAAAATGAAAACCTGAATGTGTAATAATGGTTATGTATGGCTATGTTTTGAGGAGTTCTCTCAATTGACAAGCTTTCAAATGATCTGTTTCTATTGTCTTCTTAAATTTTTGTTTTTAGTGGATCCAAACTATAATTGCTTTATTAAAAAACAAGCGTTGCATGTGCTGCCACACTGCTACTACCCCATTTAGGGAAAAAAAATCATCTTTATAAGCAAAACAGAATACTGTGTTCTGAATTTGCTTTTTGTTTGCTACATGTACATGCTATCACATGGTGTTTGCTGAAGTCAAAGGAATAGCATAGTGTGGGGACACAGTTTGTAGTAGTTGGGAGTTGGGCTGCGGCCGAGCCCCACTCCCAACTACTACAAACTGTGTCCCCACAGCATAGGAAAAGCCTTCTGTTGAATCTGTCCTGGTAAGATTCAGGTTTCTGTCCTGGCCAGACCTGAGGCTCATGCCACAAGGAATATCTTCTCAGTGAGTGGCCCCTTCGAAACAAAGCTTATCCCCTACAGAGCAAACCTTTTTCTGTATGGAGTAAGTGCAGCAAAGTTTGGTCATTTTAGGATGTCGTGAGATGGATTTCCTGAAATGAACATGCCATAATTATGACCAATGCTGCCAACCTGCCCTTGCCCCCCTGAGTCTTTTCAGCCCCTCTTGAGCTTCTTGCAGTGGCAGAAATGTTTGTTAAACAACTGCTGGACTGTAGAATCGGACCCCGGCTTACTGGACTAGTCCCACTTGCTTAAACGGGACTCTACTCATGTGAGAAGTGGTTTGAGGAATTCATTGCCTGATAGACTAATTTAGAAATGCAGACTGCAGGCGTGTGGGTTTGTGTGTAAGCATGAGTATGTTGAAGAGAGAGGGAAGTTCCCAGTGTGGTCACAAATCAGACTTTTGCCCTTTCTCTGACTCCTACCAGTCTATCTTATCCTTTCAGATGCGAGACTTCTCCATTTTGGAAGAATATGTGACTGACTTCTTCACCCCCACACTTTCAGGATGAAACACTCACTGCTCCAACGCTGTAGTTATGTGCAGTGTTGCAATGCTGGGTTGAGAGACAGGCTCACATTTGGAGCTGAAAAGCTCTTAGCCCCTCCTCATTGCAGAGTGCTGCTTTGCCAGTAGGCTGGATCCATATCACATTTCTGAGCCCAGGTCTGTGCCTGAGCTCAAGTCCAAACATTTCTAGTGGTGACACAGTAGGAATGACAGCCTGCTCTCAAGGCTCCAGGGAAAAAAAGCCTTAGGGCCAACACTCCCCTTGGGAAGGCAGGTAAGGGCACTCACCTGCAGCGAGAGGGGCTGGCTACTTCTGTCTCTGCCTACAACCAAGTCAAGGAGCCAAAGTTTTTCCAGGGAGGACTCCCATACCACCAATGCAGCTTGAGGAGTTACTGCTTGAAAACTTTACACAACAAGGTGGGAACTCACAACCAGGCCACGGGGTCCCCTGAGGAGCAGCAGGGCATGCAGGGCTGGCTACATCTGCCTCCTGGAGCAGCAGCTTAGTGTCACTACAGCTGCCACTGCATATTCAAAGAATGAGAAGGGCTAAAACATTGAAAAAATGTTTTAAGCATCCCATGGAAAGCTTTCTTCTGCATAAAGAAAAAATAAAGGAGGAAACCTCTTCCTATACATTTTCAAATACTTGGTAAATGAGGAAAATACTGTAGCATTTTATTAACATCAACCTACACTAAAACTAAACTCTACATAGAATGGATTGTTGTTGTATTTTATGCATTGCAACCAGTACTGTTCAGCTTACAGGTGAGAGAAAGCTTATGCCAATCTAAGGCATATATACTGCTTTTTGGAAACAAATACCGATTATTTCTCAACTGTTACTTCTTTACTAGGGCAATGCCAAACAATGCAAAAAATTATCTAGAATTGACAGTGAAACAGGAAGAGAAGAGACCTAACACTTTTCTACACTGGAAGGCCTTAATAAGATACAACATAAAAAGCCTATGATGCTTTCACACTTTCTTGTATTTCCTTGTTCTGTCAGGAATAAGTTCTCAAACAGGGAAAAATATCCATGCTGAATATGTAGTGTATTTATTTTCATAAGCAAATATATACTAATTCAGACCCTAAGACTAGAGCAAATTTTTAAAAAATCAGGTAACTCTTCTTCTCCTTTGAACTCTTGAATCTTTCCACTTACCATTAAGAACAGTAGCTTTTCAGAAAAAGCTGTGAAAGGAGCATGTTGCAATAGTTGCAGGGTGTGTATGTGTGTGTGTGTGGCACAGATGAAAGTGTATTTCTATTGCTTATTTCCATTATGACAGAACTCACAAAGTGCTAGGCTCTCTCCAAACCAATGTCAAGAAACAGATTCTGCCAAAACAACATGAAAGAAATGTTGTAAAGGTTGCATTGTATTTCTTAAAAGTTAGGAAATATCAGAAGCCGGGATGCCAGTAGAACCTTAATTCAACCCTTCTGTGCATATCCATTATGATCCAGTCTTTAGTTACATGATCACATACTCTTTTTCTTTATTTTTCTTCCCTAGGGCCTCTGCTTCATTTAAAGTATCAGATGGGCTGAATAAGGTAGTTCTTAAATGTTTACATTTATCTTCTTCAGCACCCTGCCATTCAGGTATCAGTGAGCATCTTGCACTATTAAGCAGGCAAACTGCCTCCTCTGTGTCTGGCGCTGCAGAGACAGGAGTAGACAGCTGGGAACTGGCCAGAGGAAAAAGAACCACTTCGTATATCCCAAAATGTGGAAGTGACGAAGAAATTCAGAGTGATCCGTAAAACATGCTGGCAATTGGCAGGAAGCTAAGCCACAAACCAACAGCAGGCTACGGTGTGGCTGGTTTGTTTGATGCTCTCCATTACAGTCCCGTCAAGAAAGTTGACTTTGCTTGATGCCATGAGCTGCATGCCGAAGTCTTCCTCATCAATTAAGAACCTGCAGACTTTAAAGATGAGGATCTTTGGGAGAATTTCACAGGCTTGAATTGGCAGCAGCTCCTTTCCTGTCCCACCATAGCAGTGAGATGGAAATGGACTTGGCTCGACTGGGAAAACAGCACCAGCAGCTCCAGTTACCTTGTTCACACACATGGATAGGGATGAGATCCTCCTGGCAGGCATCTCAAGCCTTGGCCTTGAAGTTACACTTGAACAGCTTGGTGGCTGCAAGCAATGAACACCAAGGTAGTTCATTCCTTACCAGTGGACTGGATCTGTATGCACCTTTTACCCTTTCCACAGAGAAGACTGTTTTATACATTCTGTTACTGTTTGGAATCAATGAGAACTATGAAAACTTGATTGCTAAAGAGTCCTGAATTTATTGATTTTGCAAGAAATCTGTGAAGAACTCCTTGATGGTCCAAAAAGGTTTTGTTTGGATTTTTTTTTAAATTATTTTTTAAGAAAAAAAAAGATAGAAAAGGATCTTTTAAATTTCTCCCCCTCTCACTGAGTGTGACATGAAGTACACGTTGCCACATTATGTTCTTAAAAGCACAACTCAAGGGGGATGATTTAAATCTGAACAGCGTTGCTGGTTATGGCAGTTATGCTGGGGAAAGCTTTTTAAACCTCATGTTTTGGGGTGCTACTATATGAGACCACTTACCTACTTGAGAGTTCCGAAAACAGAGCATTTGATTCTGGATGGAATTAAGTAGAAGAGATGAGAAAGTGGCCCAGATAAAAAAGCTCAGGTCCAGGCAAAGGTGGCAAACATTATATTACTTTTTGTTGTTTTTTGAAGTATTTCCAGTAATTATTTTAGTGTAATTGGGATACTCAAACATTACTTTTGCACAAGGTAAGGGACAGTTTCCAGTAGGATGGTGGATCTTGCTGTGAAGGGGGAGAGAAGCATCTGCTGCTTCAAGGTTTGAAAGAGCACAGCACTTTCCAACCTACGAACAGAGCAGAAATGGCAGCTCTGGATATACCTCTCATATGCCACAGAAGCACGGAGAAGAAAGGATGGCTGGCACCTGAGGAGCAGCAAGAGCACAGGCCAGGTTGGCAGCTCTTCCCTTCTCACAGAACTGAGAGTCAGCTTTTGGTTATTGATGTAAATACTCAGAAGTTAATAGGGGGAAAATGGATGAGACTGGGCTCTACAACCCACACCCACATTTTTAGTATGCAGTAAAGCTGTGAGTTTGAGCTCTCGGGATTATCTTTTGAAGGTGTTTTGCAGATTTCCCTTGTGTATAGAGTCAAAGAAAGTCCCCTGAGACTGTCAGCCTAAGATAGAATAGATCCTGTGTGCAGAGAAAAGACCAAAAGCACTATACAGTTACATTTCTCAAACAAGATAAGCAAAAAACCCCATTTACTTTCATCTTTTATTCAAATTATTTCACACACGTATTTTTTATATATTTCATTAGTGAATTATTTTTACTGAAAAAGAAATCGTGTGTTGTGTGTGCCTTTGTTGGGCTAATTTCTGATCGTTCACTGTAAGAAGTGTACATGCAAATATCAGGCATCAAGCTGTATTTCACTTGATGCTTTGCAAGGGGGGAGGGCACAAACCCTTGGGAAATAATAAGGCTTCTATCAAAGAAGCTACACTTTCGTGTTTTTTAACAAAACCAAAACAAACTAACCAAACAGAAATCTTCTGCGGTTTCTTTCCTATCTCCTTTTGTTTAGCAAAAAGGGAGACAGAGCACTAGAAGGCCTGAGCCTGACGGTTTTCTTGGCAGTCGCTAGCTGATACACGCTCCCCCCAGGGACTTTGCGACAGGACACCGGGGACAACAGCGCAGTGCTATGGGGAACGCGCAGGGTGCACGGGGGGCGTGCAGGGCCAGACGCTGGGTTTTGAGATGTGCGCAGAGAGCCAGGGCCGAGGCCTGGCTCGCGGCCTGGGAGAAGGCTTCTCCTTGCTCCGGAACAAGGGCCCGGGGCCGACGGCAGCCCGGGAAAGGCTTCGCTCTGCGCGGAGGTCCCCGGTGTGGACGCGGTCCGAAGGCCACGGTTCCCAAACGTGAGGGAGCACCACGCTCGGGCTCCCGGACCGCCGGGCACGGCGTGGTGCCGCCGGAGCGCCCCTGCGCTCCGAGAAAAGTAAGGGTGCACAATTACATCGCCTCCGCCGCCTGCGGGCACCAACAATAACCCGTCTGGGAGCGCCCACGCCGCCGTCCTGCTGCGGCCGCCCTCGCGTGGGGAGGTACCGGCGCACG
>VZSE01007196.1:289461-357268 GCA_013398275.1 Promerops cafer | reverse complement strand
CTGCCCGGGCAGGGCTGGCGGCGGTGCGGGCGGCCCCGCGGTCCGCGGGCGCCCGAAGAGGGGGAAAGGGAAAGATCGGTTCCTCCGAGGGACTGGAGCCCCTCAGCCGGGGACGACTGGGGCTCCGTGGCCATGGCTCGCCCCGTGCGGGGACCCTCCGTGCCGAGCCGGCCCCGACGGGGGTGGGAGGCAGGAGCCGGGTGTAAACAAAAGGGGCTCGGGCGTCGCGCAGGCAGCTCCCCCCCAGTCCTTGCCTTCGTAGACAAAGGTTTCGAGCAGCCCGGATTTGAGCTCCGCGCCAAGGGCTCAAGCCGCCCGGCTTCCAGAAAAAAAAATGCTCCGAAGCTGGGGTTTTTTGTCAAGTAAAATTCATCGGTCGACGATGAGTCTTAGTTCCCCTTTCTTCTGGAACCGTCTCTTAACCGCCTCACAGCCCCGGTTGGGAGCAAATGCCGAGGGTTCTTTCGCTGCCCTGTGGGTTTTGTAATCCCAAGCTTGCGTCCCAGTGGGCTCCATAGTACCAGAAATAGTACACGTACCCTCAGATCGATAGGGTTTTGGGTGGGATAAAACTCCTGAGGTAAGTGAAGTCCTTGGTTTCTCGCCATGGAAAACAGGCTGGGGAGAACAGTGGTGAAATACAGCTTGAGTCAGTCGGTAAATGCTGCCCAGCTTCCTCCGTAGTTATTTTTGGGTGTTCTTAGAATGTGAGAAGCTAAGCATGGGTGTGATCTCAAAAGGATGCTGGAAAGGGTCTTTTTTTTCCTATTTGGTTCATGATGTTTTGAAGCTCTTCAGTTTTTCTGGTACATATGTAATAATTTCTGTATTTTTATATTTGTTTTTCTGAGTGCCAGGAAGTTGCTTTTCGCTCCCTTCTGGTGGTGGATGTTGTTCTCTATACAGTAGCACAAAACAGTAACTTTGTACGAGTGCTTCCCAAGGGACATTGCACTTACGTTAATCATCAGCAGAAATAAAGCCTATAATGATTTTCAAGTCATTTGATGCTAAAACAATAAGCTTTATAAGATCTTGAGATGTGAAATTTGCAAGAGACCAATAATCGCTGTATGTATCTTTCAACATGGAATTAAGGAGGATAATGTTTGTTTTTTATTTTGTAGAGCATTATAAACACCACTGGTTCCCAGAAAAGCCATGCAAGGGATCAGGTTACCGATGTATCCGGATCAACCATAAAATGGATCCTCTCATTGGACAGGCAGCACAGCGGATTGGATTGAGCAGTCAGGAACTGTTTCAGCTTCTTCCGAGCGAACTCACTCTCTGGGTTGACCCGTACGAAGTGTCCTATCGCATTGGAGAGGATGGCTCCATCTGTGTGCTGTACGAAGCTGCACCAGCAGGAGGTAGCCAAAGTAACACCAACATGCAAATGGTAGACAGCAGAATAAGCTGTAAGGAGGAACTTCTCTTGGGCAGAACTAGCCCTTCCAAAAGCTACAATATGATGACTGTATCAGGTTAAGATATAGTCTGTGGATGGATCACCTTAAAATGGATGGATAAATTTGGTTTTTACTTTGGGTGGGCACCTCTGGGGATGGATTATGGAATTTAAACCATGTCACAGCTGTGAAGATCTGGCACACGTTAGAGTGGTATACTTAAAGTGACAGTGCCATAGTTTGGACAGTACCTTTCAGTGATTTAATAGCCTGTGAGTCAAAATGATAGCAGCTTGCTAGGGAGTAAGAAGATCTAGGAAGTGTCAGTTTCTCCAAGACACCTGACTTAATTTCTACACCAATTTTCAACCCCGATCTGTATTTATAAAGTGATTCTCTGCAGTAGGTCTTGCAGAGTAAATTTGCACTATTACATTTATTAATTGTTAGCATTTTTGGCAGCTCAGTAACAAGACTTATGAACACCATAGTACTGGAAATTTTAATTTTCAGACTTTTACCTAGCACTTACGAATATGTATAAATGTACATAAGATAAAATAGTAAGAATGACCTGGGGAAATGGTCAGATCTTTACATTGGCCTCAAAAGTAGCAAGTGATCAGAATCTGCCATGGCAACAGGCTTTAAAAAGACCATATAAAGACACTGTCTGAACTGTGGTGTTAGCACCAGCCAGCTATCTGTACATTTGCTAGCTTGTAGTTTTCTAAGACTGAGTAAACTTCTTATTTTTAGAAAGTGGAGGTCTGGTTTGTAATTTCCTTGTTCTTAATTGGGTAAAAGTCTTTTCCACAAACCACCATCTATTTTGTGAACTTTGTTAGTCATCTTTTATTTGGTAAATTATGAACTGGTGTAAATTTGTACAGTTCATGTATATTGATTGTGGCAAAGTTGTACAGATTTCTATATTTTGGATGAGAAATTTTTCTTCTCTCTATAATAAATTGTTTCCTATCTTGGCATTTTAATTAATCTCTTGTCGTGATTACATAGGATCAGTTAAATTATTTTTGTCTCACAGTAGAAATAAAATAGGTACTATAAAGGCTTAAGAACATCAGTGGCACCCTGATGCTAGGGAACACTTGGTACAGACCTGGATTAATGAAGACCTCACATATAAATGCTTGGGAAGTTCAGGGGAACGCGATGTATATGTCACTTTAAACCTTGTAAAATCAGTCAATGTGGAAATAACTCCAGGGCCAGTAATTCCAGGATATGAGGAAAAGGTACAGAAATAACATCCACCAAAGATGACTTGAATAAATCCAGAGGATTAAAGTTTACTTGGCTTCCTGATGAAGGATATAGCAAACCTAAATGTCCATTTTGACCTACTTGCTCACAAGTTCACAGTTCTTACCTGATGGATTCCCTGCACAATAAGAGTTGGGACAAGCGTCCCTTAGCCTTAAGAGCAGCTTGCTGCCTTTTGCTTTCTTCAGATGCAAGACTTTCACTTTAGAAATCACTAAGATTGGATTCAACAAAAGGTATGTTGATCTTTTTTCCCAAACTTAAAAGGTTGGCTGAGGCGAAGTGAGAAGCCCATACTTATATGTGTATTCATAGTTAATGAATGATGTAGAGACGTGATTCACTTAAGCACCACACTAATGTCATTTGTATACAGCACAGCAGATACACTTGAGAGAAATTCCTTGCCACTCTATTTACACTTGTTAAAGTGCCTGAGTAAAACTCAAGACTTTTCTGTCCCTTATCTCCTGTGTACTTTGTTCTGTGCGTTTAATAAAAGGCCTACCCTCCTTGGTCACTTCAGTCACAAGAACTGCTGTTGATGCTCTGAATGAAAAGAAAGCCATCATTACTTGCCAGCCACGGGAGAACTGAGCATCAGACTTGCCAGGAGTTGTTGCAGCTCCTGCTCAGCTATGAAAGAGCCTTTAGTAGTAATGTGTTGTATCTCCAGTTCATGTCTTTGTAATATAGCTGATCTCTAATATAGCTGGTTATGTATAAGCAAAACATAAGACTGAACTGTCCAGCTTTTTTTTTTTTACCAATTTCTTTCCCTTTGTTTTTTGAAAGTTCAGCTTTACAAATATGATTTTTACCATGATCTGCATATGTATGGCAATATTCAGCACTTCAAAGTGTTGCTAGGGCTTCTCTGGCACTATGGCTTTCTGGCACAGACTGGGGGAAGCTTAAGTGCTCCCGAAGCAGTGAACTTTAAAGACCTTGCTCGGTAGGCATCTGACAAAAGATGTATTACCAAAGCTTCAGAGTGAGCCTGTGTTATAGTAAAGTACAGGTGTAACTTGTGCATAGAGTCAAAGTCTAGGCTCACATTTTGATACCTTAAAAATTCTCTTACTTTTAAGATGACACTTTAAATTGTTAAATCTGTAAGCAAGAAATTTATTCTAGTGATAGGAGTACTCAAAGACATTTGTGTTGTGTTATATGTCTGCAGACAGCAGAAGTGTATCTGAGTAGAAAGAAAACATTGAGCTTGGCATTAAAGCTATATTAAACTTTCATGAAGCTCACTGCTGACTGAACTATGCTTGGTACATTGTGGTGCTGCCTGCAGTCTTTTCTGCTGCACAGCAAGAACAGTATCAGAAGGGGTAGCTGTATAGTTGGTCTTTGACATGAGCTGTGCACGTTATGAAAGCATCAGCTGTCAGTACTTTCTTTTTGGTAAATTAAGCATAGCTTTGTGAGGCAGCAAGTGTTCCATCTGTGAGACTGGCATGTGACACTAAACCGAGAGTGAGCCTGCTCCTTTAGATGGTTAACATTTTAGTCCTTTTACGGTAAGGTGCTTTCATTCATGGCATAATTTTTAACTGCAGCTGTAACTAGTAATTGGTACAACCCATGTCCTCAGAGTTGCTGGGATTTATTCCAGCTGGAATTTAAATATACCCCCATGTGCACACAATGTGCCCTTGTCTGATTTTGAAAGTACTTAGCATACTGTGGCAGCCGGGCATAAGGACTCCTGAGAGAAGTGGAGTATGTCTGTAAGAGTAGGCTGTTGCCAATCCTGTGTTTTGCTGCAGGTAGAACAAACAGCACACTAAGCTAAATGCTTGTCACTTTTGAATTTCATTTAAGGTGCCATTATGAAACCGGCAAGGCTGTTATTTTAATGCAAATGTTAGAGATGGGAACACATTCAAGATCTGCTTGCTCAGTGCATGTTAGTTAAATTAGTTCACTTTTCCTTGAGGAGCCCTGAATAGTCCTGTAGTTGTTCCGAGGGCAGTCTCAGCTGTACCCGGCTCTGATGTTACAGCTCTTCTCAGAGTGACCAACCAGTGAATGTCTTTTTATAAAGAGTATAGTTGCTTTCTAGTTTATGCCAGGTGAGCAAATGTTTTTGTTTCTTTCTGACAGCATGTTCCCCCACTGTGCTACTGTGTGGTATCAGGTCCTACCACTCAATACTACTTTTGTATTTTATGTTTGGTAATGATGCTCCTCCTATAGAGAGTTGTATTACATGTATCCTGTAAGAAGCTCTGTTGTTCTGTTCTCTTTGCAGTTGTGTTTTTCTCCTCCTTGTTCTGGAGATGTACATCTGGCTTAAGCAGCCATTTGGACCATAATTTTTTTCTTCCTGTAGATCTTAGTGTCATTCTTCAGTTTGAATAGAGATGTGAGGATTCTCATTCGATTGATAATAATGCTGATTTTAGTTTTCCACTTCTCTGCTGACTCTGCAAAGATTTTCAAGTAGATCTGTATATGACAGGCCTCTAAGCCACAGGATTTTCTTGTTTTTTTGTTCTGTCAATCTACACGAGAATTTGTAAATAACATGAGGCACTTTTCTGATGTGTAAATACCATCACTGGCTTATACTTTTGTTGTATCTCATATTGGATCAGTTCACAGGATAAGAAAGTCTTCATATTCATCACAAAATGAGTCTTCTTGGATCATACCAGGTTGTATGTCTCATGACATAGCTTAGAGATGATAATTTTGAAGGCTAAATATTGTTAAGCCTGTATGTTTTTGACTGCCTTCAATTTAAATGGGTAAAGGAAAAGCTTGAGAGATGATTTAGAAGCAGGGAGAACTGTTCTGCAGCAGTAGAACCTTACAAAACAGTTTACTGATGTGCAAACCATAAAGAATCCAGTTAGTGCTCCTGGAGTCGTTGGTTTGTGCTGATGCTTGTAAACATTTCTGTCACTAAATTAAGCAGATGTCATGGAACATGAACACTCAATATGCACAAGGTGTCCTTCTAATTAACCTTGTTTGTTTGTGCTGGGAGAATATGATCTCTTGTTATTGTGCAGGTTAGCAATGAATACAACAAAGAACATTGCTGCTTTTCTTTTTTGTGTGTCTATGTAAAGCTTATTTCTGAATTTCCATAAATCAAGTAGTACTCTACATTTTACCAAGTTTCCTCTACTGAATGCCATAATTTCAGGGGAAAATAGTTTATATTGGCAAAAGCTACCACTTGACTGAAGAACATTAAAGCTGTTTTTAGTTCAAAGAGTGAAACATGTATAGACTGGAGATAAATAGTTCTCCCAAAAAAGGAATGTGTATTTACACATTCTTGGTGTAATAGCAGAGGTTATTTTTACACGTTTCAGATTTACATTCCAATATGAACACTGAGAAGCAGGATGTTAATTCAGTGGCTTTCAGGGGTTGGTAGAGCAAGCTGGGCTTAGACAATAAATGCTGTATTAATAGTTAGCAGTGACAATTTCATCAACATAGGAATTGTGGGGTATAATTAACATCAGTTGCTTTGACACTATGCTCTTAATGTATGGTTTCAACCTTTCTTTCAGTAGCAGTTGGAGAATGCACTGTGACAAATTATTGCTGATACAAAGTAGGTCAACAGTAAAATGGCTGACTTACCATAAATGAACACATCTAAATTATTGTTAACTTCATGTCTAGTGGAATTTTCTTAATGGCTAAGGCTGTGCTCTTGTGTTTCTCAACCGTGAACCTTGTATACAGCTTTTCCTAACTCCTTGTTTCCTAACCATTTGATATTTTTGTCTAAACAAGAAGGTGCATTTCCTCCCAGCTGCTGGGAAGAAATCCACACAAGCAGTAGTGCTGCATGCCTGACAGCAGATGTTTGCCCTTGTAGTATTGAAATTCTGTGACTGCAAAGCTGGCAAGGAGAATTGACTCGCAACGAAGGAAAACAAGTAAAATGCTGCATCTTCAAGCTTCCAGGTTTTCTTTACTGAAAGTGACCGGTGACAACATATGAGGAAGGGAAATAGGATCATAGTGGATGAGAAAATCCCAGGCTGAGGGAATGTCGATTATGTTTTTGCAGAGCAAAGTGATTCCTGTGATCAGCTGCTCAGTGTCTCAGCATGGCTTGCAACAGTATTCTAATGTTTTCTTGAGAGGTGTAGCTTTTACCTTTTAGATACCAGGAAACCTCTAGCTTTCAGATTCTCTGGGGCACTGTAAAATCCAGTGTGATTGTTCTATGTGCTGATTATATAACTGAATAAAATGATAAACATGAACCTGTTAGCATGCTAAGGATGCAAGGGAGGAGAACTTCAGTCTTCTTGGAGCAGCCTTGAATGTATGCAAAGAGCAGCAGTGTCTGGAATGCCCAACGACAGTGTCAGGGCTGGGGATGCTGCCCAGCATTCACAGCTGGGTTCCAGGCAGCAGCACTTACCTAAGGAGCTCTAACATGGAGCTAAGGCTTGGTGCATCTTCTAACTCACAGATCAGCTTAAAGACAGATTTCTGGTACCAGTGATATCCTCTGATGACTTTGGCTGCAATTAAGTGTTTCCAACAGTGTGCCCTTGCTTTCCTGTGTTCTATAAAGTTCAATTTTTGCTTTTTGTAACATAAGAACATGTAATAATTGGTGGGTTTGGAGTTTTGCTGGGCACAAATTAATGAGTTTCTTGTATGTTAAAAAGAATATCGAAAGGCAATATTTCTTCTCTGCACTGAAGTTTAAACAAAGTTTTATTTGTATGTATATATGGGTACATTTATAAATTTATTATATAAATGTATATATATGCACACAATTATTAGATTATTTTTCAGTGGGTCACCCTGAAGTCCCTGCTGGCTGTGATTTAATTCAAGTCACTGCAGGTGTTCTGAAGATGGTAATTTTGCATAGGTGGGGGGCAATTATCCTCCTTATTCACTTTTTATGCCTTAAGACATTGGTATTAACAAGAACATGTATTCTTATTTTTCTCTTTAATTTTTCAGTATGTGAATTTGCAGCTTGACTCAATTTGCTACTCAGTTGAGTAGATTTCAGGATTTTTTGTCTTCTAGAGAGAATTGTAGTCGTCTAAAGGAATGTTTGCAACATTTTAATCAATATGATACCAGGCTGACAGGAAATAAAGATATTTTTTACTTTGTATATTTGTGCCAATAGTTTGTAACATTGGAGAGAGATTTCTCCAGTTTCTGGTAAGCAGGTGGTTGAACACACAACTAAAGGTCCGTTTTGGTTGAGCCTATCACGCTTCCCTAGATGGGTGCAACAGAACAGTTGCTGTTCTGTATGGTAACGTTCACATTCTATAGTGTGTAAGTTAGGTATTTGGTTACAGGTGTGAAAAACTCTATATCCTCACTACAAAATAAAATCAAGATGCTCATGTGGCACATCTAATGCTATAAAGTTATACTAATGATATTAACCAGCTTTGCGGTTCCACCTCTAGATGTAGCCTTTGTTATAATTATTTCGTTTTTAACTCCTATCTTCCCGCTTCCTTTGTCATTTGCAGCCTATTGTCTAACTCCCTCCCTTGCAGGCAGTATGAGGTCATTCTGTTTGTGGATCAGTAGGGAAAAAAATAAGGCAGTGGAAATGGCAGTATCAGCCTGAATCATGATGATATTAAGAAAAATGATAAATTTAGTTCAGTGTTTGTCAAGGACCTGTGTCTGTGTGCTGAAGGTACCAGACTCTAAATTTTGATGGTATTTATCATACTTTCTTTGTTGTCTGGATACATTTAACATAGGTGAGGCTTCTGTAATATAATTGACGAAAAACATTTTGCAGATATGTAAGTACTTTTTAGAAGGGACAGCTGAACAAATATATTTGCTTGATTGTTTATCCAAATGTTCCTGTGACTATCTTCAAAGCTTGTTGCTTGCAGAATTGAGAAGCCCTGCGTTGTGAACAGCAGAACCCTGGCTCTGAATGCTGAAAGCGATAGTTTCTGCAATTATTCAGTAGAAAAATACGTGCATGTCATTCAAATTTGAAATCACTATTCATAGAGTTTACTGAAGTTGAAGTTAATTCCAAGCCAACCTGATATGTGTACAAAATGTCCCCTGAATTATTAAACTGATATAACCCCATGACTAATTCTGCAGTGCAGATATGTAATTTCTTTTTCTTGCCCCTTTTGTTACACCCCCCTCTCTACAGGAACATCCCTTTGCAAGCAGTTTACAAACAATAAAATGAAGATTGGTGCTCCAATGTTTTAAAATATAAGACCTCAGCCTTTGCACATTCCTAATTTTACTGGTATGAGGACCATGAAGCCTTTAGACTTATTCATGTGAATACGTCATATGCCCTTCAGTATTTTATGAGATCAAGTATGTGTCAAAAGCTTTCTTAGTGAAGCAGAAATGTACTTTTTATTATTTCCATGGGCCCTGGAAGGCACATTAAGATCTTTATTATTGACTGAAAAGAAACTTTCGTCTTTATTACTGTAGAATAGAGATAGTGAATAGGCTGAAAAGAGAATGCTGCACACCTACTGCATCATGATCTCATTCTCAACATGATTGCCTCGGTGCTTGCCAGTTCCAACGTTCATGAGTCACACTCCAGTATGTGATTTGCTTAAACGCAATAAATGTCAGCACTTTTATTTACGATCTGCCTTTGAAGATTTGGAAGTCATAACTTCAACACATTTTTTTTTCTACGACTGTGAAAGCTAGGAACTGGCTTTACCTTTCTCTTTTAAATGAAAGATGAAAGCTTTGATTGATGTATTGCTCAGTCTAACCTAGCTGCAGTGGGTTAGATGTGTAACTATCCAAACCCCCTTCTTCCTCCACTTTGTGCGAAATTGCCATTCTGGTAGGTGGGGTGGCAGAGATGGCTTTTCTGACTCTTGCTCAAAATCAGCTGAAGTTGTTAGGGTCGCTAGACCTGTGTCACGTCAGACGGAAGCGCCTGAGCCGCGGTGGGAGCGCAGCGCAGGGGAGCTGGCAGCCCCCGGCACTCAGCTGGGCGTGCTGGAGCGGCGGGAGCTCTGCACCTGTACGCGAGAGCCGCTCTCGTCACCCGCCTGCGAGAGCTGGCGTGCGCTGAGCAAACGCTCCCGTGCTGGAATTTGGGAGGGGGTCATGTGTGATCTGTGGGGGAGGGAGAGAAGTGGGGAAGGTGAAAGACCAGACAAATGATCCATATGGTGAGTCAGTGGGAGAGAACTGAATGCAATTCCAGCCTAGTAATGATTCATAGCTACACTGTTTATAGTTCTTGAGAGAGTGTCTGATCACATGGGCTGCAATGTACACGCTTATATGCTGTCCTTGAGGACAAATGAGGGAATTTACAAGGGAAAAAAACCCAACAAGCTTTCAATTTTAGCTTACCTCTTTCTTGTGTGCATTTGAAAGTTTCCATTTATTCTAACTCTCATTGCCCCAGGCTCCTGCGCTAATAAGTCTGGCAAATTTTGCTTGTGAACTAAGAAGTGTGCTTGCTAGAAACCTTGCAGGCATTGTAGAGCAGTTTTTAAGGCACCTATGGGAACGCGGGGTGCTGCTCCACAGCATTCGTGTTACCTGCTTGCTAGGTAACACAGCAGCCCTGCTCTGGGGAGCTGGCTTTGCACATTCACTACTCAGTGGATAAACCTATCCTTCATCCTCATGATCCTTGAGTTTGGTATGTGTTTGACTGCCTCCACTGTTACTAAAGTCCAAGATAAATGGCAGTGCTGATTTGCTCAAGTCCAAGAAAAATGGCAGTGCTGATTTGCTGGAATTAGGTCCTCAAGTGATTGTTTTCTCCGCAGGCTGCTTTCTGGACAGATAGTGTGGGCAGTGTGGATCCTGCCTGTGTTGCAGATACGTACAGTCAGCAGCCAGGGCAGCTGCAGTGGTGTACAAGGCAGTTATTTTGTTGTTGGTGGTGGTAGGGTATAATATAAACTACAAAGAGAGCTTTTTGGCTAATGATTCCTAGAGAAAGAACCCTTTAAAGTGGAAGTTATTCAGAGGGAGGTAATTGTGGTTGAGTGGCTGTTCCTGTGGTGGGTCTGCACACCACCTTCTGTTTTCAAGAATGGTCCCATTACGTAAAATATTTAACAGTTCAGTCACTTACAAGCTGCATGTATGTAGAGGTACACCCATGCAAGTATACAAGAACCTAAATTATTACTATAAAAGAAGATACTGGAATGGCATAAAATGTGTGAGAAGTTTCTGCAAATACTATGATATGGTTAAGCAATTATTGTTACGAAATATTTATGAAAAATAGTGGTGGGCACAACCAAGGGCAAGAAAGCCCCCTGTGTCTTTCTCCCTGGAAACGTGGTGAGAATTCTTATACATAGGTTTTTTTATCCGATGTTCTTCCTTTTGGAGAAAAGGCAGTGAGAGGAGGGAACGGGAGAAACCGGAGGGTGGAAAGTCAAACAAAAGTCTAAAGTTAGGTCGTGTTAAATGTCATTGCAAAATGCTTGAGCCATGAACCAATGCCCCTTTATGAACTATCTGTGACATAGCTGTCGTTTGAATTGACATAATTTGGTTGGTTTTTATCAGGAGTTGGAGAGAGTGATCCACAGGGGGAGAAAGTAATTTCAGTGAGGCTTTTCACCTCTCTTATTAGAGCTCAGCATCCAGCTGAGAATGCCTCTCCCTGGCCTGTTGTCTCCTCTCTCACAATATTAATCTCTCTGGTAATTTCCATGCCTGAGTCTGAGACCTGTTCCCTAGACTCTCCTGGTGGTCAGTGAAGAGAAGAAACAGACCCCTCACAGGAAAATCCTCAAATGGATTTCAGTGTCCCAGGCTAGAAGGGATGCACTCTGGAGTGAGCACTGGGTTCTCTTCATATGAAATGGGCAAGAGCTTGCTCAGATATCACTGACTGTATCTCATTAGGTAAGTCTCAGCCCCTCCTTCTGAATGGTCCCGCATGGAATGCACCTTAACTTGCAGTATATTGATTAAGATACCTGTACCTATTTTACTAACTCCTAGTGCCCCGAGTGAAGAGCAGCTAACTCTGCTCACATGTTCATTTTGAAATGCACTGGAACTGCAGTACCTTAAAGGAAATAATTAGCAGTGTTTCCTGAATTTTGGGAACATGTTCCTGAGTAGTTGGAACAGTGGAAATTTATTTCTGAGAAGTTGCAGGGTTTGGCTCACCCCATGGCATCTTCCTGTGCTCTGTGACTGTGGGCATGCACACTTTTTGCCAGGGAATAGTGTACTGTGCTCTAACATATATATTATTTTCTTGATGTAAGGAAGAAATAAGTATTTATTGCAGTCCTCATCTCATACCTCTTTTGGTTTTAAAAAGTCAGTTACCAAACACAAGAAGCCAAATTCTGCTCTTTCGTTTCAAAGTAAACTGGAAATTATTGGATTCACTTTGGATTGATGTTAAAGTTAATTGCTAATCAAGTTAAGCTCACTGAACATTTTATGTACAGCTTCCTTGAGAAAAGAGTACTTTAATAGGACCTAAACACATTCCTGGTTGGTTTGCTGCGTTTTTTAATATAAGCTACACTGACTTTACCTGTAAAATATACTGGACTGGCTTGCTTTTATTCCAGCTGCCAGGCAGCAGTCCTGTGTTGTGTACAGGGAATTCAGCTGGTCTGCTCATGGGTGGTGGCTGTTGGAGCTGTAGCCCTGTCAGATAAATTGAACACTCAGTTCAGTTGTGTGGGGTTGTGACAGGAGTAGCAGGCTGGCAATAAACAGTTTGAAGATTGACAGGATAGGACAAGGGTCTTTACTTTTATCAGGTGGCATTGCAAGCCCAGAGGAAGAGAAAAGCATTGTGTGATAGCAGCTACCAAAGTGCATGGGATGTATGCTGAGTGCATCCTGGAAAGTGCCTGGTGAAGGGACTCTCTTGACAGTTTAACATGATTGTTTTCTTGAGTCAAACCCCACCATAAGATGCTGCCTAATTTCTGAGAAGCTGCAGGGTTTGGCTCACCCCATGGCATCTTCCTGTGATCTGTGACCGTGGGCATGCATGTCTGCAAAAATTGTGTCTGCCATTCCCAGTACTACTGCTGGTTTCTTGGGGGATCTTAAGGGGCTTAAATGGTACTACTTTTGTGTAATAGCTGGAGATCACATACTTGTTCACCTTTGTTTTTCTAACCCACTGATGGAGCAGTTAACCATAAAGAGTCAGAACAAGATTAAAACTGATTTTTTTTACATAGGTCCAGATTATTGCTATCTTTGTCTTCTCACACATCCATTTTTGCACAAGAGGGGTGGGTGTGCAGCTGCCAAGCTTTGAGGCTCTAAAGTCCAGAAGGGCAGCTAGGGAGCCAGGACAACTCTAACATCATCATTATGAAATATGAAATAAATTTTGGAAAGAACAGTGGCTGCCCTCCTCTCTTACTTTAGGAGACTGCTCGCACACTACAAAGTGTTTGGTTTTCTTCTTTGCTCCATGAAACTAGGGTGAGGTTCATGTTGAATTGGCATGTGAAATAGGGCTTTCTCATGGCTTGGAGGATGCTTGGGCACCACAGGGAAGAAAGAGTAGCCAGGGTCACTGGAGGAGCAGAGAGCAGTAGATAGCCTCTTAGATGTTCCTTGTTTTGGGTGATGCACTGAGCTCCACCTTATCTTTCATTGAATGTGTTGTAAATAAAGTTGCCTCCTACTCCTGTTTGCCTCTTCAGCTACAGCTTCCAAGCTGGGTGATGGTGAGAAGGGCCAGGCAGTGGGCTCATCTGCACAGGAGCACATGAGCCCTTTGGCTTTCATTGTTTCTCATCAGATTTTCACTTGTGTTTCCTTTAAAAGGTAGGAGGCAGTCTCTTTGTTTTTATCTTGTGCAATGTGTTTATTGCACAATGATATTTATACATCCCCTGCCAGGTGAATATCACAGGTTTTGCATGATGATGTGTTGATATGGTCATGGAATGAATGTATCCCACCTGTAAAGTAATAGGCTTAGAAATAAATAATTGCAGCTCACTTTCTTTTGCTTAGTTTGATTTTTCAAAGTAAGTTGCTATTCAGTCTTGGCTTTTCATCTATACCTGTGAATACTAATGGTTGTTTTAGTTAAATCCATTAAAAACTTTCTCAGCTGACTAACATCATTCATATTATGTAGATTTTTGTTCAAATTAGATAGATTCAGCCAATATTTTGATATATATTTATATATTTGATAAATATTCAGATTGCAAATATTTTACATAGATTACACAGATTATTGCTACCGTGGATTAGAGGGAAAGATGTTGATTGCTGCAAATTAATTTCCTCTGTTAATGTGGCAATATAGGAGTGAATTGTGGTTTAATTTTTTTAGACTGTGTCTGCTCTTACTCTCAACAAAAAACATTCCCAGGCTCTACCTGATTTCAGAGAGAAGAGGATTTGTCCCTTGGTGCTCTAACATACAGAGTTTTCATTTGTTTGGATATTTTTTCAAGTCTTAATAGCTTTGTTAAGAACTGTGTAATGTATCATAGGACACAATAAGTGGAGCAGAACTGTCTGTTCTCAGAAAGACTGTCAGTGGAGACTCATCACTGAATGGAAATGCTTCCAGTCAGGTTCTCCAGGGACCAGCACTGTAAAAGTGCTGTTAAGGATTTTCAATAGTGTTTTGAAAGTTCATATAAAATCTCTGCTCTTAAAATGCCTGTGTGCCACCATTTGGAGGAACACAAACAAGGGCAATAAAGTGCTGATACTGAGTGGTCTATATTGCTTATAAGCAGCCTGTTTATGTTTTATTTGACCTTATTGCAACTTATTCAAAGTCACTCAGGAGTAAGAAATACAGGTCCTCTGTCTCTGCAAGGGGAAACTGTGCAGTGGCTGGGATGAATTTGCATCTTGGCAGATGAGCAAGAGTAGCAGCTAAGAACACAGTGTTAGGGCAGAAAGTGAGAGACCCTTGGGTGTATAACAATCGGGGAAAGGAAAGGTGTGATTCTGCTTTGCAATGTGACATGACAGATGCTGGGAAACTGCTTCTCATGTTGGTGTCAATGTTGGTGTAAGGACTTCAGAAACTGGGGAGAGGGCTGAGCAGTGCCACCAGAGTGACATCGGGGTTGAAAGAGCTCTCCATCCTGGTTAGCATATCAAAAGGACAGGTCTGAGAAGCCACTTAACAACCTGAAACCTGAACCTTCCTGGCATCAAGTACTGGGTGAGGAAGAATCCTAAAGCCTTATGGAAAGCAGATAATGGAAAGTCTGGGAAATGCCTGAATGGAGGCATTTTTGGGAAGTAGAAGAGACATTTTTCACAATGAGTTTAATCCTTTGAGCAGCCCACCAAAGGAATCAAGACCTCCATTTCCTGATGGCTGCATAACAAGGCCATGTGACTTTCTGGAAAATATACCTAAGTTGAACATAAGTTAGTAAGTTTGTTATTTGAAAATATGTGAAATGTGGAGGCCTGGATATCCTGAGATGTTGAGACAATAGAAAAATTAATAACATATTAAATTGTCCTCTTTTTTTTTTTGTTCTTAGACTGAACAAATATCAGCTTACAAATATCAGCTTACAAATATTAGCTTACAAATATCTAAGCTTTTATGTTTTGGCCATTTTCTCATTGTCCCTGCATTCCTTCAACGGTAAGTGGGCATACCATGCTGCGTAGTTAGTCATTCTTTGCATGTGGGTATAAAGTTCATTAAAGGTATGCAGGGTTTTTGTACTTTCTTCCCAAGCTCTGCCTTATGCAGCTGTCCTGACAACAAAAAAGAAAAACCCCTCATAAATATTTCATATGTGTATTTAGGGATCAGCTTTTTCTTAGAGAGGAAGGACCCTCCTTCCAATACTATCAATTATACATACACTTTTAGAGACACTTCTTTTGTTTTCAAGGCTCACTAAATTGGTTTAAGCTCTGATTCTTTAAAAGACTTGCATGATTAAACAATCTGTATGTACCAATAAACAATGCCTTTTCAAATACTTGGTCTTTGTCCACTTTTCTGAGTGTACTCAACTCTTCTGTCACTGTGAAAGTGAAGAAATGTAAGAAAACTTCTGCTCTGGGAGACATGATGCAGAAGCACTGAATGCAGAAGCACTGAAAATAAAACCTTGCATGTTCACCTGAACTGGTATTAGAAGCCTGGAGTAAGGGAGAGGTTCTCAAAGAATCTTGAAAGGCAAAGGTATTTTTACTGCTCTTTTTATACCGTTGAAATTGTGACCTTTCAAAAGTAATATTTTCATTGCTTTGATGCCTGTTTTTTGCTTCGGTTATGTTATCATTTTGAGGTCACAGTTTAGTGGGTAGAGGATAAGGTAAATAGAAAAGGGAAACAAAAACATACCCAGAGTTTATATCAAAAAAGTGATGGAATGACTAAAGGAAACAGATGTTTCAATGCATGTTTAAACAAATACATCTCAAAAGTGCAGCATATCAGTTGCCATTTCATAGTGGCAAATTAGTTACCTGCATCAGATTCCTCATGGCTTTGAGCTGTTATGCTCTGTGTTAAGTGCAATATTTCAGGATGGACCACAGTGTTGAAAGACAGAAGTTTGATTGATCTTGTCTTTTATTTTCAGAAGTACACTAGTGACTAGAAATTAAAACACAGATTATACTCTAGCTTCTAGGAGAGAGTCCCCCAAGTAAGGAGCATAAAAGCTCAATAAATGTGATTGAAAAGCAGTAGCATTCTGCATACATTGACCAGAATATGGTAGTATGATGTGCTGTAGGGGACAAGAGAACACAGGTTATCCAGCTGTCTGACTGTGGGGTGTTTCTTATTTAAGCAGTTACAGAACTCATCTTTAATTTCTTTTTGCTTAAACACAAGTTCAGGCAAGAAACCTAAATGAACAAGGAGCTTTTGTCTTTTGCTGTATACTCTGTCAATCATTATTAAACAAACCTAATTTCTTGTAACCTCTGCATTTTTGTGAGTCAGTCAGATCCATGGAAGTGATCCCTGTGGTCAGACATGCAGATACTGCATTAATAAACATAGGATGGTTTTCCCTGTATTTTATTGTTGTGATTGGGAAGCAGTTAATTTTGGAAGCTTACAGCTGCATTTTGGCTTAACATTGACATTACATTTAAGCCTTTTGGTGGCTCAGAATTACCTTATTTTTCTTTGCCAGGAATATTGCTTTTTATTATTTTTCTTAAATAAAAGACCCATAAATAAAAGATTTCCACCAATTTTTGTGAAAGAAACTATATGAAATAGTTCCTGCAAGACAGTGAGGGAAAAGGGGCTGAAGCTAAAGGTCCTGGACATCCTGTCCTGTCTGTGCTCCTTGACACAAAATATCTTTCCTTATGTTCATGTCTGTCCTGCTGCTGTAATGCTGAAAGTAGCCATTTACAAATAAAAATTACATTATAACTGTAATACTGAAAGAGTTTGACTTGCTTGACTAAAGGGACTTTAGAGACCTGAAACCTTGTGCACTGTCATGTTGGTGGTGAAGAGGCAGCTTTGTCCTCTTAGAAGCCATGATGCTGTGCCTTTTTTTGGCCCTTTCCACAGAAATGTTGCCCTGGGGAGCAACAGCACAAGTATTGCACCAGATTTGCATCACCAGAGAGCCCAGGCTCATTAGAATGCTCCTCCTATGCACAGCTTTAGAGTTTTGCACAGCTTTTGGGTGGTGGTGAGGAACCTCTGAAAGAGATGTGAGTGCCAGAGAGAGCAACTGGCTTGTACATTCTGCTCCTGCATTAGGCTCACAGTAAAAATGAATTTGCTGGCTACTCAGGGTTACATACCTGTTATGTCATAATAAATAATCTAAAGAATCAAATTTATGGGAATTACATATTTAGGGATCAAACCACACAATGAAAGAAAATTGTTCAAATTGCTCAAAAAATTTTTTTTGGCTTGTACAAAGCTTGTACAAAGCTTTAGCAACAATTTGAATGAAAACATCCTGCATGGTTTGACGAGCAAATATAGAAAGCAAAGTTTTCAATGTTTCTGATTTTTTTTCCCTCATTTCCACCTGTCAAATTCATTCACTCAATTTAATCCAAATTTGCAAAAGTGTTTTTTTTTTAATCTCTGGAAGATGTTTCTAAGTGGTTTATATTTTCTTTTGCAAACAAAGCAGGGAAAACAAATCTCATCAACAAAAGCTCAGTTGTATTTTACCTGTGTTCTCATTATTTTTTCAAAGTCCCTTAAGAAAATAAGAAGCTATTTCTAGTACTTCATAGTTCTTATAACCTGAAGATCATTTCAGTAAAGCTTATGATAGTTTCTTTGCTGGCCTTAAGAGACTTTTTTTTCACTCCATAGAGCTTAATGTTAAAAACAAATGGGAAATTTCACTTATTCATAAGTGATTTGTTTCTGTCAGTACTACAAGACCAAACTTAAGGTTAATATACCTGCACAGCTTGTATGGTGGTAAATAAAGGAGATGCCTGCTGTATCTGCATATGTTGTCATAAATCTTAAGCCAAGGTCAAAACCTTAATTCTGAGCCTTAACACACTTCCATTTGCCTTGTTCAAACATTATATATAGGCTTATATCCTGCAAATGGTGGTGTGAGGCTCGTCCAAGGGTCAGTCCTGATGAGTAAGTTAGGTCTACACGTGGGTATAACCCTTCCTCAGACTGACTCAGGATAAAAGAGCAAAAATCTGGAATTCTGTCAAAGTTTCTTTCCTTTGCTTGATATCTACTCTTGATGCCTGGCCAGGGCACCACTGATCAACTGTTCCCAAGTAGAAATTGGAAAAAAAAAAAGAATGTGGGCAGGACAGGCACTGGGGAGTGCCAGGTTTTCTTTGTGGCTCTGCTCAAACCTCTCTCAACCCAACCACACTGCCTGAGCTGTGACCTGTGCAGGCTGTTGAGAGTGTCTTGCAGGTAATATTGGCAAGGTAGGTCTCAGGATGGCAGCAGCAATTGTTTGAAATCACAAGCAAATACTGCTCAATCTTTTCTAATATTTTAGACTTCTGAGGGTATAGTTAATCTGTAGGTACTGCCATTGCACGTGTTTTTTCTCTAATTTTAGAAATGTTAGTGTACAAAGTCTGAGAAAATATGTTGACAATACAGCACGCTACGTGTAGTGGTAAATGGAGATAGTCTCTTAACAAGGCTCAGGTTTTGTAGCCATATGTACAAGATATGAGAAGCAAAATATGTATTGTGTAGGAACAGCAATGTTCCCATAGCTGTGGGTGTATCTGTGTGCAGCAGCCAGATTACTATCCTGCAAAACACTGCAAAGGGCAGCTCCTGTATCTAACTGCCACATCAGCAGCTCTGCTTCCTCCCAAGGGTGCATCGCCCTGCAGTCTGCCCAATGAGGCCTTAGGGCTTCTTTGTGCTTTGTTGCTTATTTCAGTTTTTCTTTTTGGAGGAAGGATTTTGTTCACCTCTTATTACCATGCAGTGAATAAGATCACCTGGAATTAACACTTGGAAGGATATTTGACAAACATCACCTCAGAAATTCAGTCCTCCTGGCACTGTGGGCCACAAGCACACCAGATATCAATATGCCAAAACAGTTCTTCCATTAACCTCACATAACCAGCCTGTCTTTTTGGGCTGTCTGAATATGAAATATTATTTAGGAAATACACTGTGCCTGGAGAGTCAAACTACAAAACTATTTCAGGCAGCTCTCTTATTCCTTTTGACTAAAAATTTTATTCTGGACCTGAGCAACTATTTTTTCCTCAATATTTTAGCAAAAGTAAAACCATTCCCATCAAAGTTTGCATTACTATAAATTAACATTTTTTTTTTTTTGCATTGTGAAATGAACTTCCATTTCACACTTATTTATAGAATTATGCAACTCTTAGCCGTAGTGAGGTCTTTGTCAGCTGATGCACCAGCTGTCTTAAGGAAGACAGCACATTCTTGTAGATTTGATATGTGGACTCAGAAATTTTTGGTCTAGAAAGCATTTGGTTCATTTTCAGGTGACTGACTGGGGCTAGTTAACTTCTCTTTTCCTTATATCCTGATTTCCACTTGAAAATGGGAATATTGATACTGATATCATTCATAACCTACTTCAGAATGTACAGATGGAAATGCTACAGATGTATTCTATTTATATGAAATGCATACTACAAGGCAAGATTGTCTATGAAAGAGATTAAAAGATTGAACTTTTCTAAATATTTCATTTTATTTGCATTCTTAAATAATTGAAACATATGGAAGAGGTACATTTAGCTGTCTTTCTGGAAACAAGAACTTGATCCATAGGACTGCATCCCTTTCAGGTCCTTTGGTTTTTGCTTGGAAAATGGCATAGTTTATCCTGAAGCCAGTCCTGTGTTACAGCGTAGCTTGGGACAACCCTGCTGACTGACCAGATTCATGGAAGAGTTGTGTGTCTGTATGTCTGTATGTCTGATCTGTGATTGGATTGCTCTGATTTCACTCATAGTTTTGTAGTTGTATTAGTTTGCTCCTGTGAGGTGCAGCTGTGGCTGCTGTGAAGGTGAGGGGTGGAGGAGAGGTTTTCCCATCAGTTTACATTAATTGATGATTTTTCCCAACAGTTTCCCTTTCCCTACCCTTATCTCTTGGGGTGACACCCCAAGGGATGGTGTTGACTGGAGAGCAGTAGCCCCATGCTAATGTGCAGGGCTTTATGCAGGCATTGGGCATTGAAGTAGGCTATCCCTGAACACCCTCAATAGATTTAGATTTTTTTACCTATTTATGTCTCTTCCTGAATATGTGAGCATGTCCATCTAGCTAATAAAACCCTCAAAGAATAGCTCTCTTATATCCTGACAAAAACACTTTTTGATTAATCTATATTAAGTAATATAGTTTAGTTTGTTGTAAACATATGCACATGTATAAGTCATTGGTTTGGATTGTTGTAGTTTTTTGGGGGTTTTGTTTCCTTTTTTTTTAACATCTAAATTTCTCATTATAATTTTTGACTATGTGTTCATTCTTTCCAGACACAGATACTGCAGTTATAGGCATTGATTTATCTTTTTATCTGATAAAAAAATAATATCAATATGACATCCTGCAGACCTCTGATGTTTACATAGTATCAGCACAGGGAAATACTACTTTCAGTTTGATACATAATGCCCCCCTTGTCTCTTGTGTCTTTGTCTGTAGGCTATTATGCATGTGACTAAAGCCATGCATGACTTAAGCAAATGTTTGAATAGGGTTCTTGTGTAGTAGGACTGTATAAGCCATTAGGCATACTCTCTTTAGCTTGGTGATGAAAACATTATGGTACATTTGGTCACACAAAGTAGGGTAAAATTGCTTTTGTGGCAGCAGAATAAACAGCATTCTAATCTGTGGGGTTTTTTTATTGTGCACGTGTGTGTGCGCTGCATACTTGTGGCAAAATTATCAAGCAGGACTGAACATGAAACGTGTTAAAGTTATTGGAGTTGTGGAGTGAAAGTTGGGCTGAAGAGAGAAAAAAAATGTATTGCTTTTTTCATTCTGAAATTTGAAATCAATATTATTCTGTCATATTTGTGATCTGAGCTTGAAATCTGTTAATTGACATGTGAGGCAGTTGCTAACCATCTTTGTCATTTATAAAGCCTTTTGTAAGGGCATTGTTTTTCTTTCTTCTCTGTATGTGGTGAATACTGGACTAGGGACTTGAATGTTTGCTGTGGGAATGTGAAAAACACGGGAAGCTGCTCTCTGCCAAGTTATTTCCCCAAGGATCTGCTTTACATACTGACAATCAATGACCTGTCAGGTGTCGTTATGCACCACAGCAATGATATGAGGTCAATCAGATGAAACCAAGGTATGTATTCCCAGCAGATCCCAGCTATCTATTTAACACTGTCAAACTAAGTTTTCTTTGCTAAAGAGCATCCTCTTTCAGTTTCGTTTCTTTTTAGATTTTATTAACTCTGGATTTGCATCTAATCTGTGAAATTCTAGCAATGGAAAAAAAAATATTCATTTATCTGGAAAAATACTATACTACATGTTTTGCTATTTTGTCTTTTAACATAAACCCATGTTTGTTATATACCGTGAAACTCCTCCTCATACAAAGAGTGTGTATTTGATGTAAAAAAAAAAAAAAACCCAAACCCACAAATATGTTCTTCGCTGTAATGGTCAGGAGATATTTAAGTAATCTGTTTTACAGTAATATAAATTTAGTGTCTCCTAAACACATAAATATTTCCTTAGAAAAAGTCACCTTACAGATATAGCACATTTATTTTGCCTTGCAATTCCATATTTGTGAAGCAAAAGATGTATAAATTTGATCTGAAAATCAGTATTTTTATATGGAATAACTTGTTTTATAGAAATCCTTCATCTTGCCAATGTTTCTAACCTCTAGATACCAGAGGAGAAAATACTTTCTTAAAATGGATACAGGATTTTCCATATTTTTCCCTTTAAAAAACAGCCCCAAACCCCCCCAAAAACCACCACCACCACCAACAAAAAAAAAGAGCTCTGTCTTGTTAGCTCATGCCTGAGAACTGCTAAGGATTAAGAATAAACATGCACTTGGTACACTGTGTACTGCATACAATGTAACAGTACAACAGCATTTTTAGCTACTGTGTGTATCATATTGAAAGCAGAAGACAGCAATGATAACATAGAAACTAAACAACTGGATTAAAATGTACTTATTAAGTTACAAAAAAAAAAAATAGAAAGAGAAAAAAGTGTTGCTTTTTGATGGGAAACAAGAGACAATGAAGCAACAAGAATCTAAACCCAGAGCTTTTAAAAATATGTTAAAAATATCTCATTCAGAAATGCAGATTAATCCTGTCTGAACGTTGCTGCAAGATTTAGCATGAAAAATCTGTTTTGTTTTCATGATACTGTAATCCATGCTTTATGTGTTGTCTTGCTAAATATAGTTCAAGCACTATCATTTGAGCATAAGTTAGTGTACTTCTGCACCGTGATTCTTTTTTCTTTTCTGATATTTTGAAGTCATCTGTTGATTTTCTGTGCAGCAAGACCAGCATGTGAATCATGTCAGCAACTCTGCTCCATGTTTCAAAACATGTAAAAATGTTTCAGTTCTTCAAACAGAAGCAGCAGAGATCTGGATCCACAGTGGACTGCTGGAAAAAGAACACAAAGGTGGGATGTAAGATGATACCCTCATCCTTTAATGGGGGAACATTTGTAGCTAACGTATGAAGTTGGTACACAATTTGAGGAAATGAGCATCCCACCCATTTTTTCTTTGTGTTCTCTGTAGAATTCATATCCTTCAATTTTTGTTTTTTGTTTCCTTGAATTGTGCCTCATAACTTATTGTCATTGCTCATTAGCTGTTAATGTGTTGGGAGGGTTGTCCAGACAGTGACCCTGCCTGGTAACAGCTGAGCGGTTCAGGAGACAGTCATAATTCACGGTGACCTTTAATGAAGTATAAATCTGAAGAAAGCTGCTTTTACTTTACCATATCTGAAACAAAGTGAGAACTGTTATTATCGTTAGTCCTTGCTGTCATAGTATTTAAAGATACTCTGAAGCAGAGGAAATACATTTTCTCATGGTCCCCTACTACTATCATTGTTTTGGTGAATGGGATACATCATTTAAACTCCCATTTTCCTCTCACCATCAGATTTAGGACCTGGTTGACCAGTTCATAGCCAGGGCTGCTGCATGCTTTGACAGGGAATTCTGAGAGCTGCAGCATGTTTGCACATTCCCCTTTCTCCTGGAAGGGAAGGTCTATAGGTAACCTGTGAATGAAGTGCCATTTGCATTTTCTGTTTCTAATTTTTCCTATTTTCCCGATGGCAGCAAGGAAGTACCAGATCCAGTTGCCCATCTCCTTCCTGCCACTCCAGAGCCTTGCTGTAGTAGCAGTTTGGGTTGCTCCAAACCAACAGGCAAAGAGCAGCATCCATTTGACAGCTGGGAATGGCAAAGGGGAGGTGGAGGCTGGCGAGGACCACTCTCCAGGGGAGCTGTTTTTGGGCAAGCTGCAGCGAGCCCTCAGAGTGCACCTGCCCGCAGTGAGGGTCTGAAGGCTTTGCTGCCAGGGGACACCCTGCAGGAGAGGGGAAGGCGCTGGGGGCCACATCCTCAGCTGCTGCTCTGCTCCAGTGGGACAGTGAAAGATGGTCCTGCTTTCATCAGGTGAGGAACTGAGCCTGAAGGCTAATTAAATGCTTTTTTCCCTAATCCAGTTTATCAGAGGGTGAAATTAGCCTCTCCCCCTAGACGAACGTAATGCCAAGACCAACTACTCACCTCTCCAGAGATCGAGTCCCTCCTGGAGCCTTTCCCTTTTACTCCCTGAGCTTCTCAGTGCCCTGTGCCCTGCAGCTTCATGCTGCTCCACTGTTTCCCTCCCCCAGACGTGGGCAGAGTGGGGTTGTGCTGGCTGCCCATCTCCCTGCAGAAGACACTGCATGCTGCCTCCCTGAGCGGTGTCTTGTCCAGGTGCCATAGCCCAAACGACAGCTTGTGGGGCCACTGGGGTAAAATGCTGCCCATCCAGCCTATCAAGGGACCCTGTTTTAACCATTTGGTCCTGAATGGGGAATAAATGTTCATTGAAATGACAAAAGAGGTGCCATCCTATTGCCTGAAACAGATGGGAAACCTACTTGCATTGGCCATATTGCTTTTGAGCAGTTCCTAGTTCATCCGCATTAAAATGTCTGTCCCACGAGCCTTAGACCTCCTGTGGGCAGCTCATTTGGGCTACTACACAGACCTCTCTGGTGAAGACTTACTGGATACATCTGGCTTGCTCATATTTCTAAAATTGAGCAAAGGACTTATTTATTTGTGACTGTTCTCTCCATTTGTGTGGTGCAGGGTTGCTTACCCAAGGAGGCATTCCTGCCATGCTCTAAAATGGGGACGATTATCTGTGTGCACCTTGAAAATAAAGCTGTGTCACAGCACCTGTTCAATCCTATTACAACAAAAGCCAGGATGGCAGGAGTGGAGTTGGAGCAGAGAATATAAGATGCAGTTTTATTTTAAGTGAAATTCAAAACGTACCACTAGGAATAAACTCTTTCTTCAAAAAGCAGTAGCAGGGGAGGGAAGATACATTTTCCAAGCAAATTGCAAAAGTTCAGGAAATTCTTGGCTCGCTATTTGTTCTAAGTGATGTAAAGGAGAAGGAAGCACAAATCTATCCAGCACAAATCATATTTTTAAGAATTTCCAAGTATTGCTTCCTGTCTTTGTGCTTGTGAAGCAGATTGTATATAGAAATAAAACAGATTTACTTTATCTTTTCAGAAGAAAGTGTCTGCTATATAATTTGCTGGCTCTTGTTCCTTCATTCATTGAAAAACAGCAGGAAAAGGGCTTTTGTGTTAAGACCAGTCAAGGTCAGGGATTTTTGTTTTTGATGTTGGCTGCCAGGAGTTTGCTTTCTCTGACTACTGTTTCCAAGTCAGTTTGGATAGCAATCTATTTGCTAGCTTACAGGGAGATATTTCACAGCCACAGGTCTTCTGCAGTGAGTGCAAACTAGAAAGAGATTTGAGGACCAAATTAAATGTCTTGTACTCAACTCCTATTCATGCCAATATCAAATTAAGTTAATCAAGCCTACTAAAGGACACAAATTTTTGACCCTGATGCTGCGAAGTCTTCTTTAGCACGCTCACCTTTAGCAACTGTGTGAGAAAAACCTTTACCTGCATGACTTGGTTTACAGAATCAGAGCCTTTCACACAAGAATTCATGATAGCAAATACTTATTTTCATGGTAAGCAAATAAAAATGGAAAGCAATGTTGTGATTTTATAAAAAGGAGAACTAATGTTCTGCGAGTGGACATTTTTTAAGCCATAGTACCTTGACATTGCACAATTGCCCTTACTCATTTACAGTCAAACTACTGTATTTCTAAAGTCTCAAGTTAATGGTTAAAGGAAAGTAAAAGAAATCATTAGACAAAATATCTATGACATTAAATGTCACTATGAAAATCTGAGCATTTCTTGTTGAGCTTATTTTTCTGGAAGCAGGACATTTGGGTGGCAGGCAGGCACAAAGTAGAAATCTGCTGTAGTTTATTCCATGCTCTGTAAAACCAAGCCACTATGTAAGAGTGCAATTTAATCAACATCCACTGACAACTCTTGTTTAAGCTACTCACAAGCAGTCTGTGATACACAGAGAGATTTCACTTTTTCTCACATTTAACGTAATTCTAAAGATTTTGTGAATATATCAATTAGAGGTTTCCAGTAATGGAAAGCAGGTTTCAAATGCTGGACAAGTACAATAAATCACCAGCCATATGGGCTTTTGTCATTAAAAGAAAGTCATAATAAGACAAAAGCTGAAGTAAGTTAAAACAGCTGAACAGTGATTTTAGGCGCTCTTATGCAAAACTCACTACCTTGGTTTATTCACAGGAAACTTCTTTAGAAGACTGAAAGAAAATCTTTTTCAACTCTTTATTTCTTGTCTACATCAGAAAGAAAGCAAAGCAAAAGCCATCTCAGTGACGCTTTTCATGCTCTGCTTACTTTGTTTTCACATGAGATCCTGTCTGCTACCTTTGTTTTTTGCCCCTGCTTTTTAGAGGGCTCCTTGTGCAAAACAATGAAGGGTCCTGATAACAACAGGCAGTTGCTCCAAGGCCCAGTTGTTCAGCAGGATCCACTCCAAGAAACTGAGAGGGGTGGGTTGGCTCTTTTTTCCATCACCAGCCTTTACAGTTAGCGGGCCAGATGGCATGAGACGGGCGCAGAAAATAACGACAATAAATAATACTACAACTTCCAGCGCGGACCAAGCTCAGTTACTTCCACTTCATCTCACTGTTTGGAAGTGCCTTTGATGTACAAAAGCACCCCCTAAGATAATGAAATGCCGTGGCAGCTGGCTAATGGCTGGGAAAGTGCAAACCCTGCATTGAACTCTTCCCAGCAGGCTATTCAGCACCCAGGCAATGTCAGTCTCAAGGAGACAAGGAGACGGGAAGAAACAGAGGCTTGTTGCTGTGCAGCATTTGGGCTTCTGGGCAGGCTGCTGTAGGTGGGGTGTTATTTGCCTTGCTGAATAGAAGTGATGTGCCCAAGGCAAAGTTTTTACTGTCTTAGCACATTAACCTTGCAAACTCTGTCCTAGAAATGTTAAATGAAGCCACAGGGTCACACTACCTGAAGAGACACTGCTCTTGGGTAAACTTTAAAGTGGACTTTTTTTTTACACTGCAATCCCATCGGTCATGCAATCAGGGTTAGTTTCCTTTCAGGCAGGACTATCTCGGGGCTGGGTTCCATGGGCAATAAAAAAATAAACACATCCAGACTTTTCTCTCAGCTGCTCCAAGCCTAAATGTGGGCCAGAGTAAATGACAAAGATCCCAAATAGACAGCAGACAGAGACAAATATGAAAACCCTATTTGTTCAGGAGCTTTAAAACAGTAGGGGATTTATTCCTCCGACACAAAGAAAAGTTTCTGGTCTCTCCGTTAAATGATCCTGTGTTAATAATATTATAAAGGGGTCTGACCCTGCAAATACTTGATTAGATGTGCACTCATCTTCATGCATGTCATTAGTTCTGCTAACCTCAGTGCCAAGGTTTGTCACTGGAAAGTTCAGAACACGCACAGACTTCGCAAGTTTGGGGCTTGCCCCTGCCAAATGTGGCAACAGCCTGTCTCAGCAGGGAGGGTGCAACAGGAGATTTGCAACAGGGTCTCATTGTAAAGAGACTAAGTGGTGGAAGTCAAATTTACCAGAATAAATATTTAGGCAAAAAAAGAGATCAGTTTTTTTAATATTTGGCAGAAAATTGTTATTTTTTTTACAGTTAAATTTTGGAACATTCATGCACAATTATAAAATTCAACTTGCCAACAGTCTAGATTCAAGGGCTGGAAATATTCTGAAATATTACTGTTGTGGGTGTTATGATCTTGCAGGCAAGGGTCTTATATGACCAAATGATCACATTGTGACACTTTAATCCTCAATATATAGGTCCACAATTGTCTGAGAGCTGTGGTAGCCTCCAAATCTCATTGGTTTAGGAGGATGCAGAAGATTAAGAAGGGGATATTTTGCATATTTTGTCTCAGATATGTACCCAGATCCACAGTCAGGGCAAGGCTGCTCAGTGTGTATTTTGATTGATTGTATGTCAAAGGTCTATTAATTATTGTCACTTGGGCTAATATATACTTTATCCTGCAGTACAGCTCCAATATATTTCCTAAGCGTAAACGTAAGTCAATGTCACCAAAATTTTTCAGTGCCAAGAGGGGATAGCTCTGTTTACTGCTAAGATTATGGCAGCAAACTTTTGATCTCTTCCTTATGATCCCTTATCCTCACAAAGTGTACTTGCTTTTTAGGAAAAGTCTTTTTGTTTCATTAGGTTGTCACTCACCAAGAAATCCCAGCTGGGGTGGAAATATTGGCTCTATCAGTCAGCCTTCGACCCGTTCCCTCCACAAAGCTTGTTCTCTAAATTTGTTTTTGAGGGCTGTTTGCTTGACAGACTGCTTCGCAGACTTATGATTGTTTGTTTCTGGCTCATTTTGATTGCTCTGCTAATCTCTAGACTTTGGCCTTGAGGCTATTATTTATTTTGTACTTTTATTGGTGTTTGTTATTTGAAACTTTGTTTTCAGTAGATTTGCAGCCCCTTCCTAAACCACTTTTCTGATTAAATTTTGTTGAAGAAGTTGCAGGATTACTTTACCTATTTTCCCCTCTCGTTTTTCCTCCTCCTAATCGTTCAGTTGAGAACTCACCTGCCTTTTGTTTGTGTCTGCCTTTGTGATTTATTTTCAGATTGGAAGGAGCAGCTGCACAGCTTTTACTTTTATTAGTTCTTCTCAGTGAATCAGGCAAAATATTAACCACCCATGAACTGCTCTCCCAAAACCTCAAGTGAATTACAATAGAACTTTTGCCTCCATAGTTCAGAAAAAAATATTAAAAATTATTCTTTGACTGTCACCTCACCCAGGCCTTTTGAGTGTGTGTGTGTGTCCTTATCTGCTACAAGGATAAAATAAGTTAAAGTATCAGAAAATATGCAACTAGCTCGACCTTTCTGACAATTTCTCTAACATATTTTTTGTAAGATTTAGTGCATTAAATTTAAGTTCATATTTAAGCCTCATCCCTGCAACACCAGGAGCTCAGTGGCATGAATACATGCATCCAATGTTTCCTGAGCATACTGCTTTCCAAGGCATTGTGGTTCTTAGCTCTCTGTTTCCTTATGTTTTATCTACCACAAAATGCAGTTTGGTCCTTTTTATATGTGTTAATGAAGTGGTTTCTGTCTTGATTTGGGTGATGTACAAAGTTTTACTGCTTCTCAGTTATTGAGCATTCTGCCTGTTTACATTTACTTGCTTTGTCAATGCCTTAACCTTAATGGGGAGCTAGCTTTCCTACAACTTACATATAATAATCTCTGATGTGGGTCTTTCTTCCTATTCATACATTTCAAATATATGTTTTGCTTCTCTTTAGGGCTCAGGGGTCAGCAGGAAGGAGGGCGAAGGGGTGGAATATGCCACAGATTAAGCTAAGTTCCCCAAAGACCAATTATTCATAGCAAATTTCAGTTATTTTACAAAGTTTAGGTTACTGCATTTCAATTTCTCATACCTGAGGCTTCAAGACCTTGGCCACACAAGAAGCTGAATGGCCACAGAGACAGCTAAAGCCAATGGTCTCTGCAAGCATTTTATTTTTTTGGGAATAGGACAGAATGTCCAAAACAGGAATGTCAGTGGGGAAAGGTTTAAGTGCAGAACACTGCTGACATAAAAGCTTAAGTGCCTAAAATATGGGATCCCAGATTAACTGATGCATAGTTACTGGGTAATTTTAAAAATTTATTTCTTGGCAAAGAATGGTAACAGTATAATATGCTAGCCAATACTGAATATGCCCAAGTCTGTGTCCACACAATGTGTGCTGAGGCTGATAAAGAAGACAAATAAACTGGTTTACTTTTTAACCATTGCTCTTTCTTTGTATACCATTTTAAATAGTTAAGTACCCCCTGGTGGGATCCTGGTTATTGAATTTTGTATTTCTAATTATAACATCTCATAACAGACAGTATATGTGTGTAGTGATTGTGTTCCTCTCCTGAGTGATCCCTGATAAACTAATCCAGCTTACAATTTCTCTTGCTTCTTCACATTTCAGCTACCAGCAGTAGATTAACCTTGTTCTTTTTTTTTCTTGCAGTGAGAGCTTAGGTTGTTCCCTCAGTTCTACATGGGCTCTTTTAGCTTCATTTCTGTCCAGTTATGTATAAAAGTATTTGCTTCACATTTTTCAATGGCACATTAGCAGTCATAATTCTCCTGAGTCATGCTTTTTAACCTTCTGACTGAATGGCTTTCTGGATTCATTTCCATTCCTCATATTTTGTGATTTTTTTTGCTATTTCCATTTGCACTTTTATTAATCCTCTCAACCATCTTTACCTTTTATAATGTTTTAAGTGATTCTTTTGACATTTGGGCTTGCTGAAGTGATGCACAGGGTGGGCCCAACTCTCTTTTTAGGGTGACGTAGTGATGGTCTCCTTGTGGTCTGAACTGCAGCCTGAGCTCATTCCAAGCTCCATTTCATTCTGCTGCAGGTTTCTTTGAACCATTGAAGCTGTTATATTAATAACTGGATTATAAGCATAGCTGGTTGTTTGGTCCTTCGTGTGCTTTTGATGCTAATTCTACTTTAGGATTTTGTTTTCATGTGAATACCTTAAATGAAGTTAGGTTCCTAAGATGTGCATGGACTTGCTTCAGTGGATCAGGCCCTATTCTCTACATGCATTTTGAGTTCTGTCTCCCAGCCTGAGTCTGTCAGAGGTGTATGGCATTTGATAAGTATTTTCCTTCTCTCACGAGTGAGACTCAACATCCACTGCAGGACTGACTTCAAAGTGCAGCCTCTATGGAAATTTTGTCTACTTACACCAGGAAATCTATGTGCCACTATATTACAGTATCTTATCTTCTGGAGTCCACAAAGCAGTTCATAGTCTACTTCACAAACAACACATTTAGGTGGCTCATTTCCAAAGGGAAAAGATCTGAAGAGCATAACTTCTAGTGTCCAGTAAAAAAATCCAATCCAAACCCAAACCAACAACACAGATTTTTTTTTTTTTATTTTTTTTTAATTTTTTTTTTAATTTTACTTTTTAAATTATCCTGAATGCCTTTTCACACCAGTGTGGTAGTGTACCTTTGTGCCACCAAGTCAGAGTTTCTTCTGGAAATTGCCTTTGAGCTATAAGTGCTCCAGAGTAGACCTGCCCTCTCCAAAAGAAGTCTTCAAGGGTATTTCTGTTACTCTAATCCACTGAAAGTGAGTTGCTTAAAATCTCTGGACTCTCTGACAGACGAAATGGGATTGATTGGAAGACACTGTTCTGCAAGAACCTCCAAGCACAGTTCTTTGAAAGGACTTACTACCAGTAAAATGTAGGCACTCTCAAAGCAAGAACAAAGTAAAACTACCGGCTGTCAGCTAGAAGGAATAAATGAGGAAAGGAATGAAAAACTTAGTGTGTAGTTGATAATTAATCTGTAAGGTGCTGCAGACTCCACTTAGCTTTTATAATACCTACAGAGAAAAAGATGTAATCCACCATCACGCATATTCCCCTGTTTTTCTATCAAAAGGTTGTTAGGCCTCACCTCTTCAAAGATTTGTGCACATATTTAATGTTCTGTCTTTACAAATGGTAAAATTAGGCATGTAGGTCAATCTCTGCATAAAAAAGATGTGTATTTTTTTTTTTTTCCACATCAGCCACAGTAAACTGCAGGAGGAATCAGGGAAGATTTCCAAACCATTGTGTTTAGACTTGCTTGGAGAGGTTCCTGAAGTGCATCTTCCTCAGATTTCTCTGTTATTCCTGTGTATCAGGATTGTGATGGATACACATGATTTGAGTTATCTAAAGTGCTTTAGAGTGAATTTTTCTTTTCCAGTAACTGAATTTTCAAGAGGGAAAAAAGTTCTCACTTGTGAAAAAAACACAGAAAACACACTCATTTTGGAGCAAAAATGAATAGTCTGCTTTGATTAAAAAACACAAGGCATTCTATTACTCAGATATTAATTTCTACAGCTATAGCTCCTGCTTAGGGAGGCACTGCAGTACACCTTTCCCTTTCAACCCTTGTTATTTGGTGTATTCATTTCATTTAACAAGAAGGAACTGAAACATTACAATGTGGAGTGAGGAAAGACAGCCTTTTAATACCATTTGGTTGTTTGCCAAACATTTTGCAAGCATTCTTGTTAGGACACATTATGTGAGCGTATATACTGCATTATATATATACAGCATATTTATATTCTTACAACATGTTTAAACTTCTCAGTTATAAATTTCTTGTACATCTAGATTCTCCTGGGAAAGCAAACCTGCACAACCTGCTCTTGTCCTTCTTCCTTGGCAAGGTTAATGTAGTTTTTTCATGTTGGGGGATCTTGCAGACAAGGTCAGCACTCCACAGCAGCTTGCAAATGGGTGTGTTTCAAGGGGAATGGGAGAAAATCAGAGAGGAAAGCTGAATGGGTAATGTGTGATGAAAAGATAAAAAAGTGGTAGTTAGAGATCAAAGTATGTTGATTCAGTTGTATAATTTGGCCTCACTATCAAACACAGGTTACAGTTCACCAGGGGAAATTTTTCTGTTTGCCTGTTCTCCTCCCAAACGAAGAGGAGGGAAGAGGAATGGAAAAAGGAAGCAATTCTCACATCTAACCAATTGTTTTAATTGTAGTAGAGCTCAAGCAGGGAGTATTTGGAGCATTGCTGAGTTCCCTGCCTGTTTGTTTTGTGAGGGGATTTCTTTGGTTTTGGTTTAGTGTTTGGTTTGGTTTGGGGTTTTTGCTAGTTTTTTTGGTTTTTTTTTTCTCTTCCTTTGGAAAGGGTTGTAGAAAACTCTATTAAATCTGAATGTTTATCGCATAATGAATTTTGGATTTTTTTCATCAAACGCGAGGCAAGTTCTTCAAGATGCTTTTCTTGGTAAGAAATGACAAGGAGTGCCAATGGGAATACTTATATGATTACTATATAATACTTTATGTTTTCCTGCTTGAAGTATGTGAACAGTGAAATTGCAGCTGAGAAATGCTGCAATATTCGAGTAGGAATGCACTTCATTTCTTCTTCCTCAACAAGCTCCTACGTGCACCTATTACTACAGAATGGAGATTTCCTTCTCATGCCTTTGCCCAAAACCTAAAAAAAAAAAAACAAAAACAAACCAAAAAAGCAAGCAAAAAACTTCCCACACTAAGTTCAACAGAAAAGGAAATAAGTTGTCTGTAGGGAGACTGGTGCATATGCTCTTAAAATCCTGTTCCTACTGAAGTCTCTCTGAACTTTTTGATGCTATAAGGCATGGCCATATTGTCTTCACTGATGATGGAAACTATTTCTTTGGAAAGTCAGTTTTATTATTTGCTTTATCTCATCAAGGGGCTTCTAGAACAGCCATGTGCTGCAACATTTTCTTACGATGTGGACCCACGGGGCCTGGTGATGTTTTGTCCTGTAGTATTTCCAGCAGCTGCAAAAGGCTAAGGAGCATTGCCCTAAGAGAGAGAAGGTGTTCTACAGGCACTGACCCTGCATGGACTGTTTGCAGCAAGCACAAGGCAGCAGGGGGTTCAGCACTGTTGTTTTAATGAGCAGAGCTTTTCCTTTGCCAAAATATCTCCTGTCCTCTTGCAGTATGACCACATTGCACACTCACCCTATGTCATTGTTCAAACAACATGCCTGAACAACAGATAATTATGTTCATTGGCCCAAATATGAAAAGCTAGAGGGGAGGTGAGAAGTGACTCCAGCAGAAGGGAAGCTACTCAAATTCTAAGCTAAATTCAAAACATGGAGTTAAATTTGTGGGATCTTCAACACCTTTTCCTTGTCAGCTGGATTGTTTTAAAGCATAAAAGTGTTATTTTGAAAGGAACAGTAAAAATTTCCTTCAGGAAAATATTGAAATAAAGCCCTTTTCCAAAGAAGCCTTTCAATTTTAAAAATATCATAATGGTAATGTCAATAGTCACTATTTAAATGTTTTCCTCTTAATTTTTGATCTCTTCCCCTGTCAGATTGGTAAAATATGAATTTCTTTCCTTCCCTTAAATTGCCTGGGAGTTGTGGAGAGACAGAATCTTTTAAAAAAGCTCTGTTTGCAAAAGATGGGCCAAATAATGTATTTTTATGCCTATTGATTTGCATCCTTCCTGGGTAAGCTTTAAAAAGATCTGCTTTTTTTTCCACAGAAATTCCTATTCTGCGAGAGGTACTCCAATCTCCTTCATCCAAAATACTATTACTAATACCTTTATCTAAAAATGCTAATTTAATTTCTGTGAATCTTTCTTCCTGCTGTAATGGAAAGCCCCTCAAGTATATTACCATGCCTGGTACTGTTTGCTGTATCAGTTCCACATGCTAATGTGATTTCCTGTAAGAGGAGATGAATATATTTGTTCTGCAGTGAAATCAGGGAAAAAAAAAAAACGAGAAAAGCCTGACCAGTGCTTTAAAGAGAGCAATCTCAATGGAAAATATCAAATTGGTTCTATAGTATGAATGTTAGATGTAAAATCTTGCTCTAGCACAGACTCCAGACTTTCTCTGCTTTTCTGGCCAGTGACGGATGTTGTTTCTGCCACCTGTTTGGAGACAATTGTGCAACTGGGACTGTGGAATGACGTCCAGTTGCCTTTTTTAGAATATGAATAGGACTTTTGAAATTGGCTGTGCTGAGCAGTTTGGGGCTGAATCACTCTGTAGACTTGCCAGAGAAAGCGTTTAGCTGATGGACATGAGCCAAAGCCCACTGAATCTCACAGCAAGGCTGTTTTTGGCCTCAGTAGTCTGTGGCTTAAGCTCTGTATGAATGACAGTTTATTTTCTGGAATTATCAAAAAAACCTTATGATTTTTAGTTTCGGACTTCATTTTGTCAAAGTGTTTTACCTATGTTTGCTCACTTTGAACCACTGCTGCCTGGTTCTGCTATTCCCTCCTCTGAAAGGGGCATTAGGTTTGATGGTAACATGGATGCTTCATCATGAAAATGTCAGGGGTAAGGAGCAATCTCAGAGCTCAGCTGGCTGAACTGCTCAGTACCCACTGTCCACTTTTAGTCACTTTTCATTTCTGAGTGTGTTGTGCTATTTTGAAGTGCCTCAAATACTGTCAGACCCCAAGCTATTTTGGACGTGGGCATGTCATTTCCCTTCCTTCTGCAGCAATTACAATTGGATCCTGCAGGCACTTCCCATAACAGGCCTCAGTTATCAAGGGCAGGAGTTTCAGTGTATTTCCCTTCGCAAAGACTTTTGTTGCCAGATGGGATTTGTTACTTGTTTATGTCAGGCTGTGAGTAATGCCCTTTTGCTAGCATTGTACACAATGTTTTTGGGTTTTTTGACATTTATCCCTCCTGTTGTTAGACAACATTAGCTTTGCAAGTTGCAGAGCAATCTTTTCCCCTCAGGTGTAATTTTTTCTGCATTTTGCTCTTTTTTTTTTTTGAGATTCTTCTCCAATTTTAAAGGTAAAAAGAATAGATAAAAATAGAAAAATTAAAAAGCTTAGAGGCCTTTTCCAGCCTGCTACTCACTGCTGTGAATAGATGTTAAAGATAGATTTGTGTGTCCACTTTCAGTCTTCTCAGATGCCATTTCTTTTGAGTCTCCTTTAGACCTGTTACAGTACACTGCTTTCATGCTATTTTCCTTGGTTTTGTGGGATGCAACCTAAATTGTACCAGCCACAGCATTTCTGTTAAATGGTAGGATGAGCCCTTTCTCTGCAGACCTCACTCCATCATAATTCATATAATAAGACCTTATCTTGTGGGCCATTTAGCATGTCCTACAAGAAGAGCACTTAAACCATGCTTATTTTGAATATTTACTTTTAGTATTTGGTCCATCACTCTGAAGTCGTAACTTGAGAATGAAAACTGTCCATGATAAATTTAGCATCTCTTTCATTCTTTTTCATTTCACAAATAGAATAAATTTTTTATCCTTCCATCTGCTTGCTTCCCAGTTTTTCTGTGTTTTTATTCCAACAAATTTGGCTTTATCATGGCTGTATAGACTGTAAGGCACTATACATTGTAATGTAATGGTGTTAAAATTGTGGAGACGCCTTCAGAGCCAAATTATCATACTTGGGCTACATTTCTACATAGAAGATGGACAGCCCATGCCTACCAGATTATTTCCTTGTGTTGCTTCTTGTACACAGATATATAAAAATCTGCTCCAATAGCCCACTGTGAAGAAATGTCCCAATTTCACATGGTCCCTGTGGATCAAGCTCCCTGTAGACATGCTAAGAAGATGAGTGTTTTTGATCTTCCACACTGGCCAACACAAAACTGTCTATTTTGAAAATTTATGGTCCTGTATACCTTTTCCACCATAACTACATGCCCTGTTGCAGTGAATTAGAATCTCCCTGGAATGGTCTTTCTTCCTTCAGTTATTTTTCACAAGCATCTTTGAAATAAGCCTTAACCCTAAATATATAGGTAACATCTGCACTGTACATTGTACAGTGACAATTATTTTAGGTGAAACTTGTCAGAACTTCTGATCAGATTCTAATTTTATGGTTGTTCTTTTGTCTTTAGCCACACTGAAGTTTCCCACCACTTAGAACTGTGGAAGGGTTTGTGAGAACATTCAAAGAAACAGATGACTGTTGTTAAGACTCTGCCTTCTCTCTAGAGCTAATTCAGCCATGGAGAAAAATAAAGGAAAAATATGCCCTCGGGCATGCTTTCCCTTATGCATATACTCATTCCTATGAAAATATTTATCTGTAAATTAGCAGCTTGGTTTAGTCTTGTCTCTCAAGGTTATCTGGTTGCAGGGTATAGCATGCACTTCATAGTAAGTGAAAAACAAGTTTTATCACTGGAATTCTGTTATTTTGAGATGCAATAAGATGCAAGATCAAGGTAACAATTTTTTTCGCCAGCTGGAGCTGCAGGGTAACAGGCTGCTGCTGGTTTTCCCTGTAGACAACAGCAAAGAACACATTTTGTGTCAAAGTAGTTGCACTAGCAGGTGCCGTTGAGCAACTGTGTTGCGACACTGTTGTGGCTCATTGCTTACCACAAATGTTTGTGTATTAAAAAATTCAGTTCTGCTTTTAAATTCCTATTCAACTGACAAGGAAGAATAGGGTAGACAATGGTGAGGCAATAACTGCAGTTTAAAAGGGAGCAAGTCTCCTTCCTGTTTCTGGGGGTTGAATACCACTGTTCTATCACAGGTCCTTCTGCAGGTGTTTATCACAGCAACCATAAACCGGCATTCGGTGCTGGCAACATTAAGAGCTGTAAGAACTGGAAGAGATTGTTGCAATGGGATACATGCTGATATGATTATGACGCATGTTTAGGGAATAATGTAATTTCATGCACCAGACTGTCCTTGCTGAGGGCTCCATGTTCAGTGTACTGTCTTCTTGCCTGCCTTCCTCATGTGCTCCACCACAGGGCTTGGCAGCTCCTGCTGCAGGAAGAGCAGTCGGTCAGAGGTGCAGTGAAGGGAGGGCTGCCAGCACAGCAACTGGGACCCCATAGCATTTAGGGTGCACAGAAACAGTGATAATCTTGGTGCAGGTTCCTCCTAGTCTTGTGAATCCATGGAAGTTTACTTGCTGAAATCATCACCTGCTTGTGCCAGGCCCAAGACAATGTTTAATTTGAGCTTTTCAAGGCTGTGGACACCTGCGGAGAAGGGCACTTCAAAGAAACGCATGAGCTGAAATACCCCATGTCTGAGCAGAAAACCTTGTGTGAGATGTCCCAAGGGTGTGTTAACAGATTGCAGGTATGTACACTGATGTAATAGGACAGATATAAAGATCTCATAAAGATGGATTCGCCAAACTGAAATTTAACAATCTAAAAATGGGACCAGTGGCTTTAGCACTCTCCTTAGTGTCCCCATAAAACCAATACACACCTCACACTGTCTAACCTAGATGTCTATACCAAAATTAGTGTCCATCTCTTTTTGGAAGCCAAACATTTATGCTTGCATCCTGCCAAATGCATGCAGTATAAAGACATCAGCTCCTCACAACACACAGAACAGTCTTGGGGCAGAGCAGAAATCCAACAGCGTTGTGCTTTCTTTTATCCAGCACCTCCACCTCTCTCCAGCCCTCCCTCTATCACAGGGCTGTGAAGTGTCTCCATGTCCTTGGCTGTCCCATTCGTTTTCATGCTTGTGAGAATGAAAAATACTGTCATGGTATGGGATGACGCTTTCAGTTTGGGCGATATTTGTAATTTGTTTTTCCAAGGAAACATCCCTGCACTTTTGCTAACAGCTCCTTATATGCATGGCTGTGGAGGAGTTCCCTTGTTCTTGTCTGCTTGCCACCTTTACTGCCCTTAGAGCACTCTAGTTTGACATGATTGCCATTGCTTGGTACTCCTCAGAGCGCAGTGTTTTACAGTGTTTTGCATCGAATAGTTTTCTTACACAATGTCCATGACACAGGTGTCAATAGCATTTGTATTTTTATTTCTTTTTCTTCCTTTTTTTTCCTCCATTTGAACAGCTCAGTGAAACTGCCAAAGCTGTCACATGTTTCAACTGAACAGCCACAATATCGTGGTGCTGTGTGATACATTCCCTTTCCTCTCTCCCTACCCCAGATGTCACGTTCCCTTACACTGACACACCCAGAGTGTGGTTGGAGACTCCTGGCATAGATTGACATTGGTCTACTGATGGGAGACAGCTGAGAACCACTTTCCACCAGAACAAAACTGCTGTATCCAAAGGGACAACAAGGGCATTACTTATCTGCTCATGCCAGTGCTTCTGACAGAAGACATGGCTGACCAGTAAACCTTGCTGCTTTTGAAAACAATTTCCTTTTTTGGGCTCTCTGAATGATTTTGAGGCAACATCAGGCTAAGAAGACCTGTGCTATCTGACATAATTTTACTTGGTCATTTTTGGGGCACTTGATTGATCTTAAGATATTCATTTTTGTTTATAATAAGGCTAAAGTGGACAAAACATGGTACTGGTTCTTTTTCTAGTTCTTATGACTGCCCTTGTTTTCACTTTTGTAGAGGAAATCTAATGCTCCAGACTGGGCTATTCTATTAACTTCTAAAAATTTCCTTCTCCCACTATCAACAAGCATGAGCTTGGGACCTGCCCTTGGGTGCCCTTCTCAGGGTGACAAATTTGGCCTGGACACAGCAGTGAGGAAATCTCAGCCTGTGGTATGTGCATTTCCCCTCATCAAACTGAGAGCCAGGCCAGTTCACTAGACATAAAAAATATAGATTTTCTGAAATCTTGCAAGACATTTGGATAAAACTGGAGGCATGGAGTAACTAATAAAACTGGATGAGAAGAAAGTGTATAAATTTTGTCATCTAACAGCAAATTTCATTAAAAGGATCTGAGGGATTATCTGAATGTGAAGCTTGAGCTTCAACTTGTGGATTGTGAGACTATGAAATTAAAACAAAACCAACCAAACACACACAAAAAAGTGGGATCATACACTTGGGGTGGAACAAGCTGTTTCGGTCCCTTATGGCATTTCCCCATACCAAGAGGGTTTGTTCTCTGCAGCAGTGGGGCAGCAGCTGCCATCTCACTGCAGAGCACAACAGATGGTGAAGAGGAAAACTCTGCTGTGCTTTTAGCGAGTTTCTGGGCTTTCTTCTTTCTGCTCTTTACATGGCATGGGAGATAAAACAGCCCAACGAAAGGGCAGCATTTCCATCTACCATTTTGTTAAGCAAAATACCCACAAGATTATAACTCATCTGTTTTGTTGAAAATGCAGATGAAGGACAAGAGGTGATTTATTTTGGTGAAGTCAAAGGGGAACTGTAACTTCCCGCAGCAGGAAACCACCATCTACAGAAAGAAGGTTGCAGGGTAACATCTAAGCTGGAGCTGGGACTGTGGACGCTCAGAAGCAGCAGGAGGTTGAGGAGGGAGCAAGGCTGATCTAAGATTTCCCTGTTCTCATTCCTTTCCCCTTCAATTCTTTCTCTCTGTCGCCAGTAATTTTCTCTTCTTTTGGATTGGTGTAATACCCACGCTGCTATGCAGGCATCATTCTGAATGAGTTATTTTAGCTCAGTTTTAAAGATGGAACTGAATTAATCCACGATCCATGATTTCAGATTACTTAGGGAAAAGAGAGGTATCTCCACTGTGTGTGACCTGGCTGTGCCACCCCTGGGGCATGCCCTGTGTGCTGTGTGTCTCCCCATCTGTGGGGCTGTGCAGTGTTGCGGGGTGTGGGCACTGAGCTCTGCCTCTCCTTGGCAACAGCTGTGCTTGCTCAGGGGCTGCCGTTCGCTCTCAAATCCCGACAAGGCAGGTGCTGGTGGTAGAAGGGAAAAGAAGGACAGGAGGGATGGTTTGCCCAAGTTTGTTAATGTTTAACTACACAAAATCATCTGCTGCACACCTTCATGTAAGAAGTCCACAGTTTTCCTGAAAATGCTGTTGCTGACAACGGGAGAGGCTGCTTAAAGCCTGTTTTTCTTTTTGGCTGCGGAATGAACATTCACCGTTCCCTCTTTGAAGGACTCCTTACCTGAGCCTGAGGAGAAATATTTATTTCTCTTTGCCCTGGACCAGCACATGTAGCAGTTACTTTTGCAGCCTCTTCCAAAATTTCCTTGCATGAAGCAGGACTTGACCCTTACTCAGGAGTGGGTCAGCACTTTTTAGACCTGTTCTTTGACTCAAATTTTTTTCCTGTCAGAAGATATTTTCTGGCCAGCATTTCTACTTGCGGACTGGAATAATAATTAATGGATAGCTCCAGCATTTTGCTTGCGTCTCCCCACACCCATAAGATTTTTAAAAATCAACTTCCAGTCAGGAACTATTGAGATAATTAATGTTTAAGCAGCTATTTTCCTAACAGTGCCCCTCCCAGTGGTTTATTCCAACAAACTGTCTGCTTTCATTGTTGTGCATGGTAGAAATACAAGCTGACAGTCAGCAGTATGACAGTAAAACATCAACTGGAGCAGTAACAGCCAGGTAACCTGGCATGATGCAATCCATAGAAATCACTCTCAGGTCTTAGCTTGGGGCTGGGCAGAGAGGGGAATAGCAGATGTACCTTCATGATATTTAAAATACATATGACATTTAAGATTTTAACTGTTTTCTTAAACTGATCTGATATTATGTTTTCTAAATTTTAAATTCAGGACAAAGACATCCCTGAGCTCAGAAGAGACAACCTTCCCATCACAGTCTAGGAGAGATGTGTATTTCAGGGTTTTTTTATTGGTACAGTCTGCTCAGCCCTCCTCCTTCCTCCCCTCCTGCCAAGTGTGCAGCTGCAGAGAGCAAAGCCAGGCTGATACAGTAGGTCTGTGCCCAGGGGCAGTGACAATGTGTTAGAAGGAATGCTGTGAGGGTCTGAAAGTCGGCACTGCTCTGGAAATTAAAAGTTGATGGGCTATGACTGTACCTGGATTATGGTTCTTCCTGAACACTGAGAAAGTGGAAACTGATGAACACAGATGCTAATTTCCTGGGAAAGAGGGAGGAGCTTTACATTTCTGTACATATAGATGTGGGCAAAAAAAACTCATTTGAAGTATGTGAATACCCAGCAAAGTCTTCTTCCCTTCACTCATGGGAGTTCTCCTGCTAGCACTGGGGCAACTATTTGTTCTGAGTGGGAAGAAAGTGCACAGTGTTGTTTCAGGGCATTCGTGCTCAGAGTTGCTCCCAGCAGAATCAATGGGATTGATGTTGTTATGAAAGCAGCAGTGAGGCTGGCTGCTTCTCATCAGGTGATGATACAGAAATCAGGAAGAAGTCATATTTTCTCTTCTTACACAAGAGAGAATGGCAATTACATTTTGTTCCTTGCCTTTCTTTTAGCATAGCTTTTTCTTTAACTCTTCAACTTTACTCAGCTCTTTGATGGCTAGTTAATTTTTGGTAAATAAAACATGATTTTTATCTCGATCAAGTCAAGTTTCTGTACTGATTGCTGGGCTTAAAATGCTACAGATCTCAGCATGAATCACAAGGAGGCAAAAGACATCTCAGATTTCGTGGCTGTTTACAATAGGTCTAATATCAAATCCTTTATCCAGCAAAACACATTAGCTCAAAACTCAGAGTACTAGAAAAAATTACTTTGCTTGATTAGCTTTAAGCTGACATGTCTGAAAACATCAAACAAGAATCAGTCTGCTTTTGAAATTTGTTTCCAGTTATAGAATATGACCTTCTGGATTCCCAGCAGCATCACATCCTAACTTAAAAGAGCTGCACTTTCCTCACCACAAAGGTGCCTCCACAGAATCTGCTGGGTTGGATAAAACCATTGGAGACCCCTGCTGAAATCCTCCATCCATGTTAAGAGATGTGGGGAATCAGAATGATCTGGTGAAGATGTAGAGCACAAATCCTATGAGGAGTGGGTGAGGGAGATGGGGGTGTTTATCCTGGAGAAGGGGAGAATCAGGAGAGACCTTATCACTCTCTACAATTTCCTGAATGGAAGTCCTAGTCAGTCTCTTCTTGCAAAGGACAAGTAACAGAACAAGAGGAAATGGCCTCAAATTGCACCAGAGGAGGTTTGGATTGGAGATTAGGAAAAATCTCTTCACCAAAAGGTTGTCAAGCACTGGAACAGGCTGCCCAGGGAAGTGGTTGAATCACCATCTCTGGAGGTACTTAGAAGACGTAGGTAGATGTGGTGCCTAGGGACATGGTTTATTGGTGCACTTGGAAGTGTGAGTTTGACAGCTGTCCTTGACGGTTTTGAGGTATTTTCCAACATAAGCAATTGTATGATTTTGTGACTTAAAAAATCTATCTCCTTGTCATCCTCACATCCAACCCTTTCAGCAGCAGACTCACCCAACAGAGACACTTGTACAACTTTGTACTCGAGGTGAAGGATATTCCTTCGGCAGGTATTATCTTGGCAATGGAATTGTCTGCATTGTTCCCAAGTATGGGATTTTTCAAATGGATTTTCAGGATATTCTGGCAGAGTTTCTCTTTACTCTTACACAACACAAGCCAAAACTTGTACTGTTTACACAGTAGACGGGTAATGAGTGGCCTCTCTGAGCCAGAAGAAGGGGCAAAGCACAGACCTACTGGCCAGGCAGACTTATAAATCAAACTGGTTTTTAAACCATCTCCCCATGTTTTTTTGTTTTTTTTTTTCTCACTGCTGGCTTAATGTGAAAAGACACAATCCTCTAGCATGAGAGCTGGCAAGAGTTCTCTGCCAGACATAGAGCATTGAGCATTGAAACAACAAAGGTCCAAGGCCCCAGCACAGAAGAGGGAAAAAGATTTCCCTGCAAGATTTAATTTTACATATCTTGGGCTTGCTCAGGGTCTCAGTAGGGAAGGCAGCAAGCAAGCTGTTACATGAGCAGGAGGTAGGAAAGGAAATAACAAACCTAAAATGATTAGGTGTTTCTTTTTGGCGCTGTGGAACAGAACTGTGCTGATTTAAAGTGGGTAATCTTCTCTCCAGCCTGTACAGCACTTTCAAACAGGTGATTTTAGCTCATACAGGTTTTAGTACACTGAAGTCATACAAAGCGGCAAGGACCAAGAATATTCCAGCAGTTTACACACTGTAGAACAAGCATCCAGTGTTTTTGGTGTGTTTTTTTTTTTTTCCTTTCAGGGAGTATTCCGTGTATTTATTTTTCATTCCCTTTAGCAAAAGTATCAATGAACAGAATTTTAGAACCAGGCATGAATACACTTCTCTCAGACCCTTACAAGTGATATACTGGTATTTACCCAGTCAGGATAACCAGGTCAATTGTTTTTGGCACAAATCCATAAGCATCAGTTCCTCTGTCTGGCAAATGCTGTTTTTGTAGCAATCGTTGGGACTGCTGTCTAGTCCACTTCCAAAACATCCTGATAGAAAACAAGGAACAGATTTAGCAAAACAGTCAAGTCCATGAAGAGCAACAGCAGTCATCTGAGGCAGGTGATTTCCATACACATATGAAGTGGACCAGGGAACTGCTAAAAATATCTGCAAAATGAATATATAGCTCCGGTTTACAATACGTGGAATTTTCTCCAATGCCAGAGTTTAAAAGTGGAACCCATTTTACATTGACAGAAATCTTCAGCACATTGGGAAATTTCATTGTGTGACCTGCCTTGGTTTTTCCCTTATCCTTTACAAATATCTGCCAAGCTTATCTATAACATCCAATATTTGGATGGAATATCTTTGGAAGGAGTCATATGATATATAACTTATTTATATATTGTGTGGGGGGTGGCAGCTCATGAGTTACAAGAAGTGCAATGTCTAATGCAATTATCAATGAATTCTTGAGTTTAATTTTATAATCAATTTATAATCTTTATACAAATAGACATAAAAACATAAGATTAAGTGTTCACCAAGCTTAGAAGGATGTCTGCTCTAAATTTTAGTCTTGAAAAGTGAGGAGTAATGTGCTGTGCTTCAGACAACCAAGAAATGCTACAAAATTAACTTTTCTGAGACACTTTGTAAACTTTTTCCCCTGAAAACTGTCACCAGGTTTTAGTCTGTAAAAGTTGTCAAAGAATGAAATAAATCCATATTCCAACAACTGGAAAAAGGGCTGGTTTGCATTTTAATTTTAGGCAAGATATCGAAATATGCTTGAGCCCTGTATTTGCACTAGTAATTAAATAATCTAAATCATGCTTACATGATGCTGACCTAGAAAATGGTCATTGAAACTCAGGAAAAAGATCTTGGAGTTGTGGTTGCCAAAATCAACTCAGTGTGCAGCAGGACAAATAAGCCCAAAACATCTTGGGCATCATCAGGAAGGATGTTGAGAACAGGAGATGCTTTATTTTCTGCTGTTTGAAATCTCACGTGTCTTCATCTTGAGTATCATCTGAAATCCTGGTCTCTCTTCTCAAGGAGGATTTAGTGAAGGTGAAAAAGGGCAGCTACAATGTTCAAGAGGTTAGAGCAGCTGCCTTAAGAGAAGAGATTAAATATCTGGGATTGTTTAGTTTGGAAAACAGAAGTGATAAATGAAGACAGTAGATACATCGAGTGAGGAACTATGAGCCAATGCTATGTGATGAAATTAGTAGAAGATCAACTTACAGTTAGTAAAAGGAAAGATTTCCTTTTTCATCGGGCATCAAATTTCTGGAACTTGCTGCAGATGTTGCCAGCAGATCAGAAAGGGGTAAGACACCTCTGTGAATACTAGAGGTAAGGAGGTGCCCTCTAGCAACCCCAGCAAGGGTAAAGGAGTGAAGAATGTGTCCTTGCTCACATGCACTTCCCAAATTGCATCTGTTTTCTCCTTGTTGAAAAAGAATACCATGCAGCATGGGCCAGTGGTCTGACTCAGTAGGCACTAGTTGCAGTTTTATGCTGTACAGCTGCTCCCTGTGCTGGAGAGGATTTTAGTGCTTGTTGTACAATGCTTTTCTGAAAACGAGAGCAAACAAGCTGACAGTGTGACAGGATGAGTTACTGAAACAGTAGCTGGAACTTTTCCCTCCAGGAAAGGCGAACATTCCTGGAAACGCTTAGAAATTTTTACTAGCAACGTATTTTTCCCCATTTTCTCACCATTGTTTTGAAACAATAAGGAGTGAGTGATACACAAACCATCCAAATGTAAGGAAAGAAGTGTCACAATACCATACGTGTCCATAAAATGCAGATAAAAGTGTAACCTGTACAAGTAGACAAGTCCTTGTGGGGTATTTTCCTTCCTGTTTTCTTCTAAAATTTCATGTATCTGTCCCAAATTTAGAAGATTAACAGGACTCTGTAAGTCCTTAGTCTTCATTTGCCATCTTTTGTAAATGCCATCCAGTCTCATCTCCCTGAGTCTCAAAGCAGCTTGCTGGAAGGTTGTTGCCTACCCTTGATAAAAGATGAAGAGTGTGAGCTTGAGGAGTGAAGAAGCCCAGCACACAAGTACCTGTTAAAACCTTCATTGCTCAAATATGTCTCCTGATAGCATTTCCAGAGCTTTATCCTTGAATTTCATGTTGTCAAATATGATGAGACAATAACTCTTTGTTTATGGACAGAGAAATTCACACTATCCTGTTGTGTGAATCCTGTAGGCAGCATGAGAGCTTCTAGAGTGTCAATTGTTTGCTCACAGGCTCTTTTTCGTGCAGGAGGTGCACACGGTCATTTCCATTTTTTTTCTCTCATGCATACTCTACCACTTATTAAATGGAGGATGATCATTGTAGAATTTTCTCTGTGCTGCCCCATAAATAATAAATAATAAAGAAAGATGTGTGAAGCTAGGCATGAAGGATATTGGTGGTTTGCCATTTATCTTTCAAGCAGCAGCCAGATATCTCCTGCCAGTCGTTGTGCATTTTGCCAGGTAAATTTTATGGTTGTCTCAGTGGCTACTCTGTGTGCTTGTTCACATATATGTGGGGAACACTAAGCTCATTTCAGGTGGGATGCATGTGGGTTTGCAGGCACAAACCAGCTGAAGGCAAGACAGTGAGCTACTAGTGCAGATGGCCTGGATTCGTAACATTTGCTATGTTTTTTCGGACTTTTGACAAAGACCCTTGATTTTGCAACTTTCTATTTCCAGTCTATTGACAACTACTATTCAACCTTTTCCCTTGCAGCAGAAACTCACAGCTATGAATCTGCATGCTCTTACTCCCAGTTGCAAATATCCTTACATAGTCTATGGTTCACTGATGCAGAAATTGTAGTCTATGGTCTATGACTATGTGATAAAGAAATATTTGAGAAATTAAGTAAACATTTCACATTTCTGACCCAAAACTGTCCCCAAAATAAAAGTCGTATTCATAAAGACTGGACCTTCTTATATGAAATTTCTCAAAGTATTCACTCCTACAGTGGAAGACACCAGGTGAACTACAAATTAAAATTGTCTACAAACTACTAGGGTATTCTGTCTGTTTGGCTGTTTTTTTTTTTTTTTTTTTTTTTTTTTTTTTTTTTTTTTTTTTTTTTTTTTGGTTTTTTTTTTTTTTTTTTTTTTTTTTTTTTTTTTTTTTGTTTGTTTGTTTTTTTTTTTTCATTGTTTTAGTTGCTGCTAAATGAACCATTAAATCATTTGGTTTTTTTGTAATATATTAAATGTTGACAGATTAATAGACATAGTTACTCTGTCTTCTGGAGGCTCTCAGCAGAGCTCGTGCCCACCAACATTACTGAAACTGTTCTTCAGGCTTCCCTGCTGCTGCTGAAAAGGAGAACAGTAACAGGACTCTAAGGTATGTCCATTCAGAGCAGCTGTCAATGTGTCATATTATGTTTTGCATATTTACTGGGTAGGTCTGCCAAGAGCTGGCACACTGAGGAGATAAATCTGTGATTCTTGGAGCAATGCAAGACAGCAGCCTCAGAGGAAGGATCTCTGGGTTGAAGTGGGGCATCTGCTGCAGCCCTTTGCTTTCCAGGCACAGAATGCTTTTCATGTCACATAGAGGTCATTGAGAATGTGATACGGTCTCTGCTTGTGCATGAACTTGTTTTCTGTTTGGACAACACCTACCTTGAGACAAATCTTTGGACTCACTATCCTAAACTGCAGGAGATCCAATGAATGCAGAAACTGGCCATCTGGATGCTTCAGGTGAGATTTATTGCTAAGCCAAGCTAACAGAAATCTCAGACTTATGCCTTTCCTTGGAATTTCACTGGGGCTTTGCAAAGCCAGCTCAAGGCTTCTTGGAAGTGATGCCCAAAATATAATAATAATAATGGAAAAAAATTTGCTTTCTGACAGAAAGTAAAATTAGAGGCAGAATGAACATGGAATGGAGACAGGTGGGGAGTGCTGTAGAGAATCAGCTCACTACTTTCACTGCTGCCAGGAGGACATGGGATGGCTGTACCTGCTTTTGATAGACAACCTCCCAGTCTTCCTCCCTTGCTTTGCAAAGGGAGCAGGCACAGCTGTCTCTGGCACAGCTGAAGCTGCCAAGGATATTTTGTTGCTGCCCACAGTATTGTGAGGCTCATAATCAGAATTCACTGGGGTGCTCTGGCTTAGACAGAAAAATTCTTTCTAGGGTCTGTTTAATCCTGGCTATGTACAGGTGCTCATTCCACATCATCCTTGGAAGGTTTCTACAGCACTGAGGTTTGTTTGAGCTTGGTTTTCATTGTTTCTCAGTAGTGTTCTTTTCTCCTTAGGTTTGTCATTTGGCAAAATGATTCATGACCACTGCCTGTGTGCGTACAAGGACTGGACCACAACTTGCAATTTCTGAGCTCATTTCCTAGATGAAGCCACAGATTTTATGCACAAGTTTAGGAAGTTACTTCAGCTCATCCAGGCATCTCTTCCTCACCTGCTCGTAGTTTTCCACTTCAGTGGAGATTGCTACAACGTCACAACTTAGATGTGAATATGTAACAGCAGAAATCATGACTCTCTGGTTACTCAAATGACTATTTGAAAAATAATGTTCTCAGTAATGACTGTGTAAAATTTCAAGCAGTTGAAGAGCAAAGGTCAGAGTGCAGGCTTTGTGCAAACAGTAATTGCATCACTGGAAACTGTTACAGCTCCAGTATGTTTGTCCCTCAGCCTCTTTCCCAGTTAAACCCTAGAAGTTTGAACCAGTCACTGCAGTGCAAGCTGCTGACAGAACAGCAATAATGTGTCTGTCCCTCCTTGCCAAGACCAATTAGATTCAAATGTCGCAAACATTTCCAAGAGAATTAACATGTTGGCACTAAGCAGGGGTTCACAAGAATTGCACAGATGCAGCTGGGGCTTTTTTAAGTGCCATGGCAATGTAGGCATGTGGCAATGTGGTAGGAGAAGGCAGGCATTTTGGGCCATATGACATCGGGAGCCACTGGAAGAAATGTCTGTGGCAATGTGCCAAACTGGTGGCATTGAACCTGTTAGATAACATGTTTGCAGTTTGCCAAGATGCCCTATTTCCTTCTCACTTTGTTTGTTTACTTTTCCTTCGTGCTGGATGGATCTGGCTCTCCCTGTCTCTTCCCTTCTCCAGCAGTGAAGTCCATACTCTTGGCACACGCTGCCCACAAGTCAGAGAGGGTTTGTCCCTCTGCAGCTGGCAACATGAAAAGTTTTGGTCCTCAGCAATGCCATCCAAAGTGCATCCTCCTTTTAGCATCTGCAGCAAAGTGCATGCTGCATGTGGGGAGCAATCAAGTGTGCATGGCCAGGGAAAGGATGAGGAGCCATACAGACATGGGCTTCAAGTGGAAGTCATCATCCTGGCTCAAAAATCCTTGCTATTAACCACACCTTTGGGCCCTGGTGCTGTTTGTGGGCGTGCAGTGCAAAATCCTGCCCATGAACACCAGCGGCAGGTCAATCTCTGCCCTTTCTGGAAAGAACACAAGGCCCATCTCACTGAAGCCTTTGTGTCTCCATATGGAACTTGGAGGGTTTGAATCATGGTGATTTTTTCTGACCCACAGAAGGCTGATCTGGGGGAAAATACACAGTCTTCAAGATATAAAGCAACAGCTTGGTTTGAATACTTTTGGTGGAGGGAAGGAGTGAGGATTCATAGCTAAAAAAATATTTCTAACATCTCAGTTTTGAGGGACACTTTCCTTTAATGGATTCCAAACCACTCCACCAATGGGTTTGTGAAAATTTATATGTAGGGAAATCTCTATGAACAAGGACAGAGAAGACCAGAGTTCTTTTGAAACTTACTGCATGTGCCACCACTGATCCATTGGTGGGAAGAAAAGTCACTTTTTAAGCATTAGCATTGAAAAACCTCCCTAGAAAGATTAAAATTTTTACTAATATTTAAAAAAATGTCTACATATTTAGGATTTCACAGTTCTGTCTAAATCTAATGCCTAGTGTGAGTAATGCCTTAAGAGTTCTGATTTTCTATAAGTCCTTATATTCAATCTCTGAAAAAATCTGTTTTGTTGTCAGATGTACAAAAGTGTGGAAAACAGTCCTTTTTGACTAATGCTTTGAAAGTGTCCTCAGACTGGACAAGGCATTGCTGATAAAGTGTTACCTGTAAAGCAGCAAAAGCAAATCAAGATAATGTTCTACATCACTTTTTGTGAGAGGTATGATGAGTAGCTAGAAGCAAAATAAACCATAGAATTATGCCTCTATGGCATAAGAAGTGTTGCCCCAAGGAAATTAAAAGTTTCACACAATTGCAAGTGTTAATCCCCACCTTAGACACTGAAAAGACCCTTGAGTTTCTCTTTGGCAGAGCTTCAACTTCTAGAGCAGTTTTTGTGTGTGCACAGTGGTGCCCTGGTAGACACATATGGATCTGTGCCTTGCCCGTCCTGCCTGGCAGCAATGTAAGCCAGACAGAGACACTGCTCTTTTTAGCAGCTTGATCTCTTGAAATCACCCCAGGAGAAACCATAAGAGTGTTTCTTGTGTCTCTACACCGTGTGTGCGTGTTTTGTGGCAGAGAAAGGAAATTGTGCTCTTTGCAAGTGAGCCCAAGAACAGAGAATAAACTCCTTGAGACTCAGAGAAATTAGAAGTAACATAAAACAAAGGTTAAATCTGCAAGAGTATAATTCATTCACTATACAGCAAATGAGGCTGGAGCAATCCCTGAGCAAAAGCATCCAAGACAGATGACGTGACTGCAGTCATGTATGTTGGCATTTATCTTGCCTGGTTAAAGCTCTCATGCTATCCACGTTGCTCAACAATTGATATGGAAAGGTCAGATACATTGCAGAACTGAGAAGAGAGCAACTCTGGGGCATTTCAGCACGTTGCAAATGCTTACCAGACCAAAAACTGCACAGGATTCCAGGGGAGCACAACTCATCAAACCCATTTAATGCTTACTTGATGCTGCCACACTTGCTGTTTTTTGTTGTTTGAACTGTGTCCTAATGTCCTAAGGAAGGCTGTGAGAGAGGACATCTGTAACCCATTTCTGGTTTTGGCTACTGTCTCATTTTGAAAGACCTCTGATTTCCTTGTGTCTGACCCTCAGTTTCTCCTTATTTAAAGAGATGTCGCTGTATATGTGTGTGTGTCTATCACAAGACTTAAATCACTCTTTGCAAAGAAATTTTATATTCCTTCATTTCTCTGGAAGAGCTAAAAAACTATATCTGGAAGAGCTAAAAAGCAATCAGGTGCTACACTTCTGACAGTAGGAATAGTGCAGCTGCCAGCTGCTGTTTCACAGCTGTGGATTTCTCCACCATGCCAGTACTATGGTAATAATTAAAATGACAGATATAGAGCATCCATGTTTGCTTTTCAAGTCTAGCATTGAGTAAACTCGCTGCTGACCATTTTATAAGTGTATGAACTCTGTTGACCCTTGCCTACACCACTTGGGAATGCAGTGTACTTCATTATTATTTGGAACAGAGGGTTTGATCAATGCATGGTGAGTGAGAAAAGTCCCGTGTACATCTGTTGGCAAAAAACCCTATTCCTATTCCTATTCCTTCAAAAGCACAAGAACATGGTTTCCTCATGGTGGGAATCCTGACATTTTTAGAATTACAGGCAGTGTTAAACCCTACACTAGGTCAAGCTATGAAATTCAATAGTAAAATTCAAGACACATTTAAGCATTTTCAGGTGTGGGGTCTAAGTTCTCGGTGCACTAGTGAAACACCCTGTTTTTGAGAGGGCTGGGAGGAGGAGAAAGCACGTGTGGCTTTGTTTCTTCAGTGCTGCCACATGACAAGAAGTGGCTTCGTTTATCCTGTCAGGTGGAGAGCAGGTGGTGTAAGTTATACAGCGGAACAGCTGATTCCATGAAATGCATCTCAAAATTAGTTTAACAACCCCAGACAAGCACAGCCTGTGGTTTAATGACAGCTGAGTGAAGGTTTGCATTGTACTGATAACATCCTGTATCTCTGTGCTGGTGTGGTGTATGCACACGTACTCCTTTGCAGCCAGTACCTTCTCAACAGATTTTCACACTGGCTGATTTGGCTGTTATTTAACAAGTTTATTTTCCTGCCATGGCTTTATTTTTGTTGCTTTTGCAGTAGTAAAAGTGTCCCTGATATTCTCAGAAATTCTTCATAGCACTGTTAATGTTTTGATTGATGTTTTGCTGGAATTGGTTTTGCAGCGATCTTTTTTAAAATGTCACATCTGCTCTCAACATGAAGTTACTTAATTGGTGTAAATTGCTGGAGTGGATTCAGTACCTACGCATCTATTAGCAAGGTACAAAGCTGCACGGGTTGTCAGAACATACTTGGAGAAGAAATGGGAGCTCAGCTTCCTATAGCAGAAAGGTGACAAGCTCTTCTGATGTGGGAGTAATACCTGGGTAATACCCAGGACAAATCAAACACACAGGCCCTGCTGAGTGCTGCAAAACATGGGCAGAAGCCAGGGAAGGCTTCTTTGCAGTGGAAAGAGTCCTGATTTTGGAGAGCATTCAATCTGAATGAGAACAAAATCAATAATATTGACATCTCCTATAACTTGTGTGGTATCTTCTTATGCCTGGTTTCTTATGCACTGGTACACACATATATAAAATACTATATATTTTATATATAACATACAAATAGTATACCCCAGTTTTTCCACAATGCCTTTGTAATAGATAACGATTTACTTAATCAGTGAGATCATACATCATTCCTGTTTCATGGCCTGGGGAATGGAGAAGCAGAAATAGAATGGCTTGACACAGAGGCCAGAGGTTCAGAGGCAAAACCCTGCACAGAATTAAGTTTCATTTGCTGTAGTTCAGTAGCCTGTTTGCTAGGAATTGTTGCCTCCATATTTTGCTGTGTGAAAATGTAAAAATATGGAGCAGTGGTATTAAAATATCAGAAATAACTCAAAGAAAAATAATATGTAAATAATGTAAATTTTTACATTTTACAAATATTAAAAAGAAATTGGAAGTAAAATATTTTCTAAGTAGACACACAAAATGATCTATTCAATTGTCACTGTCACTTTCCACTATACATGTTTTTCCAAAACAATATCTGATCTACATTCTTGTGTGTACTTCCAGTGTTGACAGACTCCTATTTTTCCAATTTAAAAAAACAAACCTAAAATAAAACCCTTGAAATTTTTTACTAACTTCACTTGCTCTAGGAGAGTGAAAGGAAAACATGAAAATACAACAGGACTCCTGAAAGGCCAGTTGTTTTGGGGGTTTTCTTTGTTGTTGTTGTTTCTTTCCTTTCACTTAGTGCACTTTACAAATGTGCTGTAGGCTGAGTTCATAGTAAGAACACATCTTATCTGACAAATGGTAACTGATGCAATATGATTTAAAAGTCTCCCTCATCATGCAGAAATTAAAATCCTCTCTCCAGGGACATTCCTCAAGGCATAAAGCAGAGCCTTTCTCCACATTTAAAGCATTTTGTTGTGTGAGAAATGACAATGAGCCATAAAATCTGGAGGGAAATGATTACTGAACACTAACATATGCCCCAAACACGTGGAGGCTGTCAACTGCACTTCAGGCCAGGGAAATGAGGGTCTTGATCTCGTCCGAGTGGAGGGCAATTTAAAGAGATGTTGCTAGCAGTGCTGAGGCCCTGAAAGCCTGCTTTCAAAATAGCAGCTGCAGATGCAGCAGCCACCAGTGTGAAGGTGCCAGCTTGTTTTGTTTGCAAATGCATTTTCTATTGTCTCTTTACTACCCTGGCACGCTCTTTTCTTGAAAGAGATGAGAATAATTGTCTCCACCATTATTACTATTATGCAAAAAAATGGCATAAAAAGAAGATAAAGGTTGCCTACTCAGGCACTCAGAAGTTAAAAAATAATGGGATTACTGTTGCCTTGACAACATTTTTCTCTCTATCCCCTGCCCCCAGTTTCATTCTTGGAAATGGCTAAACCACTTTGCTGAAACTCTGTCAAATAATTAAATAAAAGATTCAGTTGTGGAGAGACAAATAGCATCAGAAACTTCCTCTTGCCTTTCCCGGAGCCTGAAAAATTTCTAGCCAGCTGAAAAAAAGGGTTTTATGATGAGAAGGATCAGGTATTGCCACATACCTTGATGGCACTTGTAGGTCCACCTGAATTTTCTCCTTTAGTTTAATTTACTTTACACAGATCCCTGAAGACACCACTTGATGTGCACCCCTTTGTGCTGTGAGAGGTAAGACCATGTAAGCAGCTGCACAGGGATCTCAGATCCTTTCACCTAACCAAGGAGGGTGGGCTTCCCACCCCACTAAAGTGAAGACTAGGTGGGATTGAAGCGGGGTGAAATGATGCTGGAGGCAACCCATCCTTGGGTGACCCAAATTCAACCCAAATTGATGTGCCTGGCAAATGGAAAGAACTCTGTCCTTCTGGAGAACATTGGAGGGTCTGCAGAGGTCCTGTGGGCAGGTGACAGTGCCTGGTGACATGAGGTTCCTCCCTAGCTGAGCTCTGAATGAGGTCAGGCAAGAGACTGACAAATGGCCCTGCCTTGTCAACACTGCTGTCATTGGTGCTGTTATCACCCAGCAAATGGGAGAGTGAAGGAATTTGCATTCTTGCCCTCTCCAAAGCTGGAGAGCGAGTGGCGACAGGAGCCGTGGAGGTATCTGTGCTTGCTCCTACCACTTACGTTCTCCTGCAAAGAAGCTCAGTGTTTGGTTTGTAACCAAAGGGTCTTTGTAGATGGTCATAGAATATTATGCCATGGTTCATTTTTCATGCTAATTGAATTTATGACGAGGTTTCTTTCACAGAAGGTACAGGGCATTTCAGCACACACTGGGATGGCTGAAACATTAACAAATCACTGACCTGGTGCAAAGCCCAGAAATACTGTTGTGCTTCTTTCCTGATATCTGATCTAACAGGGCATCCAAAAATGTGAGGTAAAGTAGCATGCATAGGGGCTGGAGGTGGACTATCTGACCAGCACAGTCTGTGACAAATGATCCGACAGCACTGATGGAGGGGAGGACTGTGGTTTATTTAAAAACTGATTTCTCTGGGGTAGTAAAAAAAAAGACATAACTAAATTTGCATTTAATGACATATTTTAAAACCAAAACAATTACAGCTGCATTAATTTTTCTGCCTTTTCTTTTGCCTGGAGCATAGTCAGCCCTTGCTTGTTGCTTAGGATTCCTGCTGAATGCCTTCCTGACTGAAATCAGAGCCCTCTGGCAGGCAGCTCCTCCGTTGGCTCTGAGCACAACCAGCACTATTAGTGGTGTTTCATCAGCACCCAGGCTGGTCCATCAGGCCTATCAAGTCCTGCTCTGCAATCCGTACTCAGCTAAGGGGGACCAGTGATTGGCCCCACAGGTCCTAACAGGTATGTTTGTGAAAATTTAATCTAAAGTCACAAGCAGAGTCATCCAGGACTGACTCATGTGAGGTGTCTGTGTGGCTCATTCCTGCATTGGGAGTGCTGGGTGATACTGCTGTCTGTGACCTCAGACAAAGACTGAGGAGGCCTTCTGGTGCAAAAGCATCTTCTTCAATTGGATATTTTGTTATTTTGTCAATCTCGGTATCCCATAACAAGTGTTTTCTTTCAAGGGAGGATGCCTAAAGGAATTTGATATGGCTTGTTTCTGCAGCTCTGAATCAATCCCTTTTTGTCAGGGAGCTTTTGTCAATGCTAAGTAGTACTTTAAGTTTAAAAATCTAAAATCCTTGGATCAGTTGTGCACAGATGCAAGAGAATCAAACGCTATATTTCCCACTGGTGACTATCTGTCCTCAATCCCTGCCCCTCTCCTGCACTCATGTCAAAATAAAGACAGTGTTCTTCTTTCTAAGCAAAGCATTACAGAGTGCCCTTGTCTATTCCAAATACCTTATTTGTAAGTATAGAAGCATTAGGAAATGAGCAGTATATTAAGGCTGGATTGCAACTTGTGTAATACAGGGGAGCAACCTCAACAGAGCACTCCACATGTAAGCCAGCTAAAGATCTGGCCTATAAAGTCATGGTTAATAAATGTGGAATAACAGGTCTAAGAACACCAGACTACCAACAGCTGCTCTAAAGTGGAACTGGTTATTCAAAATCCTCCAAATAAATTAATGTGCTGCTTTGCATTTTACTGCAGAGATGGATGATTGGTCCTGCTGGCCAAAACCCAATTCTTCCCACAAGGGAGAATGATTGGCAGCTGAATTACCTCTGATATTGGTATTCCATGTTCCTTTCAACACGGCGACCATTTTGAAAACACAATGCAGTTTGGTCATGCATGACAACAATTTTTGCAGCAGAGTAACATGTGAAAAAATCTAAATCATGCTGGAAATTTGAAAGGAAAATCCATTTGATTAGGATATATGGCCTGGGAAATGCTCTCTCTTTGTATTTCACATCAATAAAAGCTTCTCTTGATTTGATTTGTGTGTAGCAAAGCTTCACTGGAGAGATTACTGGAAGTCTTGCTGCAGAATTGAAGCTGAGACATAGGTACTAGATCTATAAGGGTAAATAAGCATTTTCAACCAAAGTATTATTGAAAATATAGTTGGTTTTGCTAAAATTTTTCCTCAACCATGACTTCTGTCAGGGAGAACAACAGTGTAGCATTTAAGGACTCTCAGCACCACAAAAATGTCACCACAAAACAGAACACTGTGTACACTGAAGGGGAAAAAAAAATAAATGACCTGGTTAAAATTTGGGCAGAAAAGCAGGTGTCACATCCTGCTCTGCTGAAGTGAAAATGAGCAGATCTTTGATGCACAGACAGTAAGGAGGGCTTTGGCTTTGTGTCTCACCCAGGCACCAACGCTTCCTGCCGTACCGTCAGTCATCCATCATGGTCCAGCCCAGCCCTGAACACACATTTCAGTCCTGGCTCAGCGGCGGGATGTGGTGCTCAGAGTCACCCTGCTCCTTCCTGCTGCACTCCTGCCTCCTGTGGGCAATGGGTTGGCAGGAGTGAGATGTCCATCCTCTGACAATCACCACTATTTCTTCTTCTGGACAATTTTCTTTTCCACATCCCACTGGTCTTCCCTTTTCTGTTCTTTTGTTTTTTTCACACTTTCAGGTTTTGTGATCCCTTTTTCATGGCTAGCCCACTGTCTCATTTTTTTCCCTGTGATTCTCCAGTCAGGGTTCATCATTCATGTAGGCAAAAGACCTGCTGAGGAGAATGAGCACCAGACAGATGCTGCTGGTACCCTGTAGGACATTTGCTCAGGGTGGGTCCCTGTTTTGCTGCTCTTCTCTCTGAATTCATACCTGAGGCTCCCTGCCTGGAAGAGCCCAAGCCTGTTTACTTAACATGGGGCTAAAATCCTCGATTTGCACTTTTCAATATTGAAGAGATTTGGGAGCAATTGCCCATCTGTTGTTCAGTCTAATGGCAATTCTATTTCACAGTCTGTTATCATTTGTACCCTAGTTATTATCATAACTGTAGAGGTGACTCTGTCTGGTCTTTCAACTTGCAGCTGCTTGTTACCATCTCCCAGCTAAGAGGCAGCTACCTGCCATATAATCTCTCTTAGTGTGTCTAAGAGCAAAGTCACACAAACTTAAATTGCTGCTGAAGGTTTGCTTTTTTTATTTTGTCCTCACAGGGGCAAGGAGTGTTTGTACAGTCAGTCATGCCTGTCAGCTGGGAGGAAGTAAACACCCTCTGGAAAACATTTGGGAGCAGATTTTAAGCCTCTTTGCCACTGGCATGGCCATGTGATTGCTCCATATTCTCATCATGGCAAGGTCAGAGAGGCTAGATCAGACAACCACTGTCTGCTGTATTTTCCACAGAGCGTGGGAACTGCTGTAGGCACCATTGCCCACAGCAGGGAGATGCTCTGGGAGGCTGCTCCTTCCTGCATCCATGACTTTGGTCACGGCCACCTTGAGGAGCTGCCACCACCATTTGGGCTGTGGGAGGCTGCAGCTCTGGCTGGCCCAGGAGTCCTACCTGTGTGCAGCTCAGGGGTACCTGGGTGGCCCCCATGCACTCCTTGGGAACACAGGGGCTGTGTGGAGTCAGCAGATCCATGGCTGGCAGAGGGTCCCTGTTGCAGTGTGACCCTGAGCAGCAGTGCAAAGTTGTTTCATGGCTCAGACTGTCTGTTCCCTTCTTTCCAGATTTTGCAAGCAAATCTCCAAGCTGGGAAACACCATGTCCTGATGGTGGCTGGTAGCCAGAGATGTGCATCCCTTGGGAGGGCAGTTAGGATCACCCAACAAGTGTGGAGACACACAAAAAAAGGGTAACTCCAAATATGAAAAGCAAATGTTCGTTTAACATAGTTATTTAGGGTCCCAAAGAAAGCTGGAATAGTGTGAGCCATTAGTTTAGCTGTGAGGCTTAGCTTCTTGAAAGTAATTTCAAGGATTTCTTCTTGAACATGTACAATAAAAAGCTTTTAATATGCCCAGCCTGGTTTTGCTCCAGCGTGCAGTGTGTCTTGCCTCCATTTGTCTTTTACTGTCAGTAGTCTTCAAGCACTTAATTCTATTCTGACATCTGATTTCTTTAACAAAAATATACCAGTATGCATCTCATCTACATCTGAGGAACAAACCTTCCTCAACTGTCAACAAAGAAATTATGATAACCTAAAGAAAGTATAGATTACATCATTTGCTTTACTGAAATTCAAGTGAAAACTCAAATTCTCAGATTATTTCAAGAAAATTCTTATTTTTGTCACAGGAACCAAAGGTCTGAAGCGCATCAAGGCCAATTATGTGGTTATTGACTCCAGAGCACTTTGAACTGGTGCTGCAAATAACACCATTAGCCCAAGTGGCCCAAGCATCTCTTTTGTCTGCATGCCTTCAGCATCCATCTACATTCCTCTGAAGATGGAAGTTTAGCTTTGCTCTCATTTACTTCCAGGTGAAGGTGAGATCACCAGGTATTTATTCTTAGATGTCATATAGCTACATTAGTACCAAATGTACCTTTCATTTCACATGAATATTCAGAAGAGGAAGTGAAGTGCTCTGCCAAACAGACTGAAGTTTCTTGCCATTTAATGGTAGTCTGAAAGAGGAAACAATTAATTTTATTTTTTATTTAATTTAATTGTCATCTGATTTAGTTCTCATCTGTGATAGCTAATTACTTCAAAAGAATTCTACTTCCAGGTCACAAAATTAATGAATAAAAGATGTTCATGTGCACTGCCTAGGTCAGGTGTCACAACTCAGTGCAGATATCCACACAATAAAATACTTCTGATTTAATTACTGTATGAATGGATATGCTGATTATGCAAAAAAGTCAATAAAATACTAACTAGACAATGCAAGAAAGTAGGTGGCCAAAGATACCAACAAGGCATATGTCTGTACAGCACAAACATGTCTCTGCAAACAGGTGGGGCATGCTCACGTTATCACTAGATATTCTATGTCACTGAAACAGCCAAAGTCACCAAAGTGTCACGATGCAAAGCTGTTTAATTTTTAAGCAAGAGTAAGTATATTTTCTTTTTAACCCCTTAGTGACTGACTGGTACTACTTCCTGTCTGGAAACACACTTTCCAGGCAGGTCAATGGAGATTCTTTCTGCCTGAGGTGACAGATTGAAGTCACTGAGGGCAAAGTACCACATGATGCACACCAAACCAAACCAAACCAAACCAAACCAAACCAAACCAAACCAAACCAAACCAAACCAGAATTTATTCTTCTTCTCACTGCATTAGAGTGTGTTATAAAGGATTCACACCTTTGCTTGTTTCTCTTTGGGAATATTAGAAATACCAGTAGAGTGCATGCTCTTGTACTGTCTCCCAGACTGTCTGTGCGTGGTTGTTGTTTAACTGCTTCCAAAATCCATCTGCGGTTACAGAAACAAATATTAAAACTGTGCTTGACTTAGCCAAATAAAATATGCAGTTTCTTACTTCACAAGCGGATATAGAGCAAGCAGTGTTGAACTCTTTGTTACCATCACCATTTGGGTGACTGACAAGTAAAACTTATTCATCAGTGACAAGCCAAACATATTCATCAGCATCCTGCACTCCAGGACTGGGCTCAGAAGTCAGGCTTCTCAGAACACGGAGGACCTTTTGGTGCCCTCTTGGCACCCTGGGTACAGAATGTCATGCAAGCTGAGTTACTGGCCTGGAAATATTCCCCTGGTCATATTTTGAGATTCGGGCCCTTTCCTGTGCTGTGTTTTGCAGAGGAGTGGGGTCTAGAGAGACAGCCTTTGTTATTCTCATGTGAGCTCGGCTTTCCTCCCATTTCCCTTCGCAGATCCCTTTGCAGGATATGTTTTTATTGTACCCTTGCTCACTTTGGTTCAAGCAGAGTTATTCATTTCCTGACTGTATGCGACCATATGCGTGGCTGTTTTCAGTGATGTAAATCCTCAGCCTTCAGCTGAACTAAAAATCAGCCCGTGATGTTTGATGTGCTGTGTTAATGGGACACGGCTGTTTTGAGATTTCTGGCTTTCACAGAACCAAACATTTAAGCTGTGCCTTTAGGAAATAATAACTCATTAAGGCCACGCTCCAGTGTTTCTTTTTAAATACAGATGTTATTAAATGTGGAGTTCTAGACTGCTGCTGAAAATGCTGTTCCTTCTCTGTACAAAACTGAATAATGTATCTCTCTGAGTATCCTTTTACTCAAGCAGCAAAGGTTGCTCTGATGTCAGCTGCACGGGTGAGATGTAATGTGGATAGCTGTGAAATCCCCTTTGACAGTAACAATCAAAGTGAAAATATCCTTCCAATCCAGAGAAGTCTTTCCTCACATATAGGCTTCTACTGTTTTGTAATTGTGACTGCTAAATCTGAGCACTTCAAACAAATACTCAAGAGAGACACAAATTCTTCCCTGGAATCTTTTGAAATTCAGAATATAAAAGATATATCCCTGGGAGAATGCAATCAAGAGAGACAATAGAAACAGAGTTGCCCTACTAAAGGCCAGTGAAATCCAAAATCAGACAGACTGTGGAGGCAGGTGGTCTGTAAGGGCCCCTTGTTTCCACTGGTGCCTGGGAGAACTGTAGGGTGTATTTGTGAGGAAGGGGAGTGAATGGAGGAAGAATACCATTCCCCAAGGAGCTCTCTGGGGGAATCTGGCAGGTGTTGTGTTCCCATTAGTCCTTGTCCCTCTGATATATGTCAAGAGAGGATATAGAAAGGAAAAAGGGAAAATGCTGATAATAAGGGAGTTTTCAAAAAATATTCAGAATAGTTACTGTGACTGCTTTTGTAGCATAGAATCTTATTCTCTTTAAGTTTGATGACAGAGGACAATTGAGCTTAAGATCCAAAGTCAGCCACGTAGGCAGTGGTGGTCCCAGAAACTGAATCCTGGGTATCTGAGGGACAACCCTAGGAGCTGGGGAACAGCTGGATGTGGGAGGTCTCTCAGTGCCTTACAGGAACCTGGAGCCAAAACTCCCTTTGGATTAAGTCAGACTATGTAGTGAAGCCAAGAGACTGGCGATCCCACCAAGCTTTGTCTTAAAGTACTGGGATACCTTGGTTCTTAAGTACATCTATTTAGCACAAAGTTTTAGGTGTTTTCATCCTGCTTGAGCAATCCTTACAAATTAGATTTTTTGAAACATGGAACCCCCTTGGACTGTGTAAACACGCCACATTCAGCTGAATGCAAAGCCCAGCTACAGTTTCAATTTCTGTAAATTATGCAAGGATATAAACGATGAGTACATCAGTAAGCTAGACCAGAGGCTGATTCATTCATGTGTTGATTCATGCATGGTTTATCTTCATGCCTTCCAGGAAGAAAAAAGTTAAAATGGTTACACTAAGCTATAGAACTTGAAAGTGGTGGTTGAGGGGGAAAAATGATTGTCTGGTGGAAGAGTGGCAGATGAAGCTGTGGTTTGTGTAATAACCCTGTTTAATAATTTGCATCACTTTAAATGCTTCTTAGCTGTGTGTAACCAAAGTAGAAAAAATAATAAGCTTAAATTATAGACAAAACTAACTTGATATTTTATTACTTTAATGCCATGTGTTTGTTCAATGCCTTTCTTCCTCACTGCCTCAAAAAGCAAAACCAAAAGAAGATGCTTCTTTTATGTTTAAAAAAAATATCTGGTAGCAGAAATAATACAAAAAAATCATTCCCATGGTCTGAGAGTGTTTCCAAGCACCTTAGGTAAAATCCCATTAGAGGTTTTGGATGGACAAGTGGGAAAACCATGGAAAGAGGGTGTTCAATTTTTCCTAAAAACAAGAAACAAAAGAAAGGAGGTAGATAGAAAATATATCTATTCCTTGCAATCTTCAGCCAATCAGGGTGCAGGAATGACATATAATTTTCTTCAGTGTGTGGGTGAGTAAACCATAATTCTTCACTCCCATTGTCTTTGATGATAACATGCAGCTATAAGAAGGGATTTTTCATTTTGTTTTTTTTTTCCTTTTACTCATGATAAGATTTCAAGAAACAAAACATCACATGAACAGACAACATACAGGCAGTTTCTTGTATCATGAACTGTTTATCTGTAAGCTTGAACAATAATAAATCCAACTTACATAGAAGCAAGCCATGTAATGTATCTGCTGCTGATTCTTTCAGCTTTTGCTTTAATTAGCTGATGCAGACACCGAGCACAAGGTATGCTGCTTGTTTTTAAGGATGCCTTAGTCATCTGCCATTTTTGCACTTTTTTGATTGGCTACTGCTAAGGGCAAGGAAAGCTCTGTAGTGGTTGTACGTAGGAAAAATAACTTAAATATAATGTTATGAAAAGGTATTCTTTTATCTAGCTTCATCTTTGCCACCCCCGTGTTATTAAGTTCTTTACCAGGGCAGAAAGTTTTAAGTACATCATTAGTAATATCTACTTTCATGTACACAGTTTTCACTTCATGGGTTGACTTTCAGGGTAACTCTGTTCATTCCAGGAATAATCTGGGGTTATTTTATCCCAGCATGGCGAGGTGTAATGTCAAACAGTTGCTCAAATTGTAATCAATTTGTGAAGTTTTACTGCCAAAACTGAATCATGGATGAAATTTATTTCCAAAGGAAGAAAAGGAGTAAACTCATGTTTAAAATAGGAAAATATGTCCTTCAGCTCCCTCCCCCTTTATTTTTTTTTTATTTTTTTTTTTTTTTTAAGTCTAGTAAAAGATGAGAAAATAGGGCTGGACTTTGTTGGGAAGAGCACATGGACATCCCAGTCCTTGCTGCCCTGAGGAACAAAGCATTTTCACAAGCACTGTCTTCATGCCAGTTAAGTATAATTTTTTTTCTTAAAAGCCCAGAACAGCTTTTCAAAATGCCAGCTGTCCACTCAGAATGCATGTACAGATTTTTGATAGACAAGGAACACAACATATCTTTTCATTTAACCTAGCAAATGTGTATCAACAGACTATGTGCCCAGAGTGGTTCAGTTTTATCACTCTGTGAATGGTAAAAGTGACACAATGGCAGCCTTTCCTTTCTCAGCAGTGTGGCTTCCAGCAGTAGGTGTCTGTAAACACTCTTGAAAACCATCACTCTATTTTTAATGATACAATGAAATATATCAACCTCACAAAATATGAGATAAAATCAATTAAGAATATCCCCAATTAGCCTTTTCCCCTCAACTTACAGAAGAAAAAAATCAATTCAGTCCAGTAGTTAGTGGTTTTGCAAATTTCTCTTAATTAGAGAAAGAAAAGAAAGTGCCTGAAGAGCAAAAAATCTGAACACCAAAACTTTGATCCTGGATTTGAAGCTAAGCTGTGCAATTAACAGTGGTTTTGTCACAAAGGGAAGAGTCACAGGAAGAAAGGATGGAACACTGCACAAAGAAGTGATTGGGTAAGACTGAAGAAATGGTGCTTCAATCGTTTAGAGAGTCACACAAATCCTCGAGAGTAAACAAAGCACATGAAAAAAAAAGAGAAAGAAAGGAGAACAGCATCAAACAAACACAGGAACACTTCTAAACAATTCCCTCCAGGTTATCTCACCAGAGGCAAAATTTAACACCATCACATTTGGGGGGCTGTGTTCAAACAAGGAACTTCCCAGTGTGTAGGAGCCATTATAGGGATGTCAATATGGCTTCAAGCTGGTTTTTTGCTTCATATGAGAGGTTAGTTACAGCCCAAGAGAGTATTTGATGGTTATCTGATAGTGCACATTCCCACAGCCAAGAAGAGTGTTTTTGGTCTGGCAGAGCCAATGTAGACCTGGATGCTGCCAGAGAAGGAGGCAGTTTCATGCGTTTTCTCTGATGGACCATAAACACTCACATGAAGAGAAACTTATGTGTAATGGCCCATAGGTACCAGTAACCTTTCCTTGTACTGACAGAAGGCTTACAGAAACAAAATCAGAGTCTTGAAAAGATAAAAAAAAACAAAAACAAAACCGATGTTTGTCTAGCAAATGTCTTTGGGCAAGTTACAGTCCTCTGACACCTTGAACCAATCAACATTGCTAAGTTCATTATGCACACTAAGTTCCCTGGCAGTTTCTTGCCATTTACACAGAGGATGAAGTAAATTCTTTGACTGTGGATCATCAGTTGGATTTCCTACCTGGAGAATTCCACCATGTTGTACTAGTTTTGGAGATCTGCTGCCAGTAGCAAATGACAGCTCCACATTGCTAGACATGATCAGGTGGCAGGGAATGGCTTGAAATATATCCACAAACATTTATGTGGGGATACCTACACCAAAATGGTCTTGTTCAAAGCACTCTCTGTGAAAAAAAGATGTGTCTGAGGTGGCACAGAGCGAGAGGAGGATACCAGCTTTTCATGACTTATGTTGGGTGATGGGTAGACAGACATTTGTGCTGAGGCTGCTTCTTGGCTGGCAGAGCTCCTTTCCTTAGCTGACAGCATAACTCACTCCGTCGCATTTCTGATGCCAGCATCTTTCTTCCAATACTCCACAGCTTACCAACAGAGGCTTTGGGATCCTCTCTGCAATACTGTGAAACCAATGAATCCTGCAGTTTAAGATTTTCTGGCAGTTCTTTGCTACTACTGAAATGAGGATTGGCTTTTCTGGCTGAGGTTATGGGATGCGTGGAGTAGGAGGGAACAGACTCCAGGTTTCCAGAGACAAGTTAGGGTGCCCAGAGATGAGAATCTGCAGATGAATCCAAACTGTTCACAGCACATTTAGGTATCTATGTACAGTTCAGATAAAGGACTGAAGTGTGCCTCCTGTGGCACCATGCTGGTGAAACCACAGTGGCCCGAGGTTATGCATTCTGCAGATTTAAAAATTGATGAAGCAGATGATATTCAAAATTTCCCATATATTTAATCATAACTCTGAGCTTCCTCAGAGTTTAACAATTATTAATTAATAATTAATTATTAATACTTCAACAATTATTTTTTAAGAACTGGACCAATTTGAACTAGGCTTTTTCCCACTGTGTTACTTCTTTGTGTTGTCTAGTGCATTACAGCTTAATGAAATTTGTTACCTACAATATTAATCATTGTAGAAAAATCTAAAAAAACCATTTGGGGTGTCTTTGTGTTTTTTTTTTCTTTTGCTTGTTTTGTTTTTAAATTGGTTTAGTCAATATATTTTTTGTTTGTTTTCTCCCACAATTTTTTAAATTGAAATTTCAGTTTTAACTCTACAGAAAATTAAAAGCGTATTTTCCAGTTGCAAAGAGATTCAATGAACTTTTCTTGACTTATCCATCACTGTATTTCTTCTCATATGAGGCAATATAGAAGCTAGATAAAGCTTTAGAGGATGGCTTCAACAAACCATGGAATGGGTGTCAGCTTTATGAAAAGTAAACAGTTTGAGCTGAGGAACTGACTGAATCAGACACAGATTTACCAGAGGCATGGGCATATCTTGGCTACAGCTGGAGAGATCGTGTGTGATAAAGTGTTCAAAAAACGTGTGGGTGTGGCATCCGGGGACATGGTTTAGTGACAATATGAAGGTGGTGGGTAAACAGTTGAACTTGATGACCTTAGAGGTGTTTTCCAACCTTAACAATTCCATTCTTCTATGATTCCATGTAGCAGCTCTTTCCTGCATCAATGCTTTCCTTGCTGCGGCACCCGGGAGCGGTAGCAGAGACTCTCTGGTGCTCTGAATCTTACCATAATCTCAGTTATCACCTCTGCTCCTTTGCCACCTCCCAGGAAGTAAAAGGAGCATGGACTGCACTGGCTGCTGCTATGTTCTTGGCTACTGACCAAACCTACAGAGTGAAGTTTGATGCATCTTTTGAACAGTTTGGGCTTTCTGTTGTTGGGTCAGACTAGCAGCATCGTCTGAAACTAAAAGGAAAACAATGTTTAAATTTCAAGCTCTCGTCATAGCCAGCAGGATCCTCTGCATTGTTCTGAGGCAAGTGATGCAGCCTGGGAATAACATATGCTGTCTTTTCTGCTCATCAGCTGCAGAGATTATTTTCTTCATTAGGCCTGAAGTTTCATAGCATGGAAATCAATGACAACAAAACCAAGGGTTAAGAACTGTTTGGTTTTACCTTTTCCCCTGCTTGTGTTTATTTAGTAGATAGACAATGAATAGCATAGAGCAACCAAACAGGGACAGAGCAGTCAGGAGGAAAAAGTAAAAGCCTGCTCTCTACTTCCCCTGCATTTGGTACCAAAACCAGTGAGTGCAGGGTTTAGTTGGGTATAAACTGAGATGTTATGTCATAACAGAAGGATATAGTTTATATCTTGTTAATGTATATGGACAAGAAGTTGCAAAGAAAGTATCTTCATCTTTGGAGAAAAAAAAAAATCACATAAAAATGGGAAGTCAGTGAAGGGGATAGGGTGTGACCCCATTTCACATGCGAATACTTGGAATGCTTTGGAAGGAAAATCTACAAAAATGAACTTTATTTATGGACTAATCTCCAATGGAAAAAAGAGAACCTTATCTAGGGAAAGTATGAAGAGGCTCTTAATTTGGTTGCTCTGAATCTTGCACGGGGGAAGTCAGTTTCTCCATTGGCAAAGGAGAAAGCCCAGCAGCACTAGTGCCCTGTGCCTGAAGCCAGCCTTTGGAAGACTTAGGCTGTATTTCTGAGCAGATGCACATTCAACACGGTTGTTGGTGCCTATGCCAAAGCCTGTACAGTTTGCTGTGCATTTCAGCAGCACGTGCATTTAAGGTATGTAAATAATGTTGTCAGAACAATGAACCAATAACACTTCCTCGAAATACAGTGGAGAACACGATTCTGGCATAGCCCTTTATTTTTAAGTTTGGAGAGTGAGATTTTTTTCTTTTCTATTTTAAACTAGCTTCCAGACAGTAACTCATGCCAGGAAAAACAGAGCCATTCTCTCAATGACAACAATGCTCATTGTGTTTTCTGTAACAGATGCCAGGTTTTTATCATCAGGCCAGACATTAACCTCCTTGGTATCATTCTGAAAGGAACCATCCGTGCACCCCACTGACTTCTATTCCCTGTGGAACTTCACTCTCCCTCCTACCTTTAAAGCTTCATGCGTATTTCCTTGCCCAATACATCAAGAAGATCTGCAGAGCTGACCTTTTTATTTCCCTCTCCTTTTGAAAGATAGAATTGTTGCTTTCTGGTTTCCCATCAAACCTGTGTAATTAAAAGAACCAGAACTATATCTTGGGATTCTTTTTCTGTTGTTTTGGGTTTTTTTTTCTATTCCCTTCTAAACAAAATGAACTAATTTGGATAACCAAGCTTTAAAACGCTTTCTTTTTGCTGGACAAATGTCACCAGACCTTGTCCACAAAGCACACATTTCTTCCACAGACGTGTCTATTCAAGTGATACCTCTTCTGATTAATGGATTTCAACACGTGGAGATCTGAGACCAGCAATTACATATTTATGGTGTGGAAAGACTCACTGGAAGTGCTCCTGACATCCCTTCAGTGTTTAAAATATGCAGTCACACAGTCTGACAGAGATGTGCAAGGAAAGATTCTGCTGATAATTCCACTAGCACCACAGTGAAGAAGAGAGGCTGATCCTCCAGCTGCCAGTGGTTTCCTAGTGACAAGGATGTCCTCCACTGACTGCATACTTCCCTGTGTACTTTGCAGTAGTGCTTATACCTGTGCTACCAGTTCTGAAAATATTGCAGTGACCAGCTCATGCAGCTACTACTGCTTCTCTGAATGGGATTATGTCATGGTTTTAAGCCCAGCTGGAAATGAAACACCATGCAGCCTTCTGACATGCAGAA